>VDFB02047397.1:69329612-69369225 GCA_007258455.2 Sequoia sempervirens | reverse complement strand
AAATCAACCCATGGTCAACTAACCAAGTTGCACATGAAAACAATTTCTTCTAATTAACTAAATAGCTAATTTTCCTCACAATGGCATATTTATAGGAATATTCCTCTCAACCACCCCTTCATTCAATTTCCCTCCAAATGGATTTTAAAACCTCTTACAAACTCATAAATACCTCTTACAAAGGCATTTAATTGCACTTACATGCCATCTTGTCCCACTTACACCCTCAACAACATTCTCTTACATCTCAACCATATTCATTCAATTCTCTTACATCCTCTTACACATCCACCTACATGCCTTAACTCTACACATTCTCCAAAATGTGTTTCACCTCCATCCATTAGCCTTGTGACAAGTGTCACAATCCTATTCACTCCCCATTTAGTCCACATTCACCAATTTCACTCTTTCTTCAACCCTTGAATCCTATAAGTAGAGGCTTTCTCTACACAATATGGATCCACAATCTCATGCAATATAACTATAGGCATTTTCATTCATAGCAATCACTCATTTATATTCATTTTCATCACATTTTAGCTTTTTTTCATTGTCACTTGGAATCAATCTCACACACTTGGAATCATCTACATCTTGAAGCTTATCAATAGGGATTGGGAAATGGCTACTTTTCACATCAAAGTAGCACCAATTCCCCTATGGGATGAAGGTTTGGTTGATTTAGTTTGATTACATGCTCTTATTTGCTTTCTTTTATGCTTTTATTTCATGTTTTCATCTTTGCTTGATCAAGAATCTCATAAGGAAGGCTTTGTTTGTGCTTTCTAACATGAATAACTTTGTTTGTTTGTCTCTTGTTAGCTAGTTGCAGATTGGCATTCACACTAAGGTAGATATATATTTTTGTAATTTTTTGCATCCATTATGATTATTAATTTTTAAAAAAGAAACGCAATCAATTCAAACACACCTTTTCATGTAATGCATAACACTCTTTATATATAACCAAATTTATTATTATTATTTTTGAAATAAGAACATCAATATGAATGCAACTCTTATTTTTAAAAAAATAGTTGCCTTCTATTTTACATGTATTGAATGCATGTTTCTAAGTTGTGTAATAAACATATTTTGATTAGATAATAAAAAATATCAAAATCTATTTTTTTCAAAGTTTCCTCTAAGAGCAACATTCTTGCAAAATCTCATGTCATGATTGCTTCATTTGATTATGAAAAAGGTGACTAGAATTAGCAATTTGTGTTTAATAAAATCCTTCCATGTGACTAGGAGGAAAATGGCACCACATAGAATCTTTAAGGGGGACATGTATACATTTCAAGAATCTTATCTACAATGAACTTACTCTAATTTTTCTTGTGTCCCAATATTAGGGCATACTATTTTACGTAATTTATTAAATCAAAATATGACACACAAGTGGGACAAAATTTTATGCTTCCAATAAAGGGTTGAATTTAGATACACACTTGAATCTAGATTTGAAATCAAAATAAATGATTGAAATAAATGTGTACCTTGATGTTGTAGAAAAGCTGACTAATTTGATTGCGATAAGAAATGATACCTAGAATCTAAGATGGAATCTAGAAATAAATGATTGTGATAAATATGTTATGATAAATATGTTATGTAAAATCAAGAACCGCATAGTGACTTGGATCAAAACCACATGGGCGACCTTGAACCTTCTAAGTGTCGCCTTGACCTTGAAATGATAGCTTTAAACTTTCTTGATAGCCCTAACCTTTGACAAGTTAAAATTTTGATGAGTGTAAAAGTTATTCACTTGTCTATACTAGCATATGAAAAAAATGGTGGTGTTAAAAAGTAGTAGTGGAACTTTGTGGCAATGAGAATCCTTGAGAATTCCTTGACTACATTGAAGCTTCATTGATTGATTTAGCAAAGTTGTAATAAGTTGGAAGACACACCAAGCAACACATTCATTGGATGTGTAAGTAGGTGGCAATGATGTAACGATTGCTTCAGATTTGATGCAATGAACAAAGTATAATAAATGCTTAAATAGTAAACTAAGTGCAATAATTAGGGTTTGAAATGTGTTGATCTAAGAACTAATGCAGTTGTTGTAATTGATGCAAAGATATAGCTATGATAGAGGTGATAGTGACTGATAATGGATCTTATTGAATAGTGAGTGATTTTGAATTGACTGGAATGAGTTAGGAGTGATGTCCTTTTATACGTCTTAGATGTACAATTTAATTTTTTAACGTAAGATGACAAGTAATAACAACATTAAATTAAGCTACTCTAGACCATAATACATTTAAGTATGAAATTGGAATGTCAAATCTAGAAATATGACTCGAAGTGAATAAAAACACACATGCAATCTTGACTTATTGACAAATAGAGTTTTAGGTGAGTGAAATGCATCAAATAGGACAAAATTATGTGTGAGAAGGAGTTCACTTTTCTCATTTACAATAAGAAAAACAGTTAACCCAACTGAAAGACCAATTTCAACCAATTTCTATATTTTTTGGGATTCAATCAAACTCAATTCCAATAGTAAGTTCTCTTGAAAGATATATGAGAAATAGTCCGATTTTACAAAACTTGGTGAAAAACGACAATGGCATAGAGGCAACAAAGTTACAAAAAGGTCATATAAAGCAATGATGGTTGGGTACAAATACAAAAACGTCCATATCCCAATCCTCGTTTTTCTTTGGCACCACATGTGCAGATATCATTTCACAACGCGTTTTTGCACAAACCATTTCAAATTCAAGAGGCTGACTGCCTCTCATTTTCCACCCACGACAAGACACGAATTCAAACACCTTTAATCGTGCAGCCCTCAATCGCGGAGCACCCATTTTCCACAACTTCAAAATCATTTCAAAAAAGTTGTACTCAGGGAATCCATCATCATTACAATTTTCTTTAAATCCCCTGCTTTTTGAAAGAAGTTGAGGGCAAGCCAGGCATTTGATAAGAACGGCCCTAAAATGCTGCTGGAATCGGCTTTGAAAGAGTTATCCATTGATCTGAATCGAGAAATCTATGTAGACAATGTGGTACTGGAAATGTGCTCTCCCAGTGAGAGCAGCAAGGAAACTCAGGCGACAGGGCCTGTGGAAGAACAGAGCTATGTGACTCCAGGGTCTGTGCCCTTCGGATGGGAAATAGAACCAGGAGTACCCAGAAAATCAAAAGCTGAAAAGCCCGAGTCCCACTCCCCCCTGAGGCTACCCCCAAGTGCCTACACAAGCCCGAGTAGCAGCAGCAGCAGGGGCTACTTAACATGGAACATTTCTCCAGGGCGCCGCCATTTATCATTGGCTGCTTCTGCCCACAGGAAATCCCTAGCAAATGAGTACGATGGAGACGATGAGAGCGTTGAGATGGACAGCAATGGCGAAGAATATGAGTACTCCCCTGTAAGTACTCTGGACAGAATGTCAATGTCGCCCAACATTGATAGCCTTCCTTCAATAGATTTCCACATTGAGGCAGAGGAAACAACCCTTGGGCAGCACGATTCCCCCCCTCCTGGTGAATTGGCTTCTTCTTCCAGTAGTGCAAAGAGCTGTGCTACTCTGCTCTGGGGGGTTTTCCCCTGTTCCAGTAAATGCTTCTTTGTCTCGTCTTCCAAACAGAAGGAAAAGGCCAAGGCATTGGGCAGAGCGAATTCTGTTTCCAGCCCTGATCTGATGGGAATTGAGGGAGTCCATGAAAAGGAAAAGGAAAAGACTGGCATGCCCGTTGCCAGTGCTCTGAAGAAGAAAACTGGGTGTGTAGGTTGGGGTGGAATGAAACAGGTGCGGTTCTCTGTGGAGGACACAGCCAATTCAAATGGAGGGACTTTGAGTTCTGCAGCTGCCCCTGCCAACGAGCTCGAGTGGGCTTCTTATGGTCTTTTCTGAAACTGGACAAAATGTTGTCCTTTGCATTTTTTAAGTATCTCCATTGCTCTGCTTGTGGTTATCTATAAAATAACTTCAACCTCTTTCCTCTTGTGTATGGTTATTTGAGATGGGCCTGCTCTGTTATCAATCTTCCATTATTTCCTTTTACTTGTCTGTGGAATGGCTGTGGTAACAACGTATTATACATTATAAACATATGTGATACACTGCATTATGTATGGTGTGCTGTTACCATTTTATACTCAGGCCAAAACATATTTGATTTCATATCTTTCATCATTTATACAAAAGGTTACAATTATACTTCTGATTAAGATTAGGAAACAATATGTGTAAGTAATTATTTTCTCTGAGTTTAGGGATTATATAATAGAAGGTTTATAATAAAAATAATTAAGGTTGGTATATGTTCATCAAAGTATAATTGAGAATTCAACAAAAGTAAAAGTATTAGTCATCTTATACATGTATTTACATTAAAAGGAGGGGGAGACAAATTATCTTGCCAAGAAACTACTTACAAAGAACTTTTTCTAGAGAGAGGATCAAGGGCTTCATAGCCATCCTAAGAATTATATATAAGAAGTGAAACCAACACACCCTAGTTAAGTGGTGAAGGTAAACACTAGCCTCAACACCACTGATACAAGACTATTAGATTTATGTATGGGGAAGTAGTCTAGCCCCTCCATTAAAGAGGTGGTGAGAAATGACTCATGTTGTGCGATCAAAACTCTATCGCTTGGTCACTATCAGTTAGAGGCATCATTTCCTAAGTAGGACCATCAAATGGAATTCTAAACATAGTGCAAGGCACACTCTCCTAGTGATTAAGAAGGCCTTCAAGATGCTAGAATTCTAGCATAACTTTTGTGCCTATGACTAGGCCTGAAAATATGCAAAGGTAAGCATATGAATTCTTTCATTTAAGGATATAATAATAAATACCATTAGCTTTAGAAATAAAATTGTTTCAGGATTTTTAAAGTTGAAATAGATTTGAAGCACTATTTTAATTTTTTTTTAGTAATATATGATGACCAAGAACTAGAAATTTTAAATAGAGTAGTTCTTTAGGAAAATAACCTTGGTGAAAAAATGTGATAAAAGACTATATCCAAGCATCTTGGGCTATTGCGAGAATCTTGAAAATATGCTTAAAGATCTCCAATTTGTAACAAGAAGTATATATTGGATGAGTTAGCCCAATATGCAAATATTTTTCTCTAGTCATAAGCCTTTAGTAGACTAGATATGAAACAAAATAAGTTATTTTAGGATTTAGTCTAGATTGCCAGACATGTTTAAGTCAACTAAAACAAGTCTAAGGGGAGGATTTCATTACCCACCACCTATAAAGCTTACATAGATTAGGGGTGTGTTGATGGATTGTTTAACACACCAACTTAGATAGGATATGAACATACTTTGTCTCTCCTAAAAGGAGACGAAATCTTCCCAAGGTCTATATTACCAAGACTTGGTCATGCACAATAACCTAGAGGTTAATGTAAATGTTATTTCAATCAAGGGGTCATAGTGAAGTAAGGTGAAAGAAAGATGAGTTGATATGCAAATTGCACATAATAAATTAGAAAATTTAGATCTAGCATATGATATTAATTGATTTAATTCATTATATTGCATGCATATGTCCTCTAAGCATGTAAGATAAATAATGAATAATCACTTCCGATCAATATGAATTCAAATTTGTAACTTAGATCACAAGTTAATTGTAAATTCAATTTTGATCTAACAAAGCTGAAAAAATGTACAAGATTCAAGGGTAAAGATAAAGAAGACAAAACACTTGAAAATATAATAGCTTAACCTAGTTGAGAAGACAAATCGCTTGAAAAAACAATCTTGATTGAATAATAAACACAAAACTAGGAACACTAGAAGATGCAAGTGTAATGATAACTTCACTATGAAAAAAATGTGCTAGACCATGCCATATACATGCACAAATCAATAACACAAATTCATATAGCCTTCAATTCAAATAATGCTCATTGAGCATATTTTGAGATCCATCTCATTCAATTGAATTATAGATGACCATATGTAACAACATTACTAATGTTTGGAAAACTAGACAAAAAGGAAAATAAAGAAAAAATTCTAAAATTGCTTAAGAGAGTTTGTGTTCCAACCCTTTACAAAGAGTACTAGCTAGTCTTAAATAGACACTAGCTCAAAATATAATATTTTCCCAATATGTGGTAGGTTATAATAATTAAATTCAAACATCTCATCTCAATATGAAATTGCATAAAATTTAGGCATAAGATAAATATAAATTATAATTCATGTAGAAATGGGTCATCATTGCATTGGAAATAGGCCCCTTCATGATCCATTCCCCTAAATAGGTCCCCTTATGGTACATGCTTCACTCATGTGGATACGGCCCATACTTAAATGTCACACTATAATATGCAAGGACTTCATTATTGGAATATTCTGTAACAATTTTCAAGACCAACAACCCAAATTAGAATCTCCAATGCTTAGCTATCAATTCATCTATCTTTGATCTAGTGCTTGTATTAGTAGGAATGTTATCTTGGACCTTTATCTCCACTACAAGGACTTCTTATAGAACTAGAACTCCTTACCCTATAGATAGCTTGTTGCATCACATATTATAGGTGGTGCTATGTGGTTCTTTATTTAAAAAATTAAATCTTCAAATTTAACTCTCTTCCTTTAGTAATTATGAACAAGTGAAATAATTTGAAAGACTATTCCCCCTTTTATAATGAAATAAATTACACAAAAGAAGAATATAATAGGAATTATGCTAAAAATATTTGATAATAATAAGCCACTTCAAGGGGTAAAACCTCCAAAAAATTTCAACAATAATAGAATTCACAACACAATGACAATAAATTAATCACTACCTCCTATATATACCATAATTATTCTATGGATGTCGTGTAGGCTTAGAACTGCCTATATAAATGATTATATAACTTAATTAAGGGCTAAATTAGCCACAATTCAACTATGCATACCCCCAAGCATAGTATAGGTTAAGGGCATAGCATGCCTAGCTCCCATTAAAACCAACATTGTCCCAAATGTTGACAAACTTTAAATGCTTCTCAAGGAATGCTTCACCCCCTATGTCACATCTTCAATAACTAGATTCTCCCACTTTATTACAAATATTCTATAATCATCCTCATTTGAAACCTCTTAGTGCATGCCTAAAAGATTCCCTCAATTTCTAAAATGATTTTTCACTTATCATCGAGTTCTTGTAACTATTTATATGTTAAATTCTTTCCTTCTATATTTTATTATGCACCTTTACCTTATTTTCCTTAAGACTATAGAGTGCCTCTTGTTGGTCAACATGCATGTGTGTTTCCACTATTTTAACTTGTTGGTGCACCTTTGAAGAAGAGATGATGGATGGTGAATTGTTCCCAAGTATTAGTTTAATGACTTTATATTGGTCTCTTTTAGATGGTAAACCCTTCGGTATCTCTCTATATATTAATAGTACATGGAAACATATTATTAGCTAGGGAACTTCCTCTTCTTCCTCCTCCTCCTCCTCTTGTTTTTGTTTTTCTTCTTCTCCTTCTTCTTCTTCTACATCTTCTTGCATATCCATCTTCAATACCAACTTCTAAGATCTAGAATGAGTGATCTAACATTTGGATCCTTTGGATGATCTATCTTGATTAATGAAAATGTGGAGTTGTTCCTTTAGTTATGAGATATATATCTTTTGAATAGACTTTTGAAGTTGGGACATTATTTCCTTGATTCTAGCCATTTCTCCCTTTCATTTCAAACTTGATACTAGTCATTTCTCCTTTCATTTTAAAGTGCATATTTTATATACCTACTTTTAGTTGGTGTAATTTTTTATCTACCAAAGACCAAATTAGATCTAAAGTTCCACATGATCCTAAGTTTGAATATGTATCTTTTATTAGGATTTTTTCCTAGTGTGTAGATATTATTGCCTCAACCTTTAGTTTATGGATATATCATGACGCCATTAAAATATTTTTATATTAAAATTCAAAATAAATCAAAACAAGATGAAATTTTTACTATAACTTACTTCTACTTGAATCTCACTTTTCAAGAAAATCTCTAAGAAAATTGTTGATATGAAGTCTTGGGATTGAATTTGGTTAAGACAATAGTTTTACAATAAATTCTTCAAATCAACTTTAGATCACCTTAAACTTGGACTATAGTAGCTTCAATATGTTCTTGATCAACCCTCCAAATTGTAATATTTTTCTAAACTAAGAGTGGTATGTGTTTCACAATATATCCCCCTAAATTAAAAAATCATTGTGTTTCTTGCCTTTTAGTTGCAAAGATTGTTGGAATTGACTGATTCAATCCACAGCTCCCATGAATCACCTGCAATGATAAACCTATCACACTATGAAGAAATAAGCAAGATGTGATTGCCCTACAACTCAGATTTGATGAAAACACCAATTTGCATTATTTGAACAACTGCCATGAATGTGCTTCCATACAAAATTCTCAAAAAAATTACAATGAATCAATCCTTATGAAAAGGATGAAAGCTAACCCTAGATTAGGGTTAGATTAGAACATGACAAGTGTCCTCATAGGAATTAATGAGACATGTTCTAATATTAGAAGCTTTAATCATGCAAAATGCAACTAATTAATAAAAGAAAATAATGAATTAAAAGCACTCCTAAGTTTAGCTTAAGTGTAATAAAGCATAAAGTTGCCTAATTAATTAATTAATTATGCAAAATGCAACTAATTAATAAAAGAAAATAATGAATTAAAAGCACTCCTAAGTTTAGCTTAAGTGTAATAAAGCATAAAGTGACCCAATTAATTAATGATTAATTAATTAATTAGGTGACGACTTTATTACTCTGACACCCCCCCTTAAGATGAACTAGGGAGAAACTAAACTATGATAAAGAAATACTTGAATGGATACATGAATGGGTCCCGCCCTAGAGGCTGATGAGGTACCCATGTACATAAATGAAACTCTCATAATTGGAGAAAGGGAGAAAACCACATGGGAATAAAAATCCCCTCTAAAAGAGAGAAAAGAAAAGAATGTAATGCACTAATAGAAGAAGGATAGAAGGTGGATTACATGATACCCCCAAAGAAAACTTCTATCACATGAAGGAGAAGAAAGATCTCTGAAAGCTAAATACCTATTACAAGGGAGATGCAAAGAAACAATACAACAAAAAATGCTAAGAAAATATAGAGCCCAATATGCCAATGTAAAAGAGTTATTTTACAAAGAAAAGATTGCAACCTTATAGGTAAAAAACCTAAAAAGGAAAACCCTAGGCATGCACATAACAATTGATAAAATAATTAATTATTATGCACCTAAAGTTAGCTTAAGTGAAAAAGAGATAAAAGGTAACTTAATTAATTAACCAAATATTGTTTAATTAATCAAGTAAAAACCAATTACTCTAACACCCCCCCTTAAGCTAGACTTAGGGAGAAGCTAAAACCTAGAAGAAGCTATAGAAAGCAAAGAACAATGGGTCTCGACAATAAGGCCAGATTAGGTACCCAAGTATAAGGAAATCTCTATGAAATGGAGAAAAAGGAGAAAACCCAATGGGAAAAACTTCTCTCCAAAAAGAGATAGAAGAACATGCTGAAAGAAACATGAAGGAAGGAAGGCCTCATGAAGACCCCCCAAGGACAACTTCCTTCACCCCAAGCATAGAACGCAACTAAAGATAGCGCGGAGAGGCAAAAGGCTTCATGAAGATGTTAACAACCTGCTCAGCAGTGGGAATATACTCCAAGAGGAGAGAACCATCCTGAATCAACTATCTGATGAAATGCATATGAAGCTCAATGTGCTTCATCCATTAATGCTCCACCGGGTTGTGAGAAATGTGTATAGCACTCTAATTGTCACACCAAAGAATAGTGGGACTATCAGGAGGAAAACCAAACTCAGTCATCAACTGTCGAAGCCATAAGATCTCCTGACTAGCGAACACAACAGCTCGGTACTCAGTCTCTGTAGATGATAATGCATGAGCAATCTGCTTCTTGCAAGACCATGTGATAGGACTAGAGCCAAGACAAAAAACAAAGCCAGAAGTAGACTTCTGATCATTGGCATCACCAGCCCAATCAGAGTCAGTGTAGCCAACAATGTGAGGATCCCCTGATGTGTAGTGAATGTCATAAGAAAGGGTGTTGTGAATGTACCTCAAAATACATTTGGAAGCTTGCCAGTGATTCTCATGAGGATCATGGGAGAATAAAGAGACAAGGCCAACCGCAAAGCAAAGATCAGGACGAGTGTGAGTCAGGTACAACAAACTACCAACCAATTGCATGTAAAGTGTAGAATCTATGGAAGGAGTGGGGCAAGTAGGAGTCAAAACAACCCCTGACTGAAAAGGTGTGGGGGCAGGCTTGCAATCAACCATGCCAAAGCGCTGAAGCATATCAAGAGCATACTTCTGCTGGTAAAGGGAGATCCCATCAGAAGACTGAATCACTTGAAGACCAAGAAAATAGTGCAAAAGACCAAGATCTGTCATCTCAAACTACTCCATCAAAGCTCGTTGAGCATGCTGAATCATAGAGGATGAGCTACCTGTGATGAGGAGATCATCAACATATAGCACAAGAATCAGGATCTCACCCTCAAGATTCTGAATATAGATTGTAGGATCAGAATGACAGCGCGTGAAACTAGTGGAGAGCAAAAAAGAGTCCATCTTCTCATACCAAGCCTAAGGGGCCTATTTGAGACCATATAATGAATGCCAAAGTCTGCAAACCAAAGAAGCATCCTAAACAAATCCCTGAGGTTGGTCCATATAGATCTCCTCCTGTAGGTCACCATGCAAGAACACACTCTTCACATCCATCTGATAAATGGACTAGACCCTAGAAGCTGCAAGTGATAGTACAAAGCGAATAGAATTCATCTTGGAAATAGGGGTAAATTTCTCGGAGTAATCAATACCCTCAACCTACGAGAAACCCTTCGCAACAAGACGTGATTTGTACTTATCAATAGAACCATCAGCAGCATACTTGGTGCGATACAACCATTGGCACCAAACCATCTTTCTGCCCTTAGGAAGAGGACAGAGATCCCAAGTACTATTCCTCATCAAAGAAGAATACTCCTCCTCCATAGCACTATCCCACTTAGGGTGACCTGTCGCCTCTGAAAAATTCTGAGGATCCTCTGAAAGAGCATGACTCAAAAGACTAGAACCCGCAGTATAAGAATGGGTGCGACGGGTGTTAGAAGGATCACCTGCCATAGATCCTACTACCTCAACAGTAAAGCGAGCCCATTTGGGCATCAGAGGTGGAGCAAGGGGAGGTGGAGATGGGGGATCATCAACATCCTCATCAGAATCATCCTCAACAAAATCCTAAAGAGCTGCAGTGTGAGGAGTAGGTAGTGAAGTAGACACTAGAGACATGGTATCCACTATGGGAAGGTGCTCATCAAATTAGACATCCCGTCGAAACAGGACCTCTCTGGAATCAAGATCAAACAACCTGTATTCCTTAACATCCTCACAGTAGCCAACAAAAATGAGGGGTCGAATCTTCCGCTCCATGGCTCTCCTCTGAGCATCAGGAATAAATGCCCATGCTTCACTACCAAATACTCAAAATGATGAAACATCAAGCTTGTCATGAGACCAAGCCTCCTCAGGAGTCATATGTCGAATCGCCTTGTGAGGCATCTGATTCTGAATATAGTTGGCACAATTAACTACCTCAGCCCAAAAAGATAGATCCATGGACCTGGACTGAATCATACAATTCGCCATCTCCCGTAAAGTCTTGTTCTTTCTCTCAGTGACACCATTTTGCTGAGGGGTGTAGGGAATAGTAAACTGATGCTACAAACCATGCTCAGTGCAAAAATCTCTGAAATCTTGATTCACATACTCCCCCCCATTATCTGTATGTATCCGCCGAATAGAAAGGCCAGACTGCTTCTCTACAAATGTCTTGAAGATTCGAAAGGAATCAAAGACATCAGACTCGTACTTAAGAAAGTACACCCATGTGCATCTGGAGAAGTCATCAATGAATGTGAGTACGTACTTGGCCCTAGAAAAAGACAGAGTGGGAAATGACATGAGGTCACTATGAATCAACTCCAAGGGTGCCAAAGCACGAGTGGCACTTCCCTTCGGAAAGGGATCCTCATGATGTTTTCCAAGCACACAACCATGACAAACATCGTCTATGCGGGAAATCTGTGGAAAACAAAGAACAAGTAGTTGTGTACTCATCTGCTAAAGATATCTGTAATTGACATGGCCCAAACGCTCATTCCAAAGCTTACTCACTGAATCTGCATGTGCAATAAGAGAGGAACTTGTACCCTTAGAAGGCTCAAATCCATCAAATTTGTAAAGACGAGATGCAGTATCAACATACCCAGTAGCCACAACCAAATGAGAGTCATGGAGGTCCCGAATAACCACATGATGTGGTGAGAACTCAATTGTCTTACCAGAGCCATAATGAAAAATCTGATAAATGGATAGGAGGTTCGTCGAGATGTCAAGAACAACCAGAACATCCTGTAGAGTACCCCCATCCAAGGAGACAAAACCTGAACCCAAGACTTAAAGCTGTGTAGAGTCACCCACTGCAATCTATGAAGTACCACAACAGGCAAGAGAAGTGACCAACTGCTAAGTATGAGTCATATGGTGAGAAGCACTAGAATCTAAAATCCAAGTGGACCCAGAGGTCGATGTTTGAGCAGTGAGAGCACGACCTTTCCCTGAGGAAGGAGAAGACTGTTGAGGTGAGGAGATGTTATGCTGCTGCATGGATTCCTCTAAAGCCTCTAATCATTTCCAACACCTGGAAATTGGATGTCCTTCCTTGCCACAGAAGCTGCAAGTGTCTCCTGATTTCTTCTTAGTCTTGGAGGAAGACTCACCAAATGATCCGGGGGACAATTTTTTAGTGAAAATTGAAGTGTTCCCAATACTCCAGAATTCAGCATCATCAGAAAGAGAATGATGTCCTGATTCTAACGCAACTTGAACGGGGCGAAAAGGACTCTGTTTGTGCAAGTTACGGCCGGTCAAACTTCCAGTCAAACTGGCTTCAGGGGCGTCCAGAAGGTGAAAAAATAATCATCTCAAAAATTGACAGAACTGTCGTCATCGCGAAGAGCTCTTCGAGATGATTTCGACGGTGTTCGTTTCGTCGAAATCCGACATCATATGCTTGAGTTACAGGCAGTCAAAGTTTGGTTGACTTAAGGGTACAAAAGATGACGTCATCATGCTGACGTGGCAGTCCATACTGTACGGAATACACATGGGCAAATTTTGACCTGACACGTGGCATCTGAGTCAACTGTACGGACCAATCATTGACTGACACGTGTCCGTCCGTACTAGTGACATGGCTTCCGTACCCTGACGTGGCATCGTAGTGGCAGACAACTCGGCAACATCGTCAGCATCCTCGACGAATTGCATCATGACACGTGTCCCAGGTGTGTGGTCTTTGGCGTTCGGGGAAGTTGTTTGTTTTAACAAAAATTCCAACAGGTTTGAACCCGTGATCTCCGGCTACCCAACCAAGCAGTTAACCGTTGCGCTCGCAAGCGCTATAAATAGTATAATATGAGCAGTTTGTTTTATTGTTTGCATTTCACGTGGCTAGTGGTAAAACGTGGCTGGCAGGGTTGGAACCGCCAACCACCCAACTAGCAAAATATAGACACACCGATAGCCCACCAACGGCTCCTAAAATATTTAGGGAGTTAGTTTTATTTTGTTAAAGTTTTGTCAGCCGAGCCTATAACAAAATGGCTAAATAAGCCATAAACAATCAAAACTACCTCTACCAACCTAAACCAGAAGCTAATAGAAGACTTGAGAAGTTGTACGAGCTGTTAGAGGGAGATATGCAATTAATTTGATGGTTAAGCCTAATTAGGCAAATTTTAAGTATAAAAAGAGGGGTGTAGGCCTTGATTTTTCGAAGTCCAGGTGGGGAGAACGAGAGAATGCTTAGGAGATGATTGTAATTGTTCCTGTACGTCGAAGTTATGTTGTGATATCGATGTGCTTGAAGGGAATGATGCTGTTGCAATTGTAACTGATTTTGGGGTATAATCGAATCCGTCACTCCGTTGGAGAGGGGCCCGGAGACGTAGTCCTTAGGGACGAACTCCGTTATCAATTGTGTTTGTCTCCTCTTATTCTTCTCTCTTTCTTTTCAGTTCATTATCTTGGTATTTATATTATGTTCATTTATTCATTTGAGCATTTTATTATGTAATTCATGTTAAGCATTGTATTAAGTGATCTTTTACGTTACGCATTCTGTAAGCAATTTGTCCTAGATCCTATATAGATCAAGTTGGTATCAGAGCTTTGTGTGTGGCTTGTATTGCAATTTGAATGCTAACGAGATCCAGGTTGCAACGAGGTGAAGGAGAACTCGAAGAATACAATCCAGAGATCGGAAGACGAAGAGTTAATCGATCATCACAGATGGAAGAAAAAGAAGGTGGACAAAGTTTAGAGCTCAGTGTCAAGGATTTCCAGAAGCTATTTCTTGACATGAAGGCGATGGTGGACGAACTTTATGCAGACAAGAAGAAGCATGAAAAGGGAGGTTCTTCAAAGCACAAGAAGCAGGAAGATCAGAAATACACAGAGGAGAAAATTCTGAAAACTCCTTCTCCTCCATCTTCTCCCTCTTCTTCTTCTTCCCCTTCTTCTCCTCCTTCTCCTTCTCCTTCTTCTAATGTAAATCCATTTAAGAGAAAGTCTAAGCCTGTAATTAAGCTTGATGTAAAATTTGAGTTACCTAAATACTGTGGGGAGTTAAATGCTGAGAAGTTAGACGATTGGGTCCAACAAGTAGAAGTATATTGTAGGATTCAAGGCCTAGTAGAAGATGCTTCTAGGATTCAATTAGCAACTCTCCGGTTGGGAGGTACAGCTCTCACCTGGTGGGAGAGTAAAATTCGGGAAGAAATTGCTCGCCATGGTCAAGTTAATATGTCTTGGATGGAGTTTGTTTCTGCCCTTAGGAAACAATTCTATCCTTTAGGTTACATGCAACAGTTAACCATGAATTGGCAAACCTTTAGGCAAGGTAAGGGGTAGTCTGTCCAGGATTATACTCATGAGTTTAGGAAATGGGCCATTGCTCTAAATGTTCCCTTGTATACCCAAGACACATTACTTAAGTATATTGGTGGTTTACATTCTTACCTTAGGCACACTATTTTGATGTTGAGTCCCAACAATCTAGACGAGGTGTCTGTTCAAGCTACTCATATAGAGTCAAGGGGTAAGAACACTTTTAGTGATAACTTTTCCAAGAAGCCATCTAAGTTCGAGGGTAAGTCTAAAGGGAAAGAAAAAGACAAAGATAAAGGCAAAGGGAAGAAGATAGCTACAGCTAAGAAAGAGGGTGAGAAACCCACATGCTCCCATTGCAAGAAAGAGGGGCATGATGATTCAAGATGTTGGAAGCTTCATCCTGAGTTGAGGCCGAAAAGATATGGAGGTAATGAAGGCAAGCAAAAGACTACTGCAGTGATTCAACAGGATCTTGGTTCTGACTCCGGAGATGAGACAAAGATTGTTGCTACCGGAATCCAAGGTAAAGGGAAAGGTATATCTCTCTCTTGATGCAAAGTTTTCTAATGCCAGTGCAAGTACAAGTAAAAGAATCTTCTCCTAAGGTTGATAAGCAAAGAAATGAATGTTTTCACATTCGTGTTGTAACAAAAGCATACTAAGAAGTTGACTCTGTTTGATAGGTTCACAAGTCAATTTAATATCTGAAGAAGTTGTAAAGAAACTTAATTTGACTACAACACCTCATCCGAAACCATATCCACTCGGATGGGTTTGCAATGATGCTCAACTACAAGTAACTAAACAATGTAAATTGAGATTTGCTATCACTGCAAACTTTGTAGATGAGGTAGAAGTAGATGTGGTCCCTTTGGATATTTGTGGGCTTGTGTTAGGAAGTCCTTATCTTTATGACATAAAAGCAATCTTTTATAGGGGGGAGAATAAGTATCATCTTTTTAAAGATGGGGTAGAATACATTGTACGGGCACATAAGGTGAAGACTAATCTTACACTAGTTAATGCTGGTCAAATGAAGAGGTTGGTCAACTCAAGTAAAAACTTTGTATTGATGCTTGTAAAAGCCAAAGAAGATGATAAATCTGAGGTATTCAGTCAAACTTGGGAAGATCATGTAAGTCATGTAAAGAAAGTATTTGATGTATTGAGAAAAGAAAAATTGTATGTAAAGATGTCTAAATGTGAATTTGCTAAGACATCCTTAGTGTACTTAGGCTATGTCGTAGGGAATGGTCAATTGAAAGTAGACCCTGCAAAGGTCGAAGCTATTGTAAAATGGCCTAAGCCAAGTACAGTTACAGAGGTAAGAAGTTTCCTAGGTGCAGTTCAGTACTGGAGAAAGTTTATTGCAAATTTCTCTTATATTGCATCACCATTGCATGCATTAACCCGTGCGAGAGCAAGTTTTCATGGGGAGGTCCACAACGAAGGCTTTCGACACTTTGAAGGAAAGTTGAGCACCGCACCAGTTTTGGCCTTACCAGATCTACATCAACCATTTGAGATCGAGACAGATGCGAGTGGATTTTCCATGGGAGCAGTACTCATGCAAGGAGGTAAACCAGTTTGCTACCACTCTGAAACTTTTTCAGGAGCAGTAAGTAACTATCCCACTTATGATAAAGAACTTATGCTTTAGTTCAGAGTGTTAAAAAATGGAAACATTACATAATGGGGAAAGAAACTGTAATCCACACTGATCACCAGCCACTTCAATTTGCACTCACAAACTAAACTGCAACAAAGTAGGCACTTTCGGTGGATGGGTTTTCTACAACAGTTTCATTTGGTTATTAAGTATAAGAAAGGAACCCATAACAAAGTAGCAGACATGCTCTCTAGACCTCCTATGATGAATGCTTTGATAATCCTTCAGAATAGTTCTATGGTTCATGAAAGTCTTCAGGAACAATATGCTAATGATGAGAACTTTAAGGATATCTATGCTGCTTTAATGAATGGTAAACATGTAGAAGAGAAAGATTATTATGTGCAAGATAAACTGTTATATCACTTGGGAAAATTGTGTTCCAAAAGATGAACAAGCACAGGTTATCAGAGAAGCACATACCTCATTGATTGCAGGACACTTTGGGGTAAACAAAACATTGATTCAGCTGCAGAAATATTGTTATTGGCCTCGTATGCAAGAAACTGTAACTAAGTATATTAGAGGTTGTGTTATGTGTGCAACTAGTAAGCCTAGTAATAGGAAGTTGGGTTTGTACACACCTCTACTTGTACCTTCTCGTCCATGGGAAAGTGTGTCAATGGACTTTGTTGGGGGGTTACCTATGTCTAGGAAGGGACATGATTATTTGTATGTAGTAGCTGATCGGTTCAGCAAGATGTGTATTTTGATGCCATGTAAAAAGCAAGTCACTGCTGAACTGACAACTCATATGTACTTTCAATTTGTATGGGTTCATTTTGGGTTACCTACTTCTATTGTATCGGATCGAGATTCTCGATTCTTGGGGGAATTTTGGTCAGCTTTGTGGGGACTCATGGACACCAAACTGAAGAAGAGTACAACCTTCCATCTGCAGACCGACGGGCAGACAGAGGTTGTAAATAGGACAGTTGTGCATCTACTTAGAGGTTACTGCAGTAAGCATCCTAAGTTGTGGGATGAGAGTCTTCATTATGTGCAGCATGCCTACAACCATGCATCACACTCTTCTACTAAGAGGTCTCCTTTCGAGACATGCTTTGGTTATGTGCCCAAGACACCGATGGATTTTGCTTTTGGGAAAGATGATGTTGAAGATGGACGCCATGATGCAGAGAAGGCTTTGAAGTTCATCCAGAAAGTCCAAGCAATTCATCAGGCAGTGGAAGCACAGTTGAAACAGAGCCAAGCAAAATACAAGATTCGCCATGACAAGCATCGCACTGATCATCATTTTCAGGTTGGAGATAGAGTTTGGTTACATATCAGCAAGGAAAGGATGCAAGGTGAAGGTAAAAATCTTAAGCCAATTAGGTATGGTCCTTTTGAGATCATTGAGAAGATTGGTACCAATGCCTTTCCGCCTCAATCTTCCTCCATACATGCACATTTACTCAGTTGTCAATGTTGAGAATTTGAAACTGTATGAGCCTCCAATGATCCTAGATGAAGTCACAGACATTCAAGTTCCATCAGTTGATGACCTTTCACCAGAGTACATGTCAGAGTTGCCAGAAGATGTTATTCTCGACAGGAATGTCAGAACTTCACGAAGAGGAGATGTTGAGTACCTCAGAGTGGGCCTGAAGGGGATGCATCCAAGCAAAGCAAGATGGATGGAGATTGGTAAAGTGAGGGAACTTTACCCTCACTTACTTTCCAAGTAATCAAGCTTTCGGAGGTCCAAAAGCTCTCCAGTGGGGAGGCCTGATCCGGGGGACAATTTTTTACTAAAAATTGAAGTGTTCCCAATACTCCAAAATTCAGCATCATCAGAAAGAGAATGACATCCTGATTCTAACGCAACTTGAACGGGGCAAAAAGGACTCCGTTTGTGCAAGTTACGGCCGGTCAAACTTCCAGTCAAACTGGCTTCAGGGGCGTCCAGAAGGTGAAAAAATAATTATCTCAAAAATTGATAGAACTGGCATCATCACGAAGAGCTCATCGAGATGATTCCGACGATGTTCATTTCATCGAAATCCGACATCATATGCTCGAGTTACAAGCAGTCAAAGTTCGGTTGACTTAAGGGTACAAAAGATGACGTCATCATGCTGACGTGGCAGTCCGTACTGTACGGAATACACATGGGAAAATTTTGACCTGACACGTGGCATTTGAGTCAATTGTACGGACCAATCATTGACTGACACGTGTCTGTCCGTACCAGTGACATGGCTTCCGTACCCTGATGTGGCATCGTAGTGGCAGACAACTCGGCAACATCGTCAGCATCCTCGGCGAATTGCATCATGACACGTGTCCCAGGTGTGTGGTCTTCGACGTTTGGGGAAGTTGTTTGTTTTAACAAAAATTCCAACGGGTTTGAACCCGTGATCTCCGGCTACCCAACCAAGCAGTTAACCGTTGCGCCCGCAAGCGCTATAAATAGTATAATATGAGCGGTTTGTTTTATTGTTTGCATTTCACGTGGCTAGTGGTAAAACGTGGCCGGCGGGGTTGGAACCGCCGACCACCCAACTAGCAAAATATAGACACACCGATAGCCCACCAACGGCTCCTAAAATATTTAGGGAGTTAGTTTTATTTTGTTAAAGTTTTGTCAGCCGAGCCTATAACAAAATGGCTAAATAAGCCATAAACAATCAAAACTACCTCTACCAACCTAAACCAGAAGCTAATAGAAGACTTGAGAAGTTGTACGAGCTGTTAGAGGGAGATATGCAATTAATTTGATGGTTAAGCCTAATTAGGCAAATTTTAAGTATAAAAAGAGGGGTGTAGGCCTTGATTTTTCGAAGTCCAGGTGGGGAGAACGAGTGAATGCTCGGGAGATGATTGTAATTGTTCCTGTACGTCGAAGTTATGTTGTGATATCGATGTGCTTGAAGAGAATGATGTTGTTGCAATTGTAATTGATTTTGGAGTATAATCGGATTGGTCACTCCGTTGGAGAGGGGCCCGGAGACGTAGTCCTTAGGGACGAACTCCGTTATCAATTGTGTTTGTCTCCTCTTATTCTTCTCTCTTTCTTTTCAATTCATTATCTTGGTATTTATATTATGTTCATTTATTCATTTGAGCATTTTATTATGTAATTCATGTTAAGCATTGTATTAAGTGATCTTTTACGTTACGCATTCTGTAAGCAATTTGTCCTAGATCCTATATAGATCACCAGACTTCGAAGATTTCCCCTGTTTTGGATTAAGTGGTGGTTTGAAATCAAACTTAGGAGGTGGTTTGGAGGAATGCTCACTGCCTATAGAATCTTTCATGGGCTTCAGTTTCTGCTTCTGTTTCTCCTTAGATGACTGAGCAACCAATGCTTTGTTCTTTGATCCTGAGAGCATATCAATCTGAGAAAGGTGTGACTACTCACGAGACAAACACTCACAAAACACATCAAAGGTAGGCATGGTAAAATGAGCACCCAGACCATCCATGGTGGAATAGAATGAAGAAGCAAATATCTGAAATGGACCACGAAGCTTCGAAAGGATCAAGTAAATGCAATCTGTGTCTGACTTATTCTTGCCACAACCTTGTAAAATAGAGCGGATAGTTTTGAACTTGGTCAAAAAATCCTCAATAGTGGGAAATGATTCAGGTAACAGTGAAGTTAGCTCTGCCTCAATCTGTAATGCTCGAAACTCATTAATGGTCCCAAAAAGTGTCTCAAACTTCAACCAAATGGCTCAAGGAGTGAGAAAAGCATCAAGGTGAAATAGAAGACTATCTGAAATGTGCAGGGAAAGCAAACCCATAGCTTCATCCATCTTATTCCTGTGTTGAAGAATCTCAAAAAGATGCTACAACTAAGGCTGAACCTCATCTAGACAAGACCACAACCCTCATGACCTGAGAAGCCTCGTCATGCAAGACTTCCAGGTGTGATAGTTGTGTGATGTGAGTAACTCAACTGAGGAGTCTGCCATGAAACCCTGCACCTGTACCTGTACCTATTGGTGTTTTTTATTATTAGGTGATCTTTCATAATAGACAGAAGATGCAGAAGGGTTTGATTGTTTTAAGAGTTTTTGTGTTCTAGTTTTCTGATGTAAATGACAAAAAGCGAGAAAAAAACACCCCCCACAAAAGATAAACCCAAACCCTAGTACAAACTGAGAAAGAGGAAGCAATGCATAAGCAAAAAAATTCAAAACAAATTCTCGTGTACCTAAAGAAAATTCTGAGAAGAAAGATCATATATCAGAATAGAGCAGGCTGAGAGCTTTCCAACGCCTATTTGTTTTTGAAAAACGGAGTCTGTTTACACCTTTTATGGCCCCGAAAGTGCAGAAAAAAAGACCCCACTTTGACTGGAAAAAAATATAGTCAAATAGAAAATCTAGAACAAATTATCAGAACCATGACATCCGGCACGAAAATAGCTTTCCAATGGTATCTCGTTTGAAAAAAATGGAGACCGTATGTTGATTGTAGACTCGATTTCGTGAAGTCTCCTCAAAAGGCACAAATCTACCTCCTTTAAGCCCTGGGGGCTAAAAAAAGAGCCCCTGGTCCGGTGAGCGACCAGGGGGCTAGTAGCAGGTTCGGTAAGCTAGGAGCTCAGCGAGCTCAGTGAGTCGGGAGCTCGGCAAGCCGGGTGAGCTCGGCGACGGCTGGAGCTTGGGCGGCGGCCGGGAGCTCGGTGACGGCTGGAGCTCAGGTGGTGACTGGGGAAAAGAACCAGGCGGTGGTGGTGGCGGTGAGCGCGGTGAGGGCGGTTGGGAGCTCGGTAGCGGCAACGGCGGCCGGGGAAAGAAACCAGGCCACGTCGGAGAAAAAATGGGGGTGCGGTGGGAGCTCGGGCGGTAGCCGGAAAAACCAAGGGTGCAGCGGGAGCTCGGGCGACGGCCGGAAAAACTAGGGGTGCGGCGGGAGCTCAGGCGGTGGCCGGAAAAACCAGGGGCATAGCGGGAGCTCGGGTGGTGACCGGAAAAACCAGGGGCACGGCGGGAGCTCGAGCGAGTGGCGCAGAAAAACTAGGGTCGCGGCGGACAAAAAAATGGGCAACGGCCAGAAAAACTAGGGGCAATGGCCAACGGATGGCAGAAAAACTAGGGGCGGTGGATGAGAAAAGTACTGTCACCTGCAATACTTGCAGGTTCAGCGATGCCGTGCGCGTCGGAGTGGGTGCAAACAAAAAATTCAATTTTTTTTTTGGAACCCGACAATTTTATTCGCTTGGTTTTTTTTTAAAGAACTCCAACCCCAGCTTCTAATGCATACTCAAAAACTAGAACAGGGAGCTTCAGACCTTGGGCTCTGATACCATGAAGGAGAAGAAAGATCTCTGAAAGCTAAATACCTATTACAAGGGAGGTGCAAAGAAACAATACAGCAAAAAATGCTCAAAAAATATAGAGCCCAATATGCCAATGTAAAAGAGTTATTTTACAAAGAAAAGATTACAACCTTATAGGTAAAAAACCTAAAAAGGAAAACCCTAGGCATGCACATAATAATTGATAAAATAATTAATTATTATGCACCTAAAGTTAGCTTAAGTGAAAAAGAGATAAAAGGTAACTTAATTAATTAACCAAATATTGTTTAATTAATCAAGTAAAAACCAATTATTCTAACAATAAGTACATATACAATGGTATCCATAAGAGAGATATAAAGAGTCTAGAAGGCCCCCCCACAATGAAGAAACTCTTGTCAAAATGGTGGATGCCTGATGTAGAATCTAGAAAGAGATCCTGAAGCAGCAAATATCATTCCTCGCCTTGGGAAGAAATAGATCCAAAGGACGATGTCGAAGAAACCCTTTGAAGAGTGATGAACCAATATGTCTCAAGATGTGTGCCATGATAGGATGCTGAAGAATCTTTGTGTTTGAACTAAAACAAATGATGCCAAATCCAAACTGATGTGAAGACTCCTGAAATACAACCTCTGAATGCATTGATAATGGTGGGCGTACAGTGATAATCTGACTATCAAGACAGAGGAGATGTATGTCCTCAATATAATCCTCAAGATTTGCAGTGTGAGACTCAACAAACAATGATGTGTCTGCAAGATAAGAATCCCATGATGTAGCAGAAAATGAATGACCAAGATGGTCATGATGCTGAACTAAATCCATAGGGGCCAATGTGGCAATATTGATGTCATCAGGAACAATGGATGATCCATGTGTAATCTCAGTTTGAAGAGTAGGAACTAGGAGACAACCCTCTAATCCATCAGAATATGCAAGACTTGCTAGATACTCTAAGTCCTCTAATGTAGCACCATCAATAGGTGTACTCTAGAACTCCATTTTGCACTTCTGAGCTCATAACTTTTTACCTGTATCTCTAATTTTCGCGATACAGGCGGCATTGGAAAGGTATTTCAGAGCTCTTTAGATCTATTCATGCACTTTTTTTAGAATCTTCCCCAGGTACATTTTATTCAGTATTTTGTGTTTTCACACTTTGCTTAATTACTTAGATGTCTTAGCACCTAGAAAGGATCTATTTGCATGATATGGCATCATTAGATCTACTTTATCAGTACTGAGGGTTTTAGTCTCTGATTTTTTATTTTGAGTGAGTATCATGGATTTTCCTGTTCATCCTTCTATGATCAACTTGGATAAGGATAACTACGAGTCTTGGCGAAATAGCATCCTGAAACATCTCAAGTGGCTTGATATTTTTCCTTATTTGTATGGACTCGTACCTACACTAGACACACTAGGGAGTTTTTCAGCATGGGGAAACATCGTAGATCATATTGTAGGGGTTATATGTTCTAGTGTTGATCTTGACACTATGTATGTTGTATCGGACATTGAATGTCCCCACATACTTTGGACACGACTTTGGGAGATCCGTGGAGACCCTCATATCTCTCCATACCTAGAGGATCCAGCTATAGATTGTCTCATCCCTCTTGTAGATGAAAATTCCATACCCTTTGATGACGATACTTTAGAGTTTCTTGAGCATATCACAGGTCTTGCATGTTCCGATGGTTCAAATACTTAAATTCATGTTCCCGCTCTTCAGATCAAGGCTACATCAACATCTCCTGTTGTTCCTAATCAGTTTGACATCGCCACATATTTGGCCCCTCTTGATTCAGTGCAACAGGACATCATACATCTTCCAGACATAGCTACTTGGGATTCGTATCTCACAGACATATCATCCTTGTTTGTAGAGTCCTATATTGCAGATTTGAAGGATTACTTTGAGGACATTCATCTCCTCTTTGTTGACAGCCACATCACAGCTATTGGACCACCATCATCAGTGCATTCAAAGGTTGTATTTTAGGAGTCTTCACATCAGTTTGGATTTGGCATCATTTGTTTTAGTTCAAACACAAAGATTCTTCAACATCCTATCATGACACACATCTTGAGACATATTGGTTCATCACTCTTCACAGGGTTTCTTCAACGTCGTCCTTTGGATCCGTTTCTTCCCAAGGGGAGGAATTTTATTTGCCACTTCAAGGTCTCTTTTTGGATTCTACATCAAGCATCCACCATTGTGACAAGAGTTTTTTCATTGTGGGGGGGACCTCTAGTCTCTTTCTATCTCTCCTATGGAGACCATTGTATATGTACTTATGTGATAGAAGTTGTCTTTGGGGGGTATCATGTAATCCACCTTCTATGCTTCTTCTATTAGTGCATTATATTCATTTCTTTTCTCTCTTTTGGAGGGGAGTTTTATTCCCATGTGGTTTTCTCCCTTTCTCCTTTTGTGAGAGATTCATATATTGTACATGGGTACCTCATCAGCCGTTAGGGCGAGACCCATTCATGCATCCATTCAAGTATTTATTTATCATAGTTTAGTGTCTCCCTAGTTCATCTTAAGGGGGGGTGTTGGAATAATAAAGTCATCACCTAATTAATTAATTAATCATTAATTAGGTGATGACTTTATTACTCCAACAAAGATAATGCTCAATACTACTTGTAATGAAATAACTCGCAAAAAATATAAAATGTAATACTAAATATGTTACAAATACTTGATAATAACAAGACACTTCAAGGGGAAAGCCTCCAAAATTCTTCACCAAGAACATAATTCATAATATATTGATAATAAACTAACCACTACCTCCTATATATACCTTATTTATGTCATGCATGACACCAAGCCTAGTCTAACTACCTATATAAGACTATATAACTTAATTAAGGGTGTTGCTAGCCACACATTAACTACCCATATCCCCAAGCACACTATAAAGTAAATGTATCTTATCAATAGATTTAACTCTCTCTAGGTTAACTTTTATACCATATTTTGATATAATGTACCCTAACAATTTACCCTCTTCTATGCCAAAAACACATTTCTTTGGATTTAAAGAGATTTCATACTCTAGACATCTCTCAAAGTTTTTCTATAGGTGTTAAAAATGCTAGAATGACATTTTAGAAAATTATATTAGTGTTAGAGTAATCATGCATTATCTAATAATTAATTAATCTTTAATTGATTATTAGTCTAATTTATTCTCATGCACTTAAGCTAAACTTAGGAGTGCTTTAATGCTTTTATTATTTGACCTAATATTAGATCATTATGTCTCATCTCATGTGATGTTGACACTTGTCATGATTTGATCCCTTTCTCATTTAGGGTTTTACTTTTATAAGCACTCAAACCTCATTGTAATTATCTGGAGCTTTCATATCTTCTTGAGAGTCTCTTACTTTTTTAGTTTTTTTTTGTTGAAAAATATTTTATGTATTGCTTGCAAATATCTTGCATAGAAGGTGTATTTGTTTGTTGTTTGATCTTGTGGCTTGTGGTTTTGTGCTTGTTTCAAAATTCTAACATGGTATCAGAGCATGGGTTCAATGAGCCCCTTCTCGATTTATGAGATTTTTTTCTTCAATGAGGGTTATAGGCGTCAAATCTGAATCCTCTTTGCTTTTTTGCAATTTTTGGAGGTGGGCATTTTCTAGTGGATTTTTGTGTGAAAAGGACCTCACCATTGGATCTAGAGCTATTGAGAAAGTAAAATTTGGCTTTTGTTTTTCCTAATTTCGAATCCTAATGCCAGATCTAGGAGGGCTTTAAGTGGTTGCTTTCTTTCTGAATCCAGAGGGTAGCCATAATTTTGGTGCATTTTGAGCCAAAACAGGTGTCACTATCGTGCTCACAAGGTCCAAAAACCATAAGATCGCCAATCAAATCACCAAAATTTGAGTCGAGAGTTTTTTAGGAAAAAAAAATTGCCAAGGAAGTCGTACGGCCTCCCCAGCACACAGGTCGAGGTGAATTTTTTAAAAATATATATCTATATTTTTTTTCCTGCAATCTTTTAAAAAATTCATATTGAAAAAAAATAAATTAAAAATCCCCAAAGGGATCGGCATGTTTTTATTTGTTTTTAATTAAAATAAATAAATTTGTTTTTGGTGGGTACCAAAGTACTTGCCCCCCTACCATGGCAGGGTGGCAGGGCTCTCGGGCCTCGCCCCCACCATGGGAGGGGTATCGTTGGGGTACCGCCTCCCTACCATTGGCAGGGTAGCGGCCCCCTTGGGCTCCCCGAGGGGTGGCGGTGATGTGTAAAACCCCACTTTCTTTTTTTTATTTTTTAAAAATAAAACTATTTTTAATATATATATTTTTTATAAAAAATATAATGGTTTTATGTGTTTTTTAACTTAAAATAAAATATAATTTTTTATATGTTTTTTTTGAAAAAATATTTAAGTTTTTTTGCTGTTTTTTCTTTAAAAATAAAACATGCAAATTTTTTGCAAAACAAATAACATGCACTGTACTTGGACATTTGGGGGAGATTTTTTTTCTCTCCCAACACCACTATATTTGGCAAGCCTCTATTTCTGGACGTGTTTTGACAAATTTAGAGGAGTTTTCTTTTGCCCTACTCAGCCCCTCTTCGTTGGGCTTTTCACTTTTGCACCTCAACTTCCAAAGGCCATATCTCGGCCATACGGTGGGCTTTTTCAGTGTTTTTTTTTTGAAACGGGGTAGAATTTTGAGCTCTTCACGGTGGTGTAGGTGTTTTCCATTTTGAACTTCTATTTTTTTCTAGAATTCTATTTTTTCAGTGTTGTTATTGTTCAGTTATCGTTTTGGAGACTTTGACGGGCCATATCTTCTATATCCAGACACATTTTTGGTTGTAGTTTTTTTGAAAGTGCATGTTTTTTCATGTACTTCATCATGGTGCTACCAATTTCCTCTTTTTTTTAAGAGAATTGTATTTTCAACATGTAGTCATTTTTTGGACATTATGGACTCCCATTGTATGAATTTTTCATTATATAAATGCACTGAAGTAAAGTGCCACATCAGGTGTATCTTTTTGGGATCTTTCACATCACCATATGCCTTATTGTACTCACACTATGCTATAAAGTTCCATGGGGGGGTTTGATGTTTTTCCTTTGTTTTCCATCATACTTTTGTCAAGCGAGTATCCTTTCCACGACAACAACCTCATGTGTGTTTTCCTTTTGTTTTCACATTCTTTATATGTGTTGGTACTTTCATGTTTGCACGTTTAGATGTTCTTGATTCTTCTTCATGCACTTCTTTTTGGAATTTAGTTTCATTGTACTTGTCAAGCCTCTCCCTTTTCAAGCATTATGGGGGGGTTTCTACTGTTGGTGCTACTGCTTCTTTGGTTTCGCGTTGGAGTGAGCTATGTATCTAGTATTTGCTCCTATGTACTTTTGGATGCAACATACATCAATGGCTGGTTACTTGCATTTCGGTGAGATAGATCATTTACCATATGGACACTCTTACATTCCTATTTATGGAGGTTCTTGTTTTGGCATTACAACAGTCATTCTTCGACAGTGTTTGTAGCTTCTTCATGCTTCAGTGGTGTTCTTTTTGTTCATCCTTTGTTCCTATCTTTTTGGGACAACATTGTCTTATTTGAAGGCTTCTTCAGTCCTTCACTTGGCTTTCATCTCTTTTTGGAGTGGAGTTTTTCCCATGAGGTTTTCTCTATTTCTGCACATTATAGAGATCTTCTATTTGTACATGGGTACCTTACATGGCCTTATTTGTTGGGACCCATCATGCATTCTTTTTAGGGTTTTTAGCTACTCCTAAGTTCATCTTAAGGGGGGGTGTTAGAGTAATCATGCATTAGCTAATAATTAATTAATCTTTAATTGATTATTAGTCTAATTTATTCTCATGCACTTAAGCTAAACATAGGAGTGTTTTGATGCTTTTATTATTTGAGCTAATATTATATCATTATGTCTCATCTCATGTGATGTTGACACTTGTCATGATCTGATCCCTTTCTCATTTAGGGTATTCTCTTATAAGCACTCAACCCTCATTGTAATTATCTAGAGCTTTCATATCTTCTTGAGAGTCTCTTGCTTCTGTAGCTTTTTCTTGTTGAAGAATATTGCATATATTGTTTGCAAATCTCTTGTGTAGAAGGTGTATTTGTTTGTTGTTTGATCATGTGGCTTGTGGTTTTGTGCTTGTTTCACAATTCTAACAATTAGATCATCCTAATATACCACCATGATTTATTTAATTAATGCTACAAAAGCAACATGCATAGCTTTTTAAAATGCTACTCTTGTATTAGTCAATCCAAAGGGCATTCTGACATATACATATGTACCCCAAGGTATAGTGAATGTAGTCTTATATTTCTTTGGTTCCTTTACCCTTACTTGGTTGTATCCTAAGAAACCATTTATCATAGACAACAAATCACACCTGGTGACCTTTTGAAGGATAGCCTCCATGTTTAGAAAAAAAAAATTATCCTTAAGAGATGAGACATTCAAATTCCTAAAATAAAAAAGTCTAACATTGCCATTATTTTTTCTTATTGTGACCAAGTTTGAACCCTGGTTGGATGCCATATGAGCTTAATAATTCCCCTTTCTTTGAGCTTAGTAATTCTTGTTGCATTTTGGGGGCAAAGTAGGATTTATTTCCTTTTTATTTTGTCTACATTTCTTTGCACCTAGCTTTAGGGTATCTCATGTTGGTATAGGTCCTCTTGATAGGCTTTAATTTTATCACAAGACTAGGAAAACACCCTTTTCAATATTCTTAATAGGTCAATCAACATTTTCCTAATCTTAGGGCTTAAATTATTTCCAATATACACATTTATAGGATTTGAATTAGTCCCAAGGTTCACCTCCTCAACATATTTATAATTCCCTAAGACACACCAATGACCACGAGACAACAAAATAAATGTTGTACTAAACACCAATGTGCACACAAGTGTCACATCATACACCATGACACAAAGACTCTAACAACAAGAAAACCTCACCATTGCTACAAGAAAACCTCACCATTGCTACAAGAAATGTGGCACCAACAAAAGGTTAATTGATCATGGGATGAATTCACCACAATGGACCAACGAGAGGCTATAATGACACCCCAAATGATGATCATGCTCTCTCAGGAACACGACAAAAGGATGAGATTAGGGGATAATCAAGCTTGAATCCCCACCAACACACGCTTACAACCTCTTGCAACACCAAAGAAAACCCACACAATGATAGAGCAACTAGGAGAAACCACATCTTGACTAGATAACTTGGCCATCAATTTCCCAAAACTAATTGTGTAAGCCAACTCCCAAGAGGGATATAATCCAACAAGGAGCTTTAACATAGGGGTTGGACTCCCACAAGATAAGACAACCCAAAGAGACACAAGCCTCCCACCAAATCAGAATGATGATAGGTCATTTCAAATAACAATATGCTTCCCAATGTAAAAGGTGACATAACTCTCAAGGTATCATACTTGTCAAAAAGTTGACAATATGTGAAGACTCACCAAGCAAAGGGGAATAACTTTCATACATAAATTTTCTTCAAGAAATGGTTGAAAGAACTCGCTATTTGACAAAATAAGGGACATCAACAAGCTAGAGGACTATAATACACTTGGAGAACACCAATACCCATGAAGGAAACTGGTGCACCAAAGGGACACCAACATGAGTTCACCAGTGTTCTACATCCACACTAGCATTAGATTGCAAGATTCACATTAGATATTATTCTCAACAATTTTTATGTTAGATTTAATTGATGGATTAGGGGATTCTTTCTTTTTCTTAGCATGCATCATGATTTGTAGCCATAGCCCCTTAGGCTCTTGCTATATGATGAATCACTTGGCCAACCTATCATATGATAGAGCTTATCTCTAATAATCACAACATGCATCAAACAAGGGAGAAAGGAAGAGAGGACTATGACATCAATCGATTAAACTCAATCAACTAGGTTATTTTCTCATCCATTCCATCAACTATTGAACGACTTAGGTTATTCTTGCTATGATGAATTGAATTGTTAGGGATACCTCCTTTCCTTTTAGAGGGCATAGGTCAAGTGATGCCTTGCCAGATTGGGTTGTAGATAGTGATGTCATTGTCCCATCTATTATAGATGTTAGACATTATATGTGAGACACTTATGACTAGTGCTTTGTACCAATCTATCACTACTATAATGTTTAAAATGAGAAACTTTCATTTTTCATGACCGGGCATATGATATTAGGGGCTCATCCATGTGCACATGATTTAAGGAAGGGGGAAGAGCAATTTGTTTGAATTGCCCCCATAGATCTACATGGGTTCCATCCAAAATGACTGAAAAATGTCATCAACAAGATTCCCCTCGATGATCCACTCGATGATCCATGTTGGAAATTCCCTTCGGTGATCCATGTTGGTTCCATCCCCTATGACTAGGCATATGATAGTAGGGGCTCATCCCTCACCAACTTCTTTCCACTTTTGAGGAATGTAGTTCTATAAATAAGGTAGACAAGTGAGGTCCTCCATCCCCCCTCTACTCTATATATATAGGTTCAAGTCAGACACTTTCAATCAATAGTTGGGTTTCACTCCTAACCCATACCACTACCAACTTGTGGTTGGTGATGCAATTATACCACTAGCACCACCTCCAATGGGAGAGGGCCCCGCGCCATCCTCCACCGCATATAGGGTAGAGTAGAGATAGGGGCAATGGTCCTTCCCATATCTATATAACCCATTATCTACATAACCCATATCTATATAAATAAGTGTACCTTCTATCCTATCCACCTGCCATCTATCAAGAAAGCGATGGTTTGGCTTTGGCTGGCTCGGTTGGGATTGAGTGATGCCATAGTCTCAAGTACATAGGATGTTCTCTCTTTAGTGCTTTCATTCAAGCTTCAGCTTCCTCCCTTTCTCGCTTTCCTCCGGACCATATATATCTATCTGGGCTTCTGTCGTTGCCAACAACTCGACAAACAACCAACTGCCGGGAACCACCTGTTCCCGGGTGGGGGAAATTGTAGGTACAATAGTTAGCCCCAGTGCATCCTGTTTTATTTCAAAACACTGCCTCAACTCGGGCGATGCTAACACAGGATCATTGGAAATGATTCGTCTCATTCTCTACCCTGCATCATGGCCATATCTCTGTGTCGACTTGTAAAAAGGGGCTACTATGCATGAGCTAATCACCTAGTACTATAGTGTATGGATTGAATAGGGGAAAAGAGAAAGATTTTGGCTGTTTCCGCCACCTAAATTTTTGTCCATCCTAGTACCCATAGAGAACTTACATGACACTACCAGAGACCCGAAGCGGGAGAACTTCCCTTTAAGGGCAGACTTTCCCAAAACCTCGAATATCACTCTCTTTTCGCCCCCCCAAAGGATGTTGGTGGTTACTCCTCATCCTCTTCTTCAATCCAGGTTTTCTATCGATCGGTCTTGTCCCTGCCGATATCATTATCGTCTGAGTCAAAGTGCATCGGAGAGTAGCTGCCCGCTTTTATCCACACTTTTCAGTCGAGTAGGTATGGGACCTTTGAAAGGTGGTTGAAGTCGCAGCCAGGCGTAGAAACCGCATAGACTCGCGACCTTTTGTCTTCTGTCGGCACGGTTAGGCGATAGAGAAGAATGCCATCTCGAATACGCCGCTCAAATTGTGTTGTGCGGGCCACGTCTCTCTATTAGGCTCGTATATTGTTAGAAGGTAGCAAGACTCTACGGGACTCCCGACTCTATGTGGGGACTTTTTCTAGTGGCAATTATAGTTGGGTGGGGGTAAAGTTCAACAGATCTATATTGTTTATTGTTGAAATGTCAATGTTGAGGTAGGGTCAATGTGCTTATAGTTTCTTTAGGCAAAAAAAATGAATTCAACTTGTTGATTGGCACTATAGCTACCCTTAGAGTAGTAGGGCTCCTCAACTATAACTCCCACCCAACCCGAGAATTTTAGTTTTGGAGATAGTAGTTCAGTCAAATGTCCTTCCTTCCCTCATGTGATGAAGTGAATTTGTAATTGATTAGTTCATTATATCATTAGGGTTTGGATCAAGAGACTCCCCCCCACCTCACTCATTGGAACAAGGAGAGGATATAGATCCCGCTTGAAGAAGTCACCTTCTTGCACACACAGGGTGGGAGAGAATTTTAATGAGGTTTGGTTCACTTGTTCAAAAGTTCTCTTGTTGATGTTTGCAATCCTACCCATTAACAGTGCTAGTTTCTCTTATCCATCCTCACTCACCAAGCCTAACTCACACCCTATATAGAAAGTAGGGGTAGGGCTGGCTCCAACCAACCAACATGGTTGGGTCACACTTATGAATGTCATACCTATCAATCTATATCTAGGCCTAGGAATCAGTTTGAGAAATAAAGGTAGACTAGTTAAGCACATCCAATAGTTGAGTTATAAGGTTTTGGGGTTGGGAATAACACAATCATTGGCCTTGTTGGTGAATATGGCTCCTACTTCAGCTAAAGAAGCAAACTATCAATTTTTTGGACTAGCTAGCTAATAATTCATGTGGAATAGGGATGGTTACCCCCACTATACCTCTCCTCCTCCCACTCACCCAATCTATATCCCAATGGGGCTTGGGCCCCTATTATTCTAAGGGTAGTTCCATGCATTATAGCTATTTTCCATGGGCCTACATAATTGGTGAATCAACTAATAAACCCTTTCTTATACCAATAATTGAATATATATAGATGTTCTCGCAAAATGACTAATGCAATTAAAGAATAGGTGCCTCACCCACCCTCCTTTTTTCTACCTACTTGGGAAAGCCTATAATTGTTGCTCAAATACCTTTATGCCTCACCAACCGTCCGTAGAAAACATAGATCTAGTACCCATTCTACTAGTGGCTTAGTAAGTCCCTAAACCTTTAATGAACCTTCCCATCTAACCCACCATTAGACATTTCAACAAGAATGTATGCCACCAATATGGATTGATAGACGACTAATGCAAGTAAGTGTCACCTTACTCTTTAGTGACTCATGAAATTCATCTATCTTTATCAAGTCCTACACGAAATACTTTTCCCAACCCAACCTAGTGGCTCCATCTATTCTCTCCTACCCTAGTGCCTATAGATAGTAAGGGCCTCTTTAGTAATATCAATAATGGATTTTAGACTAATCCAAACACTTGCAAAGAAACATACCTAGTAGATCCTATTTGAGTAGGACCTACCTCATTGCACCACTCTGACCTAGCCCCAAAAGCAAGCCAGATGAATCAAGTATGTTCATATTAATCAATCCATGACTGTGTTACCCACTCTTGACTAAACATATTCTTCTCTATATTTTCCATCTGAAGCATTTATCATTCTAGAGGGAGGGGAGGGAATTTTAGTGAGGAAAGGATATTGTTGAGGGAAGGTAGTGGGTGCCTAATAAATTGGCTAAAGGAGGTAGAGTTGAATGACATTTTAAGGATAAGGGGATAAAAGTGGGTGTGCATAGTAGTGAGGGAGCCCTAGTAAACCAATTCTCCTCGCTCTTAACATAATGAGCCTAGGAATGAGAGGTGGGGAAAGGAATTTGTTGGTAGGAGCTAGATCACCTCATTTTTTTTATTGTGAAATTATGAAATTGATCACTTTTCCTACTCCCTCTATCTAGAAAAGTAAGGGGACAAGATCATAAATGACTAGTAGGGAATACAAAGACATAAACTATGGGATTTGGATAGAGCAATAAACTATGGATAGAAAAAAAAAATCCAAAAGAGAACTATCCGCCTCCCACCCCCTATAGTTGGAGGAGGAACATCATAGAAACACAAAAATATAGGCTAGCTAGGGAAAGAAATGGTCAATTAGATGATTCATACAGTCAAATAGATCAAATTAAAGTCATCCCATAGCCTCAATACACATCACTCACCAATGCCAATCCTAAGCACACATTGGAAAGGGACCCACATTAGTCAAGATGGAGCCATTTTTCTATTTTGTGTTGTTAGGATTGTTTGATAATCTTATTATATTTTAAGAAATTTTCCTATTAGAAGAAAAATTATTCTCATTCATTCTTTTCTACTTTATAACTTAACTCTTTTAGGGTGTGCATTACTTTATCCAATTTGTATTTCGCTAGGGTCTCTTTCACATGCTAAGGCTTATTAGGATGTAGCAACCCTAATTCCCCTCTCTTAGGCACTTTTTCAAAAGCTCTCTTTTCTCTCGATATTTCCTACCATTTTGTATGCCTCTATCCAATTCAAAGGATTTATCCCCAAGAGATACGACTTTTGGAATCCAAGGCATTGTAATAGATCACAAGAGAAATAGACTTATTGGACCTCATTCCATTCAAAATTTTAGCCATTAGCCTCATAATTTTTTTTTTGAAATTAGACACTATTTCATTAGACCCCTTCACTATATTTTAAAATTTATTGATAGTGCATTTTTCTCATAGTGCTCTTTAAATATTGCTTGGTTTTTTTTGAAGTAATAATGCTTCTATCATGGAGGCTCTTATACCAATCTCTAGTTGCATTGTTAAGAAATTAAACAAATCATTTCATCATCACATATTCATATAATATTTTATAATCATTAGCGAGCTTAATAAATAAACTCAAATGATCTTCTCCTAACATTGCATTATTTCCTTGGAATTGGGGAAAATTTCATCCTAATTCATTTGGCATAGGGTTAAGATATCTAGGAACCCCTATAAATTCTAGTTTATTATATTTTTCTAGTGCCAAGGGGTACCTAAGATGAGGATTTGGATTAGAACTTAAAGGTGCTCTATTTTTTTCTCTCTAATTACTTGGATCTACTGGGCTTCTTCCTCCTTATTTGAATTCTCTCTTCATGTGGTTAGAATTATTAGCCAAGGTGGACTAGCTTGTTGGGTATTTTGGAGATGACATAGATTTTCTAGTAGATGATCCAATTGTTCAATTTCCTTCTTAGTAATTTCACAATCACCCACTCAAGCATATTAATATAAATCACTTTGGTCTCTAGTTAAACCTTATCCATCTATCATGACCTCCCCTTCTTGCTTTGCAGGATGGTGAACTATAGGGATATTTCTAGGAATAGGAGTGCTAGGTCTTGACTAAAATATAGGAGAATTAGGGACTAGGTTATTCCAAGGCCAACAATCTCTACCATTCTTTGTATTTTCCTCCACAATCCCTTCTCTTTCTTGAAATGATATTTTAAAATGAGAAGTACATAATTCATTGCTCAAAGAAGATCTATCAAAATAACAATCTTCACCTAGTAAATGGTGAACTCTACTAGATACATAGTAGCTTCACAATCATTTTTAGATGGATTCTCAGGTGTACAAAATTTTAGTTATGCATATAATATTCTTTTTTCTACCAAGTTTTTGAACATGGGTTGAGTTAGGATTATTTCTAATTTAATAGATCTTCTTCCCTCCATTTTCTATTTCCTTTTACTTTCTAGTTCTTCAATAGAGTTGCTACTTAAACTGAGAATATCAATCATTAATACATCTAGTTTACATAAAATCTTTCAACTACCAAGTATTCTTGGCTCTCAATAAATTTTTGATATTTTTTTTATCTAACAACAACATAGCTCAAAAGTTAATGATGAAAGCACATTCAACTTGTAAATCTATCAATGGTTGGGTTTAAGAGATAAAGAAATCCTTGCCATTTCAATTGATGTAGGTTGGTGGGATATAAATCCACACATTAACAATTAATGTCCACTAAAATATCAAGGTCATCAAACTAATACAAAAAATATTACGGTCCTCGACAATGACTAAATCATTCCTAGCAATGATTAAATCAAACCCAATAATAATACCACTTTTGTTGGGATTTTCCTTCCCCAATCTTGGGTTAAACTTGAAGTTTCAAGTGTCGACCTAGTTTAGAACTTTAGTTGTAGTTTTGATTTGTAAACTTTAAAAAAAAAAATTAATATTGGGCCTAAGCCAACTCAATCCTTACTATTTGGTATTTTATGTTCCACTTCTAGTAAATCTAAGTGTGTACATATTAGGTATGTACTGTGTATTCTCTATTTCCATTTGTTTTGTGTTGTTCCCTTCCTAAGTATGATTTTTCTTCAAACTCTACTCTTCCCTTCTATTTAATTGAAAAAAGGGATCCTAGACCTAGTGTGTAGATCAATAAGATCATTCATTTTTCAAATAACATTAGAAACCAAATCAACAAGGGTAGGAGATTGGATAACAACCTAAAAGGAGAGCCAATCTACCATTTATTTGGTTTCTTTATTGCCTCGAAAATTGATTTAATTTAATATGGATTTACTGAATTAATTTGAATATGCAACCTAATCCAAAAACACAATTTTTTTGCATTAACAAAATTGAAATTTGGACAAAAATAGAAAAAAGATATGAGGAGGGAAGAATACTATGCACCTGTGACATAAATATGAGGCTCAAATAGTAGCTCTAGGGTGTGGGGAGCCCTAGACTAGCCTCCTCCTTTTTGGATCTGCAAAGTTTGAACGGTAGACCTTATGGTCTGCACTGTGTTTTCTAGAACTATCTTCTACTGAAACCTCTGAATCTAACCCACACACATGAAAAAGGTGTAGGATTTTATGGTGAACTCCTCAACACCCTTGGATCACTTGAAAGAAAAAATAACTTCCACAAGAGAGATGACAAAAATATCATGCTATGATTAAGAATTCAAGAAAGCTAAAATGATAGTCACTCTGAATATATGGCAATGTACATATGGTGCCTTGCTTATATAGGAAAAGTGAGGAATAGGATTAGATAAGATCATGAAAAGTGTCTTAATCCTATTACATGAGACAACTAGGTCACAACAACCTATGATAAGCTAAGATCTAGAAATGACAACTAAGACTTCTACAAGGAATCTTAGAACCTAAGTAACCTTAACATGTGAATATGTCCCCTAATTACCTAGTAAGGAATTAACTAGGTACGAGACATTTATTCACACCAACACCCCCCTTGAGTGCAACTTAGAGAGAAGATTATGCAAATGAAAAATAGATGGGTTCTAGCTATGAGGCCATGTTAGGTACCCATGTACAAATGAAAATGCAATCTCACAAATGGAGAAAAGGAGAAAACCCAATGGGAAAAAACTCCTCTCCAAAAGAGAGATAAGATACAATAATGATATCCATCACAAATCCAATCAATCTCCATCCACACAAAAGATGAAAAGAAAGACCATACACAACCTCCCCATAATGAGATAACTTTCTACAAAGAAGCACTGGAAGCACACTTGTGGAGTAGCACTAGAATCCTTAATCTGACAAGCAAAGGAAAGATAATTTTGATGCTAGAAACCATATTAGAGTCACTCAAGGAATCAGGTCAGAATCATGATAAGAAAAAAAACAAACTCGATGCCAAGGAACACTAGAAAACTTGCAAATTGGCAAAACTCTAGAATATGTGAAGCAATAGTTGATTGAGAAATGATCTAGAACTGAAACGAAGTGTAGAGATCAAAATTGTACCCTTCGAATTGTCAAAACATCCAAGTAATCTTCAGAACACCCTTTGGGGTAAAAATGAAATAATGATCAACCTAGAAAAAATACATAAAAAGGTGCATAGATGGCGATGTACAGATCCTCAATACCTTTCCAACATTGCAAGAATCACAAAAATCGGAGATCGTGGCAAAAGGTTATGAGCTTAGGAGCCATAAAACATGATCTAACTTCAACCAACAATAAATGCTACTAAACAACAAAATTCTAAAACATCAATTGTACCATTGGAAAATACACATCACTAGCTTTTTGGTAATATTTCATTTCAAAAAAAATTCCATCTGAATCAAAAGTTATGAAAAAATGAAAAAAGGCCTATATGAGGCACTTTGAAGATTGATTAGGCACAAAAGTTGAGCCCCTTGGGCTTAAGCCCTTAGGCACCCATATGACATGTTGGGATACTGGTAGTTAAAAAAAATTGATTGACCTTGCCACCAGCGGTGATGAAGCCATTGGGGTGGAGCCGCTCAGGGGGCGGCAGGGCAGTGGTCGTGCCACCCTAGGTAGTAAGCCCTTCAACCTAAGGTAACTGGAGGTTGCACCAAGTTGTGACGATTGGCTATAGAAACATATGGCAGGCAATGAAATATATTGTCGACAAAAAATTGGTCGACAGTGAAACAAATTTTATAATATTTAAAACCTGTGATAATAAAGGGTAAGTGCATGGATCAGTGACACAATTTTGGCTCTTAAGATGCCACTTTTTTTTTAAATCAGCAAAATCTGATTAGCACGAGAAAATGAAGATAGTTGCACTCAAAATTTCAAGATGCAGCAAGAACAAAAGTTGAAGTGCTTCGAGTCTAGTTTCTAAGCTACTAATTTTTTTTGAAATTAATGAAGATTAAGGGTTTCAAAAAGGGGGGGCCCAAAATAGGTCCTTTTTTATCAAAAAAATAGCATAGAACAAAAGTTATGAAAAAATAAAAAAGGCCTATATGAGGCACTTTGAAGACTGATTAGGCACAAAAGTTGAGCCCCTTGGGCTTAAGCCCTCAAGAACCCATATGACCTATTGGGATACTATTAGTTAAAAAAAAATGATTGACCTTGCCACCAGTGGTGATGACGCCATTGGGGTGGAGCTGCTCAGGGGGTGGTAGGCCACAGGCAGTAATCCCTTCAAGCTAAGATGACTGGAGGTGGTGCCAAGTTGTGACCGTTGGCTATAGAAACATATGGCGAGCAATGAAATATATTGTCGACAAGAACTTGGTCGATAGCGAAATAGATTTTATAATATTTAAAACTTGCGATAATAAAGGGTAAGTGCATGGATCTGTGACACAATTTTGGCTCTTAAGATACCACTTTTTTTTTCTGAAATTAGCAAAATTTGATTAGCATGAGAAAATGAAGATAGTTGCACTCAAAATTTCAAGATGCAGCAAGAATGAAAGTTGAAGTGCTTCGAGTCTAGTTTCTAAGCTACTAGTTTTTTTTGAAATTATTGAAGATTAAGGGTCTCAAAAAGGAGGGGCCCAAAATAGGTCCTTTTTTAATAAAAAAAACAACATAGCGCTTGAGGGCTCCCCCCTTTTTGATTAATTTTTTTTTTAAATTTCAAAAATCCCAATGGTGAGAAATTGGCTAGCACCATGTAGTTTATCCTCGTTCTTTCGGATAATTTTTTTAATGAATATATAATATTTTATGAATTTTCAAAGTGGACACATCCTGAAAAGCTGAAATTTGAGTGTGCTCCCCCCTAAATTTTTTGAAAACTAATCAAAAATTGAATTTTATTTTTCATCATGTGTAGAATGGAGTGTAGTTTCAAAAAATGTAATTTGTTTCATGTTTACGATGAATGAGTAAAATCTATCCTAAAACTAGCACATGTTGGTTTTTGACCAAAAATGGAGGCATTTGCAATAGAAGCCATGGATCAAAACCTTAACTAAATAAAAATGAAAAAATAATTATATATTTAGATAGCTAAGAGAGAGGTTAACACTATCATGGTTTTTTTATAAACTTGCATTGAAAGACGTGCAAACATGATAGGGAGCACAAACAAAAATATGAGGAAATTTGGAAAATCCGTCCGATTAACACATCAAAGTAGGT
>VDFB02047397.1:69256243-69327130 GCA_007258455.2 Sequoia sempervirens | reverse complement strand
TAGGGTTTAGGGTTTAGGGTTTTAGGGTTTTAGGGTTTATAGTTTAAGGGTAGAGGGTGTAGGGTTTAGAGAGAGAAAGATAAATAAGGAGGTTGATGGTTTTAGGGTTTTAGGGTTTACAGTTTAAGGTTTAGGGTTTAAGGGTTTTATGGTTGAGGGTAGAGGGTAGAGGGTTAAGGATTGAGAGAGAGAGAGAGGGTTGAGGGTTTAAGGGTTTATGGTTTACAATTTAAGGGTAAAGGGTAGAAAAATATATCACTCCAACCCCTCTCCCATTGTGAGGTCTTTCCCCCAACCCTAATTGGATAACTCTCTATCGCTCTCAGATCTCAGTCCCTACCATGCTACTAGGACTGATCTCTCTCACTCATATTCCCTCTCCCTCTATCTCAAGTCTCACTCCCTTCCTATTGATATTGTGAAAGCATTTCAAAGCACCAAATTTGGTGAGCACTAAATGTGTTTTTTTACCTTGAAAAGGTAAAATAAGGGTTGACCCCATGATTCAAGACCACATGCTTCTATTTTTGTTTGGTTCAACACTTTATCTAATAGAGAAACACCTTTTTTATGCAGGTGACTCCCTGTTGTACCAATCTATGCTTGATCCATCACCTTTTTGCCACCAATTTGCATGCCAAATAATGTAGATGAAAACATTTTGAAGTTTCTACATCGTTTTACATTATCTTAGCTAATATATTCATTTTGGTAATATTGAAATGTTTATATTTAGTATGTTTGTTTAATTTTGAAAATAATCTAAATTCCTTTAATGATTTTATTAATCATAACTGTAGACATCCAAATTTGGACACTTATATTTGTCCAAATTTTCCCTCTTCGTCTAAATACCCTCTCATTAGCATTAATTAAGTAATATTGTTATTATTTAATTAATACACTTAAATCACCTAAATCTATAAGGTATTTAGTTAATAATTAAATACCTTACACCCTTTATCCCCCTTTCATCAAATGAATTAAATAAATATGACATTTATTTAATTCCTCACATGTCACATCCCTTCCTTAATCTTAATCAACCTCCTAATTCCATCATTAAGAATGTGCACATGCCTAATCCTTGATTAGAATGTGTCACATCCTCCAACTTTTGCAAGTTGGCCCCTAATCTCTCTAAGCCACCTAACCCTCCTCTAATCCTTCATTAACTAGCCTAATCAACCTCTTAGGGAATTTTTAATTCCTTTTATCCTTCCAAGGAATATTAAATTCCTTTTTTCTCTTCTCCATGTGATCTTTGACTTGTCACATCAAGTCACATGTGGACTCTTCTCCACGTGATCTATGATTTGTCACATCAAGTCACATGTAGACTCTTCCCCTTTTCCCATGCATATTCTAGAATATTTGTTTTGTCACATCAAGCCACATGTGGACAAGTGCTTCCCTTTTTGGAACCTTGTCTTGTCCATAAGATTCTTCCAAGCATGTGAATTTTTAATTCACATTTATTTTCCCAACTACTTTTTCAATCCCCATGGAGATTTTTGAGGAATTCTAAAATTACTCAAAAGTAACTTTCATTTCCACTTGGAAACAAGAAATTCCTTTTTGAGGAAATCTTCTCATCTCCCAAGGTACTTGCAAAGTACTTGTCCTTCTTCCACATCATGTACCCTCATTCCACCTCATTTACATATCACCATTTTTAAGCCATCTTACATTCCACATGTAAAGATGTGAGGGCTTGTGAGTTCTCAACTCACCATAGCCCTTCATCTTGGCCTTGTTGGTTTAATGTCAACCATTGAATTCTCTAGAGAATTCAAATTTCTCTATAAATACCTCCTGTTTTCTCTCATTGAAGGCGTTGATCATTGTGCTAACCAAACCTTGAATTTTTTTCATTTGAGCCATACTTAGCTAAAAACTTACATTCTTTGCATCCATCTTGCATCATATTTGTGCATCTTTTTCCATCAAGTGGAGCATACACAACATCACGAATCAAGGGCCAATCAAAGGACAACTTGACAAGGTAAAACTTTCCATTTATTTTGTTAAGTTAAACATTTTTCCCTATCTTTAGGTGTAAGGTGTTAATCTTTGTTTCTTGCACTCCTTTGTTTGCTGCTCATTTCTGGAATAGTATTTTCACCTGGTCACAATAACAATTGGACATAGAATTCAACATTGAATTAGATGGGAGTTGCATAAAAAAGTTTAATTTTTATGACTTGTAAGAAAAAATGAAAACCATGACATAATTTAGATGAATTCATGTTTAAACTTATATAAACAACATCAAATTAACACAAATTTTTTTATGAATTCTATTTGCATTGCTTATAGTAGTCCATTTCCAGCATGCTTAGATAAACAAATTCAACTTAACACAAGTTTTTTTGTTTTGTTTTGACAATTTATAGAACATTCATTTGATGATTTTATTAATCTTCATTGTTACACATAGAATTGAAAATTAAATTCATTATTACTAATGGTTGTGGGAAAACTTTTATTTTCAACTAATTTGGAAAACCTAAGAGCTTTCATCAACGTTAATGTGCAAGTTTATTTTGGAAAACCTAAGAGCTTTACAAAGGGGCCCTATTGGAAATTCCTCCTCAATCCCAAAACTCAATGGAGAAGCAACAACAAGTCAAAAAAACCTCAAATTTCACCATTTATTTGCAGTGACACTTTTGAAGACATCTAAACAAGAAACCCTCATTTTAGGCAATTTACATGGGGGTTTATTGCAAAACTATATCCTAGACCTTGTATAGCCTATCCAATACTTCAAAAAACCTTAATTATGTTTGAATATGCTTATAAGTTCATTCACCAGCCTCTATTATCAATATTTCACCAAACCCTAGTTCAAAACATCCATTTTCAAGCAAAATTTGCATAAAAACCTTTGGGACAGCAACACAAAAAGCATTCAAACATCTTCCCTGATCCAATGAACCATGTACACACCTAAATCATGCCCTACTGAGTCATTCCACCAAGTTACAGAACAAAACAATTGGTGGAATGGCTTAAAATGTCATTTTCATACACTCAAAACCCTTAAAATAGGGTATACAGCCCGATCCTCTATAATTTCTCTCTAAAATGCACAAAAAAAATTGAAATCAACCCAAACCAAGTATAAAATGGTGTTAGGCATGCTGCCCACAAGATTCACTCCATGAAAGATAAAAAATCTCTGGTACATAACTGTACAAATCAAAGAAACTTCATTTTTTTTGGAAAATACATAAAAACAAGGGGTGTTTCAATTACTTCTCTTCTCAAAATTACATGCCAACCTCTCCTTGAATTTTTTTTTCTAAATACCATTTTATCCTCCTTGACAACTTTTGTCTAAATTGACAACTTTTTGACATGATTTGCAACTTTTACATATGTTGCCCAAAATGACTCAAATAACCACAAAATGTAATGTAATCAGCGGTATGGATATGTTTGAAAAAATGCATTACAAGTTCTTTTCTTGTGGTATGGAGGTAGATTTATATATGAAAAATGTTGTAGCATATAGACATGTTTGATAATTCCAAAAAACTCACTATTTTCTTTCATAAAATGCTTTGGTGTGTTCAATAAAATGCAATGTAATCAACATTATCAATTTGTTTCATAAAATGCATTACTTACTTTTGTTCTATGTGTGATTGTGAATATGCAACATTCAACGTCATGCCAAGGAAACAACCAAAGCCTCTAACACTGGAAGAACGTGCAGTAAAAAATGCAAGGAGAAGAGAATAAAAAATTGTAGCTCGTGAAGCAAAAGAATTGCAACCCATACAACTAGAAATTCTTGTGCAATCTAAGAGAGATGTACAATTGGAAAAACAAAGGGCATAGATGGAAAAAGTTCATGGAAGGACACAAATGGATCCGCAAGTTGGAGGCACATCATAAACCATAGGTGAAGTTCAATGCACATCTCTAGTTGAAGACACACCAACAACAACATGTGGTCTTCCAAGTACACCAGAAATCACATCTATAGTTGAAGACACACCATCAACAACATTGCGTTTCAAAAGTACATCAATAAACACACCTCTATTTGAAGTCACTCCACAAACGACATCTCAAGTTGGAGGTACAACATCGTTTACATTTCAATCTCAAGGTATGTCATCAATTGCACCTCCGATTGAAGGTACACAATCTATCCTTGATGTTGTTGACATTCCTAATGTTGACACAAATTTACATTTGAGATTTTTGATTGATATTGATTCCAATGTTTTGAAATGGATGTCTGATAAGATATCAAAATGTACATGTTAAAGAGCTACACAGAGGATATGTAGTTTTTTTTTTAGAAGCTAAGTGAGGGTAGAAGATGCCAACTATTTGTTGAAATGATGAGGCAACTCGAATTTAGGCCCACCATGAAGGCTCTTGGGCTGAGAGTTTTGAATGACTCAAGTGAAATTTCCATTGTAAAGAACTTGATGAATGGATACGAGAGCATGGGTTCTACCTCACGCATGAAGGATAGTTGTGCCACAAGATGTGTGATGACAACAACACTGTTAAGTAGTCAAACAAGGAACAAGGTGAACCTTACAAAGACAAGTAAGTCTTTGAAAATAAGTAGATCATCTCTAATGAGAACCAAAGGAAGGCATGAAATATTGGAGGATCCAAATAGCAATGAGTTATGGGCATTCTCGGGTAGAGTGCCACGAAAAGATAAAAGAATTGCTCAAGGATTGAGATCTTTAATAGTGGATTATTGGAAGGATAACACACAAACCTCTCATAATCAAAGAGATGTTGGAAGAAGGAGAATTGGTAGTAAAATCCATGAGCCACATCCAAAGCATTATTTGGATACCACTCAAACCCAATTTTTTGCTGATTTTGTACAAAAGTTTCCTGAAATTAAAATATGTCAAAGGTATTTTGAAATGCTAAAGCCTTTTTATGTCAAAATAAATCACACACACACTACTTGTTGTTGTAGAGTACATATTGAGTTTTCTAACCATTATGATGTTTATCGATGTATAAGTGTAGATATGCATACTGACAATGTTTTGCAGGAATGTAACATAAGGCCTCCACCTAGATCCTTAAGGGAATTCTTATCTTCTATTTTATGTGAAAGAGAGGATGGTCAATTTTTTTACAAGTCATGTTTGGATGGAACATGTGATCATTGTGGTGGCATGCAACATTTTCCAATTTTCCAACACATGGCTAGTACACACACAATTGGAGACAAAATTATCAAATTTGGAAAATACAAGACAATGGCCTACAGTCTAAAAGATGGGAAAGAAGCAAAGAAGTGTGAATTGGTCAGTGATAAGATTCAAGTATATCATTTTATGGGAATTTTACATGATCAGGTGGTGTATGAGTATGCAAGGAATACACATAGAGCTCAATGGTTGGACTCATAGTTCAAGTTATGCAAGGACACGTTTCCACTTCACAACATTGTTTTAGCTGTCGACTTCATGGAGAACTACACACTACAACCACAAAACGAGGTGCAATCATAGTACTACAACTCCATGCAGGTTGCTATATTTGTGCATATAGCATTTATTCATGCAAAGGATAGTACAAAGGATAATAGGAAAGTATTGAGGGAGTATCACTTTTACATCAGTGATGATCGTACACATTCTACTGAGTTTGTGGAAGGTTTCTTTAGATGTTCTATGTTGATCTAGCTAGCAAGAGCATATCATTCAATCAACATATCATATGGTTAGATAATTGTACATCACAATTCAAGAATGCTAGAATGTTTTACTGGTTGAGTAGGATGCATAGGATCAGTGGTGTTCAACATATGTGGAACTTCTCAGAGGTTGGGCATGGAAAGGGGGAGCATGATGGAGTAGGTGCATGTATCAAAAGAGCCCTAGCATGAGAAGAGTTAAAGTACAAAGATAGTGTAAAGTTGACAGATGCAAGATCAATTGTCTAGTGGTGCAATCATGCAATGGGTCCAGGTAGTCAAGGTAATTCTTTAGTTAGTAGATTTTTTCATTTAGTAGATGATACTAACATTGCAAAATATGAGGATTTTTGTACAATAATAGGATCGAGCGAGCTACACTCTTTTAGAAGCTCCAATGCAGGTACATGGACTATCCATAAGTGAAAGATGGCATGCTTTTGTTCTGCATGTACACTTCAAGCATGGAATGATTGCGAATCAAGAGAGTGGGTTGACGAATGGTCTGTAAGAAGTCTAACCCCACTTGACACTTATCCGCTCCCGACGGCTCTACAAATCATGAATATGCAATCATCCGTTGACTTTGATCATGTATCAGACCTTGTAGAACTAGGTAATATATCTTACTTATAGGTTTTATTTTGATGTTCATTAAATACATCTAACAAGATGAACATATCAATGCAGGGAACATATATGTGGTGATTGCAGATGAAGACAATGAAGAGGGCACAAATTATTACCTATGTCATTGTATCGAGGCAAAAAATAAATTGGAGGCCCCAATTATAGATGGAGAAGACATAGAATATCCTACAGGTTTGGTGGTTGTTACTGGAACATGGCTTAGAAGGTACCTAGTTAAGAATGTTGCAGTTTGGTTGTTTGAAGAATTCAAAATGCATCAAAATATTCTTCACTACTCAAACCTTGTCATCACCACCAACGTTCATTTGATCAAATATAAGGGCATACCTGCAAACAAGAACTTGTGAAAAGTGCGTGAGTCTAACCATGAGGCAATACTTGACACAATAAAGACTAGAGTAGAACCAGATGGTTCCCTGGATTGATTGGTAAGTATGCACATTGAATTTTTAAAGTCATGTTATTGATCATTGCTTTATTTCAAGCGTTTAAGTTTTATTGTATAAGGGTTTTCAAAATTGCATTAATGTAGCTATGCAAAATGATGGTTATATGTTGCTCACTATTTGGTGCAGGGGCACCAAGCTTTGGTGGTTGTCATTAGGGTGATGAAGTCTTGTTTTGGCTTGGATGAGGTCATATAGACCATTTATTGATGTAATAATTCTATTTTAGTGGTTATTATTGAGTTAGAAGGTTTTAGTTGCAAATTTGGTAAATTAGTGCAAAGTGTTATTCTTCAAATTTTGAAGTGCAAGAAATGCATAGTGGGGAAGTTGAACGGTCAGAAAAGGCCAAAGGTCACTTGTGGCATTGGTTTTCAATCAATTATTTATTAAGGGAATTGAATATATGTATGTGAATCTCGAATGAAGGACTGTGTGGAGAAGAGTAGAATATTTTGTACAAGCATTGATCAATAAAGCTTTGTTTTCTTTGTAAATCTGAGTTTGTTTCTCTTTTTCAGTGCTGTAGCAGTCAATTGCATGAGCCCGTACTGAAGGGAATTGAATAAAAGTGTTTTTATTTGGGTAGAGGGATGTTTTAGCCATGTTTTTGTTTTTGTGGTATTGAAATCCACCTTGTTTTGAGCTCTTAGGGTGGATTTTACTATAGGCGGGTTTGGAAGTCTAAATTTCAATTTTTGAGGTCATCAAGTGATTTAATGGCTCATTCCACCTAATTTATATATGTAGCTCAGTGGAATGAGTCAATTAGGTGGGGAATAGGTTAGAAGATGATTCTTGGAATAGGGGAGATCATTTTGGAGTGATGGCATGTAGCCTTGAGTGTGAAAATGTGTGATTTTGAGTGAATTTGAGTGGTTTTAGAGTGTGAATGGATGAAATCCTTTGAGGCAATCATTTGTGAGTCTTTTGAGCATGTAAAGACATAATATGGTATTTTTGGGGTGTTGTATGTGAGAGTTAATTGTGGGAAGAGTGATTTTAAATAAGGCTCCTTGGAAAACCTAGGTTTGGTGGCTTGAGAGTGAGGGTTTAGTGGATGGGTAGCTTGGTGAGTGGTTGGAGCTCTTAAAATTGTGAAATCTTAAGGTTGGTAGCCTATTTAATGACTTTCCATGGTGTTTGGGAAGGTGTATCTTTGGAAAAGAGGCCTAATTGGCCTAGTTGCCCCTACGGTACAATGGGATTTTGGAGAATACATTGGAAAACCCATCTTTAGGCCTCTTGTGACCTTATGACCACTTCAAAAACCCTTGTTTAAGCCTACACATGCTCAATAATCCTTAATATTATGCTTCCCCCAAACTTCACCCACTTTTAGTCTCTAAAACCTCAATTTTCCATTAAAAAATGCACTTCTCTCAACTAGGGAACATACACATGACCTCCCTAGTCCTTGCAAACCTTCAAACACATAAAAATACACCATATCTCACTAAAACCAATTGGTTCTAGCCTTCTTCAAAACAAATTCTTCAATCTGCTACTTCAACCCATGCCTTTTAGGCCTAAATTCATGCATTATATACTTTCTTGTCATTTGAATTGTCATTAATGAAATTATATATTAACTTATATGTTTATATTATTTTCCTCTTATAGGAGTAGGTGTTGGAACACTTGAAGGAGTAGGTGTTGAAACACCTCAGGGAGGAGATGTCGAAACACTTGAAGGAGATAAAGAAAAAGAGATGCCTAAAGAGGTATGTGTTTATTTTATTTTGGTTTTGGTAAATATGTTCCTATTACCGACAATTGTATGCTAACTTGTATCAATTTGATGTTTTTGTTTACATATATAGATTTACATTGCAAAAGTTGGTATGATTGATTCTTTGAGAGGAGCCTATTCTATGACTCATGATGGTTTGAAGAGACGTATATATGAGGTAATCAAGATTTTAATTTTAGAGTTCAATTATAATTCAATGTATATTGATTTTGATGTAAATTATTTGATTTTAAATTATATAATATAACTAATCTCAATTGTGGTTTGAATTTTTCTTATGCAGTTACCTTCAGAGCCAAAGAGTGCTTCAAAGAGGCTCCATTTTGATGACCCACCAGTAGTTTAGGATGAGATAGACATTTTGGAATGTATATTTTGAATAGATATCAAGATGGCATATGCCACATTTTGTAAAAATTTGTTTGAGTTGGCATTGATGCCATTTTTGTATATGGGCATAACTTGATTAATGGATAATTTGAAATATAGAAGTTGAGAATCGAAATAATTTGTTCGTCATGTGCATGTTTAAACTGCTCAAAAATTTAATCTTGAGCAATGGTTAAATATCAATGTACAATAGCATAAAAAATAATGGTTATATTATAGAGTTGACAATAAAAAATAATGAATAATAGTTAAATTATATCATATATTTCTTAGTTATATTATGGTTAAATTATATAGTTTAAACAACTTTGAAGACAAGAACAATGGTAAAGTTTAACATTTTAACATTAAAGTTTAAATACAAAAATGTCATTGTCTCACACTACATATTTCATATTGCATTATCATTACATATTGAAATTCAAAAAATATAATAGTTTTATGTTGATAAACAAGCCAAAGTGATGCAGAGTAGGGTGGCAAACTCTCAACAAACCAAATACCCTTTAATCTTCCTTCTAGACACAAAACACCATTGGAAAGTCATGACTAGGGTAAATAAGCACTAAATCAACAATCATCTTCCAATGAAACACTCACCAACACTCTAAAACTCAAAACCCTCACTTTTGACAAGTTTCAAAGGGGGTTTATTGAAAACCTCACCTCCAGACCTCTCCTCACTATTTCAATGCCTCCAACACCTTCAAATATGTCTGCCCTTGCTTAATTAACTCTTACAAAGTGCTGCCCCAAGTTTTTTCCATCACTACCTACTCTTAACCTCCAAATTTCACTCAAAACACACATTCTTGACAACTAGGCATCATGCCCAGACCAAAAAATGGCCACTTCTACTCTTGAAATCATGCACACATGTCCCCTACACCTAATTATTCCATTCCACCAAGTTACAGTAGAATACAATGGGTGGAAAAGACATTTGGTGGAAATTTCCATGCTGCCCCTATGGAAAAAGCATGAATTTAGGCCTAGGAGGCATAGCTTGAAGTAGCAAATTAAAGCAATAGTTTGGAAGAAGGTTAGAACCTAGTTGTTTTAGTGTTATCAGGTGGAGTTTGATGTGATATAAGGTTTGCAAAGGCATGGTAGGTCATTTGGATGTTTGGGCTTGAAGGCCTAGTTGAACAAAGAGTGAAAATGGGTGAAATTGAGAGGTTTTAAGATGGAAATGTGTGAGAACTTTGGGGAAGAATAATTTGAAGGTGAATTAAGTTTGTGCAGGGTTCAAAATAAGAGTGTTTGAAAATATTTTGAGGTTGAATGAGGTCTAGAGATGGGTTTTTCAATAAACACCTGCTTATTTGGTGAAAAATGAGGGTTTCATGAAAGAGGGTCTTAGCAAGTGATTTTTGACTCAATGGTTGAAGAATTTGTGGCTTTGGAGGTAGTTTGAGGACTATCCAATGGTATTTTGAGTGGGCAACAAGATTGAAGGAGAGTTCCTTTGTTAAAGTGGGCTAATTGGAACCCCTTTTTGAGCGTTCAAGGTCAGTTTGATGGTATCATTCCAAAGTAAGTACATGTGATTTTGTGATATGTTTAAAAGTGCCCTAATGGGTTCTTGAAATGGTAGTTTGTTTGTGGCTTTGAGTGGTCTCTTCAAATTTGTGAGAGGAAAACCTAGGTTGCACACCTACAAGACTGAATAGTGAAGTTGAGAAGAGTCACCCTTGTTAGGGTTTGAAGGTTGGGTTTGATTTCTTCAAGTGAAATTGAGTTTGGATAGTTGTGGACCTCCATTTCATTTCATCACAAAGGACCTTATTCATGACCAAAAACATTAAGACACCCTAAGCACTAACTGGTGCAAGGGCATTAAGAGCATTTTATGCAAATGTTAACAATTGAGGTCTTTTGGTTGTTTAGGGGAATTTGAGTCTTTTTTTTCAAACAATAAGGTAATTTATACCATTATATGATGTAAGGATTCTTTTTATAGGTTTTTAGGTGGTTGGAAGGTCTCAGTTGCAAAATATTGCAAAAATTGCAAAATTGCGTAAAAGTTGTCAAAATTGTAACTTATTATCAAATGGTGGAAGTTCAAGAGTCATCTTGTTGTAGTTAATGGGGAAAACAATTGAAAGTTATTTAGTAGTGTTTAGGCATGGTCCTCTTTCACACCCAAATGCATCAAATCGCTCCAAGCTACATTGAATCGGTTGAATCCCTTAAGAGTCCTAAGTGCAAAATGGTTGCAAACTTCAACATGACGTTATTCAGACACCATGACACTTATAAAATTCTAATTTGATCCTATAGTATCATGTTGTTCCCCTCTACAATAACCTCTTTCAGTTTTCGTTATCTCAGAGGCGTTTTCCTATGGTGGCAAGATTTTCCTTGGGAAAAAAGTTGTCAAATACAAGTAGTGCAAAGTTGCAAAGTAGTGCAACTTTCATTCTACAACTCATGTGACCAAAATAACTATTCCAACATATCCAAGTGGGTACTTTTACGCTAGGCATGGTCCTCTTTCACACCCAAACACGTCGAATCGCTCTGAGCTACGTTTAACTGGCTGAATCCCTTAAGAGTCTGAAGTGCAAAATGGCTGAAAACTTTAGCATGACGTTACTCAAACACCGTGATACTTAGAAAATTTTCATCTAAGCCTATGGGATCATGTTGTTCTCCTCTACAATAACCTCTTTTTGTTTTCGCTATCTCAGAGGATTTTTCCTGTGGTGGCGAGATTTCACTTGGGGAAAAAGTTGTCAAATGCAAGTAGTGCAAAGTTGCAAAGTGGTGCAACTTTCATTCTACAACTTGTGTGACCAAAATAACTATTCCAACACATATGAGTGGGTATTTTTACACTAGGCTTAGTCCTCTTTCATACCCAAACTCGCTAAATCGCTTTGAGCTATGTTCAATCGGTTGAATCCCTTAAGAGTTTGAACTACAGAATGGATGTAAACTTCAGCATGATGTTACTCAGACACCATGATACTTAGAAAATTATTTTCTAAGCATATGAGATCATGTTGTTCCTCTCTACAATAACCTCTCTCATTTTTTGCTATCTCAGAGGCATTTTTCTATGGTGGCAAGATTTCTCTTGGGGAAAAATTGTCAAATGTAAGTAGTGCAAAGTTGCAAAGTGGTGCAACTTTCGTTCTGCAACTCGTGTGACCAAAATAACTATTCCAACGCATTCGAGTGGGTATGTTTATATTAGGAATGGTCCTCTTTCACACCCATATGGACCGAATCACTCCGAGCTACATTCAACCGGCTGAATCCCTTAAGAGTCTAAAGTGTAAAATGACTACAAACTTCAACATGACGTTACTTAGACACTGTGATGCTTAGAAACTTCTCATCCAATCCTATAAAATTGTGTTGTGCCCCTCTACAATAACCTCTCTTTGTTTTCACTATCTCAGAGGCGTTTTCTTGTGGTGGCAAGATTTCGCTTGGGGAAAAAGTTGTCAAATGCAAGTAGTGCAAAGTTGCAATGTGGTGCAACTTTCATTCTGCAACTCATGTGACCAAAATAAATGTTCCAATACATCTGAGTGGGTAGGTTTATGCTAGGCATGGTCATCTTTCACACCCAAACATTGAATCGCTCCGAGCTACGTTCAATCGGTTGAATCCCTTAAGAGTCTGAACTGTAAAATGATTGCAAACTTTAGCATGACGTTACTCGAACACTGTGACACTTAGAAACTTCTCATTTGAGCCTATGAGATCATGTTGTTCCAATCTATAGTAACATCTCTCATTTTTTTCTATTTTAGAGGTGTTTTCCTGTGGTGGTGAGATTTCATTTAGGGAGAAAGTTGTCAAATGCAAGTAATGCAAAGTGGTGCAACTTTTGTTCTACAACTCGTGTGATGAAAATAACTATTCCAACACATCTAAGTGGGTACATTTACACTAGGAATGGTCATCTTTTGCACCCAAATGCGCCAAATCACTCTGAGCTATCTTCAACCGGTTGAATCCCTTAAGAGTCTGAAGTGCAAAATGGTTGCAAACTTTAGCATGACATTACTCGGACACCGTGACACTTAGAAACTTCTCATCTAAGCTTATGGGATCATGTTGAGCCCCTTTACAATAAAATCTCTTGGTTTTCACTATCTCAAAGGCATTTTCTTGTGGCGGAAAGATCTTGCTTGAGGAAAAAGTTGTTAAATGCAAGTAGTGCAAAGTTGTAAAGTGGTGCAACTTCTGTTCTACAACTCGTGTGACCAAAATAACTGTTCCAACGCATCTGAGTGGGTACATTTATGCTAGGAATGGTCCTCTTTTGTACCCAAACACACCGAATTTCTCTGAGCTACGTTCAACTGGCTGAATCCCTTAAGAGTCCAAAGTGTAAAATGACTGCAAACTTTAGCATGTCATTACTTGGACACTGTGATGCTCAGAAACTTCTCACTTGATCCTATGGGATCATGTTGTGCCCCTATACAATAACCTCTCTCATTTTTTTAAATCTTGGAGGTGTTTTCTTGTGGTGGTGAGATTTTTCTTGGTAAAAAAGTTGTCAAATGCAAGTAGTGCAAAGTTGCAAAGTGGTGCAACTTTTATTTTGCAACTCATGTGACCAAAATAATTGTTCCAATGCATCTGAGTGGATACGTTTACGCTAGGCATGGTCCTCTTTCACACCCAAATGCGTTGAATCACTCCTAGCTACGTTCAACCGGTTGAATCCCTTAAGAGTCCGAAGTGCAAAATGGCTACAAACTTTAGCATGACATTACTTGGACACCGTGATGCTTAGAAACTTCTCGTCTGAGCCTATGGGATTTTCTTGAGCTCCTCTACAATAACCTTTCTTGGTTTTTTCTATCTCGGAGGCATTTTCTTGTGGCGGTGAGATTTTGCTTGGGGAAAAAGTTGTCAAATTCAAGTAGTGCAAAGTTGCAAAGTGGTGCAACTTTTGTTCTGCAACTTGTATGACCAAAATAACTGTTTCAACATATCTAAGTGGGTACGTTTATGCTAGACATGGTCCTCTTTCACACCCAAACACTCTGAATCACTTCGAGCTACATTCAACTGGCTGAATCCCTTAAGAGTCTGAAGTGCAAAATAGTTGCAAACTTTAGCATGACGTTACTTGGACACTATGATGCTTAGAAACTTCTCATCTAAGCCTATGAGATCATGTTGTGCCCCTCTACAATAAATCTCTCAATTTTTACTATCTTGGAGGCATTTTTCTATGATGGCAATATTTTTCTTGGGGAAAAAGTTGTCAAATGCAAGTAGTGCAAAGTTGCAAAGTGGTGCAATTTTTGTTCTGCAACTCATGTGACCAAACTAACCATTCCAACACATCTAAATGGGTATGTTTATGCTAGGCATGGTCCTCTTTTTCACCCAAACATGCTGAATTGCTTTGAGCTACGTTTAATTGGCTGAATCCCTTAAGAGTCTGAAGTGCAAAATGGCTGCAAACTTCAGCATGTCGTTACTCAGAGGCCGTGACACTTAGAAACTTCTCGTCTAAGCCTATGGAATCATGTTGTGCCCTTTTACAATAACCTCTCTCTATTTTCACTTGGAAGGAAAATAAGCATGTCTAAGTCAGGAGCAAGTCCACCCAATCTTGGCAAGGCACAAGCAAAGTCCGCTGTGCCCATGGTCAAGGAAATTGTCCAAGATGATGCAAACTCCACTTGGGAAAGAAAAGCTATGTCCAAACTACTGTCAAGTTTTCCCTTGGCTTGAATAATTCTTGTCCAAGACAAAGGTAAAGTCTGCCCAACTCAAAGTATACATGGAAAAGACAACGTAAAGTTAGCCCAACTCAAAGCATACATGGCAAAGACAACTTAAAATCCCCCCCAAGATGAAAGTAGAAGATGGAAAACATATCTTGAATTCTGCCTTAGGCCAAAATCAAAGGGCACATCCAACATGCTGAGACGGTGCCTCGTCATCTTCCAACCAATCAAATTATTCCAAGCTAGCATGTCTAGGTTCAATGAACTTGGCACTCCATAATGCAACAACTTTTTATTGTTGGTTTATATTTAGAAGAAGGACAAGTGTCCCCAAATGTAATTTTATCATTGGTTGAGAGGCAATTAGTTGTGATAAACCCTAATTAGGGTTTTATTTTGTAATCTCGATCATTGATTCAAAATCAATCTTGGCCACTGAATTGTATTCGAGGAGCCTATAAATTGAGCTCACCCCTCATTTGTAAAACATGGGAGAATCCATCGCATACTACTAGTTCACTACCTTGTCTATGCTTTCACTTACTATTATGCTTTGATATATTTTTTCCAAGCATCTATCACTTGTCTAAAAGCACTTCTTGTAGGCTCTTAGCCATAGTAGCAAGATAGTGAACTGTTTGATAATATGCTTTGGTAGACATGTATGAAAAATGTGGTAGCATAGATAAGGTAGTAAACTATTTGAAAAAATTCCTCAAAGAAATGTGGTCTCATGGTGATGGAATGCCATGACAATCCAGGGAATTTTCTTGTCATGGCATTCCATCACCATGAGACCACATTTCTTTGAGGCAGTTTTTCAAATAGCTTGCTAACTTGTCTATGCTATTGCTTACTATTATGCTTTGATGGATTTTTTCCAAGCATCCATATAGCTTGTTCAAAAGCACCTATTTTAAAATTTTAGCCATAGTAGCAAGGCAGTGAATTGATTGATAAAATTATTTGGTAGACATGTATGAAAAATGTGGTAGCATAGACAAGGTAGTGAACTATTTGAAAAAAAATCCTCAAAGAAATGTGTTCTCTTGGTGATCGAATACCATGACAAGCACATTGAGACCACATTTCTTTAAGGAATTTTTTTGAACAGTTCATTGCCTTGTCTATGCTATTGCTTCTTATTATGTTTTGATAGATTTTTTCCAAGCATCCATAGCTTGTTTGCAAGAACCCATTTTAGGATTTTAGCCATAGCAGCAAGGCAGTGAACTGTTTGATAAAATGCTTTGGTAAACATGTATGAAAAATGTGGTAGCATAGACAAGGCAATGAATTGTTTGAAAAATACCCTCAAAGAAATGTGGTCTCATGGTCATGGAATGGCATGAAAATCCATAAAAATTTGCATGTCATGGCATTCCATCACCATGAGACCACATTTCTTTCAGGCATTTTTTTCAAGCAGTTCATTGCCTTGTCTATAGTATTGCTTGCTATTATGCTTTTGATAGATTTTTTTCCAAGCATCCATAGCTTGTTCATAAGCACTTATTTTATGCTATTAGCCATATCAACAAGGCAGTGAATTGTTTGACAAAATACTTTGGTAGACATGTATGAAATATGTGGTAACATAGACAAGGCAGTGAACTATTTGATAAAATACGTCAAAGAAATCCGGCCTCATAGAATGCCATGATAAGAAAATGCAATTGACAACTGCTCCTATCTATTAGTTATGAAATGTGAAGTAATTGCATAATTGCTTAAGTTGACTTTGTAAAAACTATATTGTAATTGAAATTCTATCATCTATCAACATTTAGTTATTAATTATGTAGTGTGAAGTAATGCTTTGACTTTGAAAGATGTTGAATAAAATGTAATCAACGATATGAATATAAACTACAAAAAATATTTTTTACAATTCATTAGTTAAAATATTTATTTTATTTGCTCCCTATATCTCTATATGTTATGGAAATACCTTTTAATTTCAAAATAAATAGATTTTATCTCTTGTTCTACAATTTTATACATTTTTTTTAAATATGATTTTTCCCCGACTTTTTAAAAACTTTTATACTTTTGGTTTGTCAAAATTTTCCCCAAAAGATTTTTGCTGCTATGCATTGGAAGCATGAAGCATACACATGACTACACACAATATACATGAAGTATACATGTGAATAAGTGAAGCATACATGCGAATAAGTGAGGCACAAGTAATTGAAGCATTCCAAAGGATACAAACCACCAAGAATGGAGCTTATTTACACAATACACTTTAGATGGAGCTTATTGAGCAATCAACAGTAATTAATTAAGCATTAGATGTAAGCAAAATCCATGCCTACAACATTCAAGCATACAATTTACACAATACACATGATAACATCATTCAAGAATTGTAGTAGCAAAATACAATTTTTTTAATCAAAATGTTGTAAGGTATACAATGATATATATTGATAAAAGTATATACAATATATACAAAAAATCCATACAAACTTAGTACAAAGGAGCCATATTATGGACATAAAATGTCACGTATATATCGATAGTACAAAACATATGTTCCAAAATGCCACATAGGCATACATCAAATGTTGCCTTCAAAATTTAGCTGGATGGAGTGACTATTGGTTCTATGGTCTTTCAAACACGCTCGCTAGTACTCCTCTCTTCACTATGGACCTTCAACTCATACAATAAAATTTAAAGATGTTAATACACATAAATTGAATTGTGGAATGACATATAACAAAATATAATCACTTACCGCATACAGATAGTCATCATTCACATTTACATCATTACCACGTCCATTATTTGGAGTGACAACCACCTATAGCAACCATCAAGATAGAAATTAAGCTACACAAAATTATCGTGAAATTTTTCTATAATATACCATAAAAGAGAAAATATAATGTCAAATCGACTAATCTGTTGCATACCTCTCAAGCAATGGATTAGAACTGGCTATTGTTGCAGCGACTTCGTGGTCTATTGTGCCATCAACATCACAAGGGTTGTCTGATGTCAACTTCTGCAAATGGTAAATGAAAGAGTAAATGGTAGGGTGAACTATCAAATGTTAATGGGATGGGATTAGGAAGGAATAAAGGAACAACAAGTGAATTAGGAGAAGATAATGTGACACGATCAAGGAATACAAATGCAATGTTTGTGTTTCTCATCAATTTTTTAGATTTCTATATGCAAAATTATGAAAACTAGCTAACTGTGTTTTACAACACCATTATTGAATAAAGGCTACCTGAGTGTAAGTTGTTTGAGGAAATGAATTGCGAGGTGTGGAGGTCGAAGGTCCACTAGAAAACTGTTTGAAATCCAAAGCATGTTATGAGACAAAAATTCAAATATAGCATTCATTTGTTCAAATGCAATAATAATATCTTTAATACTAGTTGCATACTTGTGGACTCAATGCCAAGAATGAATAAGGGTCTATAGGAATGGGGCACGTCTCATGAACACTCCAACCCTGAAATTTTGTCATATCAAAATTCTACTAATTTAATTATTCTAAAATTTCAAAATATAATTTAATAAACAACATTAAATGAACTTGCTAAATTTTACATGAGTGTCAATGTTGAATGTATCATTGAAAAAATCATCTATGAAAGCCATTACCTCTGCAACTGATGTAGGCTGTGTAGCTACATCCCGAGCACTCTGATAATTGTACATGCAAAGTACACCACAAGCGCCACAATGGTGGGGTGAAGCTCAGGGCCTACACGTCTCCTCCACACCAGGCTCTACTAGAGACCTCACACACTGTAAAATGGTCTAGGTGAGTGAGCCAATCGACTCCAGTGTGTCTACCTCTACACTATCCTTAATAATGGAAGGAATGATGACATGCTCCACCATGGGTCTGGCCAAGGGTCTTAGTGCGAACTATGGATTACATTGTGCAACAGGTCTATCATGTGTGGAGCCCCCATCTCTACCCTGAAAGTCTAAGATGTCAAAATAATTTGGCATCTTATTGAGGATAAACTCACAATAGAGTTTCCTCAAAAATTATTGTGGTACCTCATGGTTATTGCATGGAGGTTGGTCAAATACCATCCACCACCGCTCCCAAAATTTATTTTTAATTAACTCATGGTGGCACCAATGGATGGGGAATCTCTTGCATGTATGAGACAAAGGTGCATTGGTTTTCGGGTCTATAAATAGGGCACACAAGTCGACTTTACTAATTTTTTGTTTTGTAACATTTGCATATGACAAACCTCTAGCATAATATTGTCTCATCTCATGCCTCTTATCTGACCAAAAATTTATTTTCTCACTCATTTCTCCTACATGAGATACAATTGACTTCAATGATTCAACAATCCCTCTCCTATAAGAGTGGGTTTCAACATGCTCGGTTAATCTTCCAATTAATTGTTCAATGTCTCTTTTATTGTTATCAATTTGATTTAGAATATTTTCTTATGTTCCTTGAGGATGCCTATGAATTGATGGAGGTATTTCAGGTTGTTCTTTAATAGGAGGCTCTTCCTGAGGGGGTGACTATGAATTCTCAATGTTTAGAGGTGAAGATTCATTCCCTGAGAATTATAACAAAATTTTATTAAATAAAAACCTATTTCAATCTACATTCTAAATCAAATTCGAAATAAATAGAATAAAAATACATACCTCTTTTCAATCTTTGACATCTCTAATGTGTTGGTGGCATCCTTGTGAAAAATAACAAGTTAAGAATGCAAATAATAGATGATATTTGGCGAGCGTGAGTTGCAGACCTCAAATCCTCCAAGCTAAGCCATGGGTTGAAGTGAAATGAGGGTTTCAAATGCATTTTGTGCTTTTATTCAACTTTTCCATTTGGTGCATGCCAAACGGCCAATTTCAAGCTTTTTTTGCAAATTCTTCCAATTTGGCACCTAAATTGTGTCACAAATTGGTGCACTTACCCTAAAGTAAATTGTACCAACTAATTGATGAAGACGAAAAATGAATTGACCAATCTACAAATAGGGTACGATGACGTAGAGATAAGAAAGAGATTACACTAAAATATGTCGATTGACTATGCAATATTCTAGAGACTACAAATAGCAATTGATATGTGTGAGCTATACGACCAAGTATAGATTTGTATGGATCCGTACGACCATACGACCTACAGAAAATTATGTCACCCCAACTAATAGTGTCATATTTCAAAAATTTGGTAGTTGATCCTTAGGTTCTTAGGCCTCTCAGACATAATGGCAAGGTTGGTTTTCACTCAAACTGCTCTGAAAAATTAGCTACCCTCCAGATCTAGCAACTAAATGGTGGAGGGGCACCTAGCTTCATAATGTAAATAAGGGTCAAATGTGATTATTTGATGATGTTGAGTCATTTTTTATGTAATAAGGTCTATTTAGACCATGTCTAATGTTTTTAGTCATATGAGGTTAATTTTACATAAAGTTGTCATGTTTTGTCAAAAGTTGCAAAGTTGCATAAGCAACATTTGTATTTTTATTTTGTATGGGAAGTTGAACGGTCAAGTCATTTTAAAAGTAGTTTGAACCATTGGTTTTTGGTTGTAAGAGTTTAAATATTCCTTAGGATGTTTGAGACATTCTTCTAGAGACATTTTTGGTGATCAAGCAATAAGAATAACTCTATTTTCTGTGTGTTTACATTGAATTTTTTTGCTATAGTAGGTTGTACGGCTCCATACAGTCTACTAATGACATAAATTTCATTGGAATGGTTGAAGGGATGAACTAGCTATATTTTGGTTTTGGTTGCATTGGTTTTCATTAAGATTTGAGTGAGTTTGAAGCAAATTTTTGAAATGAACCATAAAACCCTAGCTTTGAGGGTTTAAGAAAAAAAATGAAGTAGGGCACCATTCCACTTGTGGAAAATTCTAAAAATTGATGGAATGGGAGTAGTTAAGTTGTTTTTAATGTTTGTAGGGTTTGTAGATGTAGGTAATGGAGGTAGGGTAGATTTTGATCAAATTCAAGCCCTAGCCTAATATCTCTATGTATTAGGCTTAGGAGAGTAGGTTAGACATAGGGTTTGCAAAAAAGTGATTGGATAATTGCTATAGTGGATGAAATGGGTATTTTATTTCCCCATGTGACTTGGTTGAAGTCTTGGAATGTAATTTTGTGATTGGGAGAGATTTTATCTTGAAGTTGCTTTGGAAAATAGGCCTAATTAGGTATCTTTCCAACGTAGCAGCCAATTTTAGAGGGTGTTGTTACAAAAAAAACCTATTCAAAAATTTGATATGTCTTAAAAGGGAATAAAGGGTATCTACAATGGTGATTCAATTGTGGGTTTGAAGTATTCTTTGAAGATATGATGAAAAATTGTTGTTTGGAGTGCTATAAGGAAATTTGAAGGATTTGTGAGATGAAGACCAAGTTAGGGTTTCTAGGTTGAAAAGTTTGTTCAAGTGTAATTGAGTTGAATACCTCCACCCTACTTTACATCAAATTGGTATCAAAGCATAGGTTTTTATCAACAAAGGGAAAAAGTTGAAGTTTGAAGGAAACAAAGATGCCTTATAAAAAGAACTCAACGACCAGAGAAGTGAGAGAGTTGAAAGAAAAGCATGCCAAAGAGTTGAGACAAGTGAAGGAGTCTCAAGAAGCTATCCTAGCAAGAGTTGCATCATTGGAGTCAAATCAAAAGAGAGGTGTGATCACTAGAGACCATAGTGATGAAGAGGAAGAGGAAGAAGGTGAGAATGAAAACCCTCAAGGAGTAGTCCAAGGAGATGATGAGTTGGACCCTAATGAGTTGAGAATGGCTAAGTTGTTGAAGGCTATCAAGGGAGATACTCCTAATGTGAAGATGGAATTTCCCATGTATGTGGGAATATGGATAGTGAAGAGGTGTTAGATTGAGTTGATGCACTAGATAACTATTTTGAGTATAAGGAGGTAGCAGATGAACAAAAGGTGAAATTTACCAAAACAAAGTTGAAAGGCCCTACCATAACTTGGTAGAATTATATGTAGGAAGAGAGAGTGAAGAAGGGAAAATCAAAAATCAATTCTTGGGATAGAATGGTGTCTAAAATCAAGGGTCAATTTTTGTCCGGTGACTATGCAATTCAGACATTTAGAAAGCTTCAAAATCTCAAAAAAAAGGAGATGGATGTCAAGGATTACATAGAGGAGTTTCATAACTTAAGCCTTAGAGCAGGTCATGTTGAGGATGAGGTTGAAAAAGCAACAAGGTACCTAAATGGATTGAGGTTCCAAATACAAGATGAAATGAGTCTTACCACCCCTAGAATAGTGGAAGAATGTTTTCAATTGCCCGTTGAGGTAGAAGAAAAGATAAAAAGAAGGCAAGAGAAGCAAGGTAGAGGCAAAGGAAAGAACTTTAGGGGTAAAGGAACCTTTGGAGGAAGAGGAAAATCTCAAAAAGAACAAGGTGAGACAAGTGGTAATCAAGATCAAGGCTTAGAATCAAGAGGTGGTTTCAGAGGTAGGAGATCAAATAGTAGAGGTAGATTTGGAGGACAAGGTAGAGGAGCAAACGCATTCTCAGGAAGATGCTACCAATCTAATCAGTTTGGCCATCAAACATGGAAGTGCCTAAATAAGCAACCTTCTACTTCACACGGTGGTGAAAGGAGGACACAATTGGTGCAAGAAGAAGATTGTGAGAGTGTCAACTCTCCATCTCAACATGTTCCTCCAAAATTTAGAGAATCTCTTATGATGAGAAGAACATTGCTCAAATTTCTTGTGGTAAAGGAGCCTCCTCAAATAAAATCTTTGTTTAGAACCATTTGCAAATCTCAAGGTAAGGTGTGTAAAGTTGTTGCTGATTCTGGTTCCATAGAGAATTCGGTTTCTTTAGAGATTGTTGAAAAGTTAAAGATGAAAAGAATCCTACACCCCACCCCTTATAAGGTCTCCTGGTTGAATAAGGATCAACAAGTCCTAGTTAATGAGCAAACATGGGTTGAATTCAATATTGAAGGGTATAAAGACAAGATATTGTGTGACATCATCCCAATGGATGTTTGCCATCTGTTATTTGGAAGACCCTAGCAGTATGGCAGAAAAGCTAAACATGATGGATAGAAAAATACCCATGTTATTGAAAAGGATGTGATTTCATTTACCCTTACTCCATTGCAAGATGAAAACCTAGATACACAAGTTGGGTCAAGTGTTATGTTGGTTGGGGAAAAAGAGTTCTTGAAAACCATGAAAGAAGAGGGTGGACAAGGTTATGCCATTGTAATTAGACCTAAATCTTTCATGACAATAGCAAAGGTGGAAAATGTGCCTAAATAAGTACAAGCCTTGTTGAACAAGTACCAAGACATTGTTGTAGATTAGCTCCCTAGTTCTTTGCCACCAATAAGAGATGTGAGCCACCATATAGATTTTATACCAGGGGAAAACCTACCTAATAAGGCTACATACAAGATGACTCCTTAATAGAAAGAAGAGATCCAAATTCAAGAGCTACTTGAAAAATGCCTAATAAGGGAGCGTCTTAGCCCATGTGTTGTTCCTACTGTATTGGCACCAAAGAAAGGGGGAGATTGGAGAATGTGCACTGATTCAAGGGAAATTAACGAGATCATCATAAGGTATAGGTTCCCCATACCAAGAATGGAGGATTTGATGGATTGTTTAGGAGGGGCTTGTTATTTTTCAAAGATTGACCTCAAAAGTGGCTACCACCAAATTAGGATTAGAGAGGGGGATGAGTGGAAAAATTCCTTCAAAACTAATGAGGGGTTGTATGAATGGCTTGTTATTCCATTTGGGATTTCAAATGCACCAAGAACTTTTATGAGACTAATGAATGAAGTTCTGAAACCCTTCATAGGTAAGTTTTTGGTTGTCTACTTGGATGGTATTCTTGTGTCTAGTAAGACTAAAGAGGAACAATTGCAACATTTAGACATGGTTTTGAAAAGGTTGAATGAAAAAAAGTTGATGATCAATTTGAAGAAGTGTGATTTTATGGAGGAGGAGTTGGTCTATCTTGGCTTTGTGATCTCAAAAGGTACTTTGAAGATGGATCCTAGCAAGGTGGAAGCAATTCTCAATTGGCCTACTCCAACTTTAGTAAGTGAGGTAAGAAGTTTACATGACCTAGCTAGCTTTTATAGAAAATTTGTGAAAAATTGAAGTCATATTTTCTCTCCAATCATTGATACAATCAAAGGGGATAAAAGGAAAAGGTTTGTATGGTTTGATGAGGTAGAAAAAATCTTTCAATATCTGAAACAAAAGGTGGCACAACAACCTATCTTAGCATTTCCTAATTTTAACAAGGTGTTCACAATTGAATGTGATGCAAGTGGGTATGCAATTGGAGCAGTATTGAGTCAAGAGGGAAGGCCTATTGCATTTTTCAGTGAGAAGATCAATGAGGTAAAGAAGTATTCTTCTTCTGACTTGGAATTGTATGCCATGGTTCAATCATTGTAAAAGTGGAGACACTATCTCCTTCCTAAGGAATTTTTCGTGTTTACTGACAATCATGCTTTGCAATTCCTCAACATCCAAGAAAAACTCAGCCACAGACATGTGAAGTGGGTGGAGTACCTCCAAAGCTTCACCTTTACCATCAAACACAAAAAGGGGTAGTCAAACAAGGTGGCAGATGCTTTGAGCAAAAGACAAATATTGGTTCAAGAAATTCAACTCCAAAGTGTAGGTATTGATGCTTTGAAAGGTATGTATGAAGAAGAAGATGATTTCAAATAGATTTATGCTTCTTGCAATCAGTCTCATGACACTTTTCATGAAGAGTATTATGAATTCTTGATTCAAGAAGGGTTATTGTTTAAGGGTGCTCAGTTATGTATTCCCAAATGTTCTATGAGGACTAATATGATTAAAGAGAAGCATTGTGGCATCCTAGGGGGTCATTTTGGTGTGGAAAAGACTTTGGAGTAGGTAAGAAGGTATTACTATTGGCCAAAGATGCAAAGTGATATAAAAAAAATTGTTGAAAAGTGTGTTGTTTGTCAAAAAGCCAAGGGTTGTAGTACAAATGCAGTTCTTTACCAGCCATTTCCCATCCCAAATAGGCCAATGGAATCCATTAACATGGATTTTGTGTTGGGGTTGCCCAAAAATCAGAGGGGATTTGATAGTGTGTTTGTTGTTGTAGACTGATTTAGCAAAATGGCACACTTCATACCATGTAAATGCACAAATGATTCCTAATACATTGTAGGGTTTTTTTAAGGAGGTGGTTAGGATCCATGGATTACCATTGAAAATTGTTTCTGATAGGGACAATAAGTTTGTGGGTCACTTTTGGATAACCCTTTGGAAGAGTTGGGAACAAACTTGAATTTTAGCTTTGCCTATCATCCACAAATAGATGGTCAAAATGAAGTTGTCAATAGAAGCCTTTGGAATCTTCCTAGATGTTTGAAAAAAGAACATTCACAACAATGGGATCTAATTCTTCCCCAAGCTAAGTTTGCATAAAATGACTCTGTGAATAGAAGTGTTGGAAAAATCCCATTTGAGATTGTATATGGATTACAGCCAAGGGGAGTGTTTGAGCTCAGAGATTTGAGTGGCATGGAGAGGAGTGCTGAAGGAGAAGAGTTTGCAGTGGCAATGAAAGACATACATTAGCAAGTTAGGGAGAACCTTCAAAAGAGTGTGGATAAATACAAGCAACATGGAGACTTGAAAAGAAGAGAGGTTTAGTTCAAAGTGAAGGACTTGGTATTGGCTCATTTGAGGAAAGAAAGGCTACCAAAAGGGAAATACTCAAAGCTATAGATGAGGTTGGAGAAAATTCCTATGAGATAAAACTCCCTCCTGGAGTGGCTATCACTCCAATTTTCAATGTTTCTGATCTATATCCTTTTAAAGGATCTGTGATTGTAGGTATAGGTGCAGGTACATCAAAAGATATAGATGAAGATTGGGTTAAAGACTTATCACCTAGTCAACCATTGAAGCTTGAATGTATCTTGGACACAAAGGAAGATAAAAGGACAAGGTGCAAGGTGTATGAGGAGTACCTAGCGAAGTGGCAAGGACTTCCAATGGAGGATGCCACATGGATGATAGAGGAAGATATCAAGAATCATGGTACAACTGTACAAGATCTGATCTCAAGTGGAACTTGATATTTTATTCTCCCCAGGTGTATGGTGCAAGGGTACCTAGCTTCATAATGTAAATAAGGGTCAAATGTGAGTCTTTGATGATGTTGAGTATTTTTTATGTAATAAGGTCTATTTAGACCATGTCTAATATTTTTAGCATATGGGGCCAGTTTTACATAAAGTTGTCATGTTTTGTAAAAAGTTGCAAAGTTGCATAAGCAACATTTGCATTTTTTTATTTGTATGGGAAGTTGAATGGTCAAGTCATTTGAAAAGTAGTTTGAATTGTTGGTTTTTGGTTGTAAGATTTTAAATATGCCTTGGGATGTTTGAGGCGTTCTTCTAGAGACATTTTTGGTGATCAAGCAATAGGAATAACTCTATTTTCTGTGTGTTTACATTGAATTTTGCTACTATAGCAAGTTGTATGGCTCTGTACAGTCTACTAATGGCATAAATTGAATTGGAATGGTTGAAGGGATGAACTAGCTAACTTTTGGTTTTAGTTGCATTGGTTTTCATTGAGATTTGAGTGAGTTTGAAGCAAATTTCTAAAATCAACTAGAAAACCCTAACTTTGAGGGTTTGAGAACAAAAATATGAAGTAGGGCACCATTCTAGTGGTGGAAAATTCTAAAAATTGATTGAATGGGAGTAGTTAAGTTGTTTTTAATGTTTGTAGGGTTTGTAGATGTAGGTAATGGAGGCAGGGCATATTTTGATCAAATTCAAGCCCTAGCCTAATATCTCTATGTATTAGGCTTAGGAGAGTAGGTTAGACATAAGGTTTTGCAAAAAGGTGATTAGATAATTTTTCCAATGGATGAAATGGGTATTTTCAGACCCCATGTGACCTAGTTGAAGTCCTAGAATGGAATTTTGTGATTGGGAGAGAGTTTGTCTTGAAGTCGCTTTGGAAAACAAGCCTAATTAGGCCTCTTTCTAGTGTAGTAGTCAATTTTAGAGGGTGTTACAAAAAAAACCTATTCAAAAGTTTGATATGTCTTAAAAGGGCATAAAGGGTATTTGCAATGGTGATTCAATTGTGGGTTTGAAGTCTTCTTTGAAAGATATGATGAAAAATCGATGTTTAGAGTGCTATAAGGAAATTTAAAGGATTAGTGAGATGAAGACCAAGTTAGGATTTCCAGGTTGAAAAGTTTGTTCAAGTGTGATTGATTTGAAGACCTCCACCTTGCTCTGCATCATTGAATCCCTTCCTTCAAACCCTTTTAGATCGGTAAATATATGTCAATTTTTAATGAAACAAAAACCAAATATAACTTTCTTTGATGCCTTGAATTCAATGGCGAGGTTCTCAAGACCCCAAATCACACCCAAAAAAATTCATGCTAATATTGGTCCATCAGATCTGGGAAGAATTCTGTATCATTGAAGCTTTGATATCATGTAAGAGTTTATGGTGAACTCCTCAACACCCTAGGATCACCTACAAGACAAAATAACTTCCACAAGAGAGATGGATGAAATATCATGCTATGATTAAGGATGCAAGAATTCCAAAATGATAGCCACTTTGAATATGACAATGTACATATGATGTCATGCTTATATAGGCAAAGTGAGGAATAATATTAGACAAGATCATGACAAGTGTCTTATTCCTATCACATGAGACAACTAAGTCATAACAACCTAGGATATGATAAGATCTAGAGATGACAACTAAGACTTCTAGAAGGAATCTTAGAACCTAAGTAAACATGTGAATATGTCCCCTAATTACCTAGTAAGGAATTTTCTAAGTACAAGACATTTATTTCACATGAAAAAAGGGCAAAAGGTTGTGTTGTATAGGGGCTTGCCTGAGTCAAACCCTATTTTAGTATTTCTACCTCCATGTTCAATGATTGATGATGATCAAGAGGGTGGACCCTAGGTTGTGCAGAGGCCAAAACAACAATAATTGACTGAAATGATAAATTACAAATGATAATGTTGCCTTGATGAAGTGATTGTTGGAAACACAAGGGCAGATAACTGAGTGGGGGGGGTGAATTAGTTGTCACAGAATTTAAAACTTATTCAACTCATTAACATTATTCTTTGATCTGATTAATAACCATGAAATCATAAACCATCAACACATCAGAAACACACATAACACCAATTTTTTTTACGTGGAAACCCTGTTAGGGGAAAAACCACGATGGAGGTCAGTCCACAAGATTATACCCTATTAAAATTATAAGAAATGAAAATATGGGGAATGCACTTGCATTCAGGCAGACTACTTAGAGCTCACTGCTCAATTACAACAAGGCTAACCACCCAAAGGAAGACACATTGTCTTATAGAAAGAATTGGGTTACATTCGTAGGGATTTGAACTAATAGAATAACATTTGCTAATGCTTGATCATAGTTCTCGTTAAGTGCACGAACACTTCTTTACTCTTCTTCACTCTTCTTCACACTCTACTCTACCTTCGAATGATTTAGATCAATATTCACACATATACACATAGAAGCAAACACCAATTCAAATAAGCAATCACTCTTATATATCCACAACAAGAAATTTCATCCCTTCATGTTGGCCTCAACAAAATAATAAAATGAATATAAACTGTTGGCCCAAAATACTAAAGATTATTAATGCGAATCAACCAAGGTCGACCACAACTTAGTGAAGACCCAAATCAACATCTCCAACATGAAAACACTTCAATTAATTACTCCTCGAAGATCCACAACACACTATAAACACCATGTCAGACAAGAACAAGAAAAACATGAACATGGAAGAGAAAATCACCAACCACGAGAAAAATGATCAATGTGGATGTGCAACAAAGATAGAGCACAATCTAGAAGCATCCACAAACATCACGAATCACCAGAGAAGCATCCAAAGCAACTAAACTAATTGAAATTGCATCATCTTCAATCAACAACACCAACTGAAGCAACAAAAAAACTATCAAAATGTAAATCTTCATAACTCGATCAAATGTTTATGTGGATCTCTGAAACTAGAAGTGGATAAACTAGATACACTCAACAACAAACCCTTAAGTCCACAAACTCTGATCCTCAACATACAAAAAATTCTAACATACTAAACTTCACTTTGCCACTTACAACTTGCAACTCATTTATTTCAATTTTCTCAATATCCTCAACATATACAACTTCTAATGAATTAATGCTAATAGTGTTGACATCAATGACAACCACATATCAGCAACACAACCACATTATCCAACAATTTTCCTCTTTGGAATTGATGGAAACACATGATGTGAAAAACACCATCAATGCAACTAATTCTTGACACTTACTCCCCCTTAGGTTCTAACTCATTAACTCTTTCACATGATCTTCTCTCCACAAGGTTCTTCTCCCCAGATAGTCACCATTTTTTCACATGACTCTTCTCCCCCTTTGACATCAATGAAAAATATCTCTAGACTTCACACAAACTCTGAACCACATATTTGAGCATCTGAACATCTGACTCCTCCCCTTGAGTAGCAACCACCACAACATCAATCCATATCAAGATATGACTTTGAAATGCACAAACTGATGCAATGCAATGCATCCTTAGTTCTGATTAGGAGGGGTATTCACCCCTAACTTCCCTCTAAGATACTCAAAAGTATCCTTAGACAACGACTTGGTAAAGATGTCTGCAATCTGATCCTTAGTAGGCACATACTCCAATTTGACTTCCTTTTCACTCACCTTTTCTCTCAAAAAGTGAAACTTAATAGATATACGCTTTGTCTTTGAATGCATCACTAGATTCTTAGATATGTTAATAGCACTTGAATTATCACATAATATAGCAATGGGCTCATTATACACAACTCTGATATCCTTCAACATCTATTTCATCCACAGGACTTGAGTACAATTGTTAGCAGCAACAATGTATTCGGGCTCTGTAGTAGATAAGGAAATGACATTCTGCTTCTTACTTAACCATGAAATCAACTTCTTACCCAAGAAAAATGCTCCACCACTAGTACTTTTCCTGTCATTTACATCTCCTGCCCAATCAGCATCAGTAAAGGAACTCAAAGTAAGTTCATCATCTTTAGGATACCATAGGCCAAAGTCAACTGTTCCCTTCAAGTATCTGAAAATTCTCTTCACAACAATCACATGAGATTCCTTTGGATCAACTTGAAATATTGCAACAATACATACAACATTCATGATATTAGGCCTAGTTTGAGTTAAATACAACAATCCACCAATCATTGATCTGTATCTAGTCCGATTTTCCTTCAGAGAATCATCTTCTGATGTCAACTTGTATCTAGTCACCATGGGTGTACCGATTGACTTTGAATCTTCCATACCAAACTTATTCAACAATTCCTTCACATACTTGGACTGAGATATAAAAATACCTTTATTTAACTGAATAATTTGCAATCCCAAAAGGAATTTCATCTCACCAATCATTGACATTTCAAATTCACTCTTCATCTCATTAACAAACTTCATGCACAAACCATCATCTCCTCCAAAAATGATATCATCAACAAAGACTTCAACAATCAAATATTTATTACCATTCTTGAAATACAAATTACTATCAACAGTACCTTTGTTAAATCCAGGCTTCAACAAATGCTTGTATAATCTAGCATACCATGCTCTAGGGGCTTGCTTGAGTCCATATGTAATGCTTTCTTCAACTGACACACCATATCTCCCTTATCAATCAACTGAAATCCATTAGGTTGCTCAACATACACCTCTTCTTCCAATTCACCATTTAGAAAAGATAACTTGACATCCATCTGATAAACCTTGTAGTTCTTGTAAGCAACATAGGCAAGAAATAATCTTACAACTTCAATTCTAGCAACAAGGGAAAAATTCTCTTCAAAATTAATTCCTTCCATCTGTGAATATCCTTTGTATACCAGTCTTTCTTTGTTTCTAACCACTTCTCCTTGCTCATTCAGTTTGTTTCTAAAGACCCATTTAGTTCTAATGAAATTCTTATCCTTAGGTCTGGGAACAAGAATCCATGTATCATTCTTCTCAATCTATTTTAGTTCCTCTTTCATTGCTTCAACCTAGTTCTCATCTCTACATGCTTCATTCACACTAGTAGGCTCAGTCTTTGAAATCAAGTAGTATTTTTCTGCAATCTTTCTCCTAGTCTAGACACTTTTGTGCTTATCACCTATAATCTGATCTTCTGAATGATTCAATCTTACATACCTCAGAGTCTTCTTAGGTTGTTCTTCAACTTCAGGCTCTTGTGTTCTCTCTTCTGCAACTTCACTTGTTTCTTCTTCCTCTTGATTTTCTTAATTCACTGGAATGATTTATACTTGATTTGTAGTTTGAACTTTCTTTCCTTTGTTTGTACTGACATTTTGATCATCAGAATCACATCCATAGGTTTTGGATGGTGTACCTAAGTCTTCATCAACCTTGACATTTTCACTTTCAACCATTTTCCTCAATCTTTTATTGTAACACCGGTAGGCCTTGCTATTAGTAGAATAACCTAGAAAGATACCTTCATCACTCCTAGCATCAAACTTTCCTATGTCTTCATCTCTCTTGATATAAAATTTGCTTCCCAATATCTTAAAATATTTAACAGTAGGATTTTGACCAGTCCATAGCTCAAAAGGGGTCTTACCAGTATCACCTTTGATTTGTACTCGATTGAGTGTGTACACAATAGTACTCACAACTTCTCTCTAGTAGATATGGGGGGAATTTCCTTCCAACATCATAGCTCTAGCAACATCTTCAATTTTTTTGTTCTTCCTTTACACAACTCCATTTTGCTGAGGGGTTCATGGTGTAGATAATTGTCTCTTTATTCCATGTTCTTCACAAAAAGAATTAAATTCAACAGAAGTGAATTCACAACCTCTATTTGATCTCAGACATTTAATCTTCAGACCTTTCTTTATCTCAACCATAGCCTTAAAGGTCTTGAACTTTTCTAGTGCTTCAGATTTCTCCCTTAAGAAGGTAACCCACACCATTCTTGATTAATCATCAACAAGCAACATGAAATACCTGTAACCTTCTAAACTTCTGACCTTAGAGGGACCACATAGATCAGTATGCACAAGTTCCAACAATTCATTTGAACAATGTTGTTTGTTTCGAAATGAAATTCTAGTTTGCTTTCCTAACTGACATTCCTTGCATATGGCATTAGTAGGTTTCACCAACTTAGGTAGATCTCTCACAACCTTAGTAGAACTTATCTTGACAATATTATCAAAGTTAACATGACACATTCTCCTATGCCATTACCAACTTTCATCAACTTGAGCAATCAAACAACTTTTACTAGTAGAACTCAAGTGAAAAATATTACCTTTAGTTTTTGTACCTAATGCAATTACATTTTCGAAACTCAGTATTCTGCACTTTCCATCCTTGAACTGAAGATTGTATCCCTTATCAACCATTTGACCAAAACTTAAAAGATTATGCTTCAAGTCTTCCACATATAGGACATCATCAATATTATGCTTACCATCAAGAGAAATGCATCCTTTGCCACGGATCACACCAACTGTATTATCACCAAATCTCACAACACCACCATCATACTTTTCCAAGCTCAAAAACTTAATTTTATCTTTTGTCATATGATGTGAACATCCACTATCAATCACCCATTCATCTTTCTCTTCAAATCGACCAACTAGGGCTTTCTTCACATTTGTACAACTAACAAATTCAGTAGATACATGATTGTTTTCCTTGATAGCAATAAATACCCATTCATCATCACTTCTATTTCCTTTATAAAATTTATCATTTGTCACATCTTCATTAGCAACATAGTAACACTTCTTTTGAAATCTAGGCTTGTTATGTCTTGGTTTAGGAGTTCTTTCTAGACACCTTGATGCAAAATGACCTATCTTATTGCAAGAAAAACATTTAAGAGGCAATTTTCCTTCATACTTACCTTTTCCTCTCGATACTATTTTGACAATAAGTGCTTCCAGCTCTTCCAACTCTCTTTCTTCTTCTTCTTCTTCAATTTGTCTAATTTCATCCTCATACATGAATGTCTTTCTAGATGAACTCTCACCTGGATCATATCTTTGTCTATCTCTTCTAGAAGTAGTAACCTTAAATGAAAATTCAACCTTAGGAAAGGAATCACCAAATTCACTCAACTCAAAAGTAGTAAGCTTACCAACCAACATGTCTCGGGTTACATTTGTTACAATTCGAAGCTCTTCAGTAGCACTAGCTTTGACTTTGTAAGAATCATGAAAGGATCTAAGCACTTTAGCAACAATCTCTGATTCGTCTATCTGTCCACTAGCACATCTCATACCACACACAAGTTCATTCAATCTTTGCATAAAAAATAGTAATGTTCTCATCATCACCCATTCTCAACTTTTCATTTTTTCCTTTCAAACTTTGCAACTTAGCAATCTTCACATTAGTATCACCTTCATACAAGGTTTTCAACTTTTTTCAGATCTCATAAGCAGTCTTCAGATCCATAACATTTGTCATCTCAGAATCAATCAAGGCACTCACCAATGCTTCATTAGCCCAAATATTATATTCAACATCTCTAATCTCATAAGTAGTAGTAGGACCATTCTGAGGAATAACATACCTATTATATGTAATGTTCTAGAAGGGTTCACCAATGCATCTCAATTGACACTCCATTCGAGTCTTCCACAAAGAATAATTTGTTCCATCAATTCTTAGACTATCCTTCTTGTAAGTCACTATCTTGGATCACCTCAAGCTGTTAAACTTCTTCCAAGGAACCTGCTCTAATACCAATTGTTGGCAACAAAAGAGTAGACAACTGAGAGGGGGGGTGAATTAGTTGTCACATATAATTTAAAACTTATTCAACTCATGTTAACATTATTATTTGATCTGATTAATAACCATGAAAGCATAAATCATCAACACATCAGAAACACACATAACACCAAGATTTTTTACGTGGAAACCTTGTTAGGGGAAAAACCACGATGGAGGTTAGTCCACAAGATTATACCCTGTTAAAAGTATAAGAAATGAAAATATGGGGAATGCACTTGCATTTAGGCACATTGCCTAGAGCTCAATGCTCAATTACAATAGGGCTAACCTCCCAAAGGAATACACACTGTCGTACAAAAAGAATCAAATTACATCTACAAGGATTCGAACTGATAGAATAGCATCTGCTAATTCCTGATCACAGTTTTGATTAAGTGCATGAACACTTTTTTACTCTTCTTCACTCTTCTTCACACTCTACTCTTCCTTTGAATGATTTAGATCAATATTCACACATATACACATAGAAGCACACACCAATTCGAATAAGCAATTGCTCTTGTATATCCACAACAAGAAATTTTCATCCCTTCATGTCAGCCTCAATAAAATAATAAAGTGAATATAAACTGTCGGCCCAAAATACTAAATATTATTAATGGGAGGGTGGGTGCATGAAGTTGGGTACCAATTTTGTGGCCACTTTTCAATTTTTTTTTAAAAATGCGCTCGCCAAAATCGACAAAATCAAACACATGGGTAATGTTAAGTTCTCTCTTAGTTATCCAACAATGTAACTTTTTTCACTTTTTGACAATGTTAAGCCTTTCATCCATAATTTCTTTTGTTTGTATGTCTGTTTTTTGCTAAAAAGCAGTGTTTGGTGTTTTTTTTGTTATAAATTAACCATTCATCAAAATTTCAAATACATTACATTTTTAGAAACTAGACTCCATTCTAAAAATTTTAAAAAAGAAAAGAAAAAGAAAATCAATTATTTTCAAAAATTTGTAGGGGGAGCACGGCCAAAATTCTGCTTTTCAAGAAGTGCCCACTTAGAAAATTAGTAAAAAATCGAATGTTCATTAAAAAATTATCAAAAAAATTAGGCATCAACTAGATGTTGTTAGCTAACTTTTGACTATAGCGATTTTAAAAATACTACAAAAAAGTTCACTGTGCTAAGGTTGTACAAGAGTTGCTATGTTATGTTTACAACACCAATTTGTGTACAACCCTCTTTTGAACCCCTTAATCTCAACCATTTTCAAAATAAATTAGTAGTTTAGAAAGTAGACTCAGAGCACTTTGATCCTTGTTTTTGTTCCATCTCAAAATTTTGAGTGTAACTATCCTCAATTTCACGTCCAAGGTCAACATTTCCTGATTTCAGATAAAAAGTGGCCACTTAAGCCCCCTTTTTGGGAACCATCTTGGTGCACTTACCCGGGAATCAACCAAGGTTGACCATAACTTAGTGAAGACCTAATCAACATCTCCAACATAAACACTTCAATTAATTACTCCTCGAAGATCCACAACATGCTACAAACACCATGTTGGCCAAGAAAAAGAAAAACATGAACATGCAAGAGAAAATTGACAACCATGAGCACAAAAATCAATGCAAACATGTAAAAAAGATAGAGCATGATCTAGAAGCATCCAAAAACATCACGAATCACTAGAGAAGCATCCACAACAACTGAACTAACTGAAATCGCATCATCTTCAATCAACAACACCAACTGAAGCAACAAAAAAACTGTCAGAATGTAAATCTTCATAACTCGATCAAATCTTTACACAAATCTTTGAAACTTGACGTGGATAAACTAAATACACTCAGGAACAAACCCTTTAGTCGACAACCTCTGATCCTTAATGTACAAAAATTTATGATATACTATTCTTCAATTCACCACTGACAACTTGCAACTCATTTATTACAATTTTCTTAATATCCTCGACATATACAACTTCTAATGAATTAATGCTAATAGTGTTGACATCAATGAAAACCACATATCAACAAAAAAACCACAATATCCAATAGTGATGACACACAAAAGTTGCCACAAATGTTGATTGATGGATTCCTTTATTGTTTGATAGACCTGCAAAAGGTTAGTTCCAAAAATTAAATAGCTTGTTGTATATAACATGTAGAGGATAGCTCAATACTTCTTTATAATTGTATCATAATCACTTCTCCTTCATAGTTGCCTCTTTAATCTTCAAAATGAGAGGGAAAAAATGTTTATATATGCATTTTAATTAATTTTTTTTGATAAGGGCTGACATGGGATCATTTTTAAATCACAAAAGACCACCAATCAAAATTTTAAATATTTAAATATTTTCTTTTTGGTCTAGGCTGTCCTACACCTGTGACTAGTGCTTTTTGGCCCAAATTTCTATGGATTACAAGGATTCAAATATATTTTATTGATCTAGCCTTGAAATGAGTAAATTTTCATTATAATTAACATCATAGGAAAAATAGGGTGTCAAGGTAGTGTGAAATTGGTAGGGGTGACAATTTACAATGCTACACCTTTTTATTAAACTTTCTCTTATTAGCATGATTTTTTCTCAACCCATAACACCTCATCCTTTAGTTTGAGTCTTATGATAAGGTTAACCCTTGATCCTCAATATTTATTCTTATATTTATATTCTCGTCCTAATTTCCCAACACATGTTGTAGTGTTTCCCTTAGTCTATTTTTAGCACCCTCATTTTCAAAATAGAATCCTTCCCACCCATGATCACTATTTAAATTTGAGTTGAAAGTGTACATGGTGGTTGACTTGTTCTAGTTGTGGAGGCTATAAAAGAGTGAATATTTTCATGCTAAATCATTTTCTATCATAATCAAAATTCCTTTCAATTTTTTTTTTTGAGTACTTGTGTTCGAGTGTGGAAATCCTAGGATGAAAAACCTTGTGATTTTGAAGAAGGATCTCATACAAAGTTTGTATTCAAGTTTCATTAGACATAGATTTTAGACACAATGTATTTATCCAAATTTTCATTGCTGGTGTAGTTACTAACATTGCAAAACCATTTTAATGTAATACAACTATTATTATAATAAGAAAGAGATCAAGATTTATTCTTGTCATTTTTTATTCATTAAAATAAGAAGATTAGGAGTTATTTTTGTCATTTTTTTTGGAATGTAATGATATTGTTGATGTATAAATAATAATTTTAATCTAAGATCCAATTGAATACTAGGGATGATAGTGTTGTTATCAAACTAGAATTAAATTGCATTATTGTGTTGGCCTAAGACATTACATGTTACTCATCAACTTTAGTGCGAAATATTCAAAATTTGCATGCTAGGGTTTTATATGAAAGGAAAAAACTTAATTCATTTTTACTATGGAGAATGAAGGAATTATCTTATGTCATCATGATTGCGTCAACATCTACATTGATAAAGAAATATTAAACATTTTACATGGTTGCTTGAGATATCTTAAAATTTGTTCAAACCCATTAAATTAGATTAAGAGTATGGCTAAGGGAAAAGGAGAGCATGCCACCTTTTACACAGTCTATCACATCAAACTCTAGTAGTGTGTCTTGACATCGTCAATTCTAGATAATAGAGGTGCACACATTAATAAGAAAATATAATAATAGGTTTAAATTTGTAGCAAAGTATCAAATCCATAGGAAAGCTTCAAATCTACAAGTGAGGATAAAATCTATAATTGTAAGATTGATTCAAAGTAGAGTATATACAATTAACTTCATGATCTACCAAGAGTCATTTTATACGAGTCTACTTGCTAGACACAATGAAAAATTAAAGAACATCATATCTAACAAAACTTTCTCCATAAAATCTTATATCTAAATACACTAATTCACTTGATCAATTTTATTGTAGGGCAATTTTATTTCCTTACAATTGGAAGACTAGTATTTTCAAAGAATTAAAAAAAACTATGCTGAAAAGTGGGCCCAACTTTCACAATCCTAACATTTTATATTTTTTTATAAAGGGTAAAATAGAGGTTTTGAAAGAGCCTCAACAATTGTACAAGCAGACAAAGTAGTTACAATAACATAACAACAAAAATACAACCATAGAACAATTGAGTTGTCACTGGAAGATGACAAACCAAACACCAACCTCCAAAAAGAAACTCAATAGAACATAAGTGAAGAGAAAATCAAACAAAAAGAAGTTAAAGCTAGTTTATAGCTACAATTGCTTCCCACTCTTCTTACAAGGAATTCCAAAGGTTGCTTCACAAAATCCTCCTTCTCATTATCTCTAGTTTCTCAGTTCCTACTATTTCTAATTCTTGAATTGGGCCCAACATTATCAAGAGTAGATTTCATCCTTCAATTCAATAACTTGATGCTCTTAGCATTATTCTTGATTGTTGTCTCATTTACTTCCACCACTTTCTTAATATTAACTTCAATGTCCTACAAATCCTTTTTCCAAAGAAAAATACTTATCCCCTTGTTTAGTGTTCTTAGATTTCAACTTCTTAATTTTTTGCATAGCTTCCCAAAGTTTTAAAAGTCACTTTCTCCTCCACTATAGATAACAGCTCGTCACCTTTAGACTTTTTGATGACTAGAGGTGTTTTGTGGTTTAAACTATTAATTTCTACGAAGAACACCTTTACAATTTTGCTTTGGACCTAGCAATTATGTCACTCAAACTAGACATTTTATCTACTAATGTATTAACCACTAAATCATCACTAATAGAAGGATTAAGGGGATGGGAAACATACATGTTTAGATGATGAGTTAGGGTATGGTCCATCAATTTAAAGGAATTTATCTCCCACCTCAATATTAGCCATGTGTCTAACCCCTTTCTCTTGTTGTTAGGTTGAAAATTTAAGCCCTCTTCCTACAAAATGTTAACATTCTTAAAGATGTCATTCACCACCTTAACCGCCGCCCTCTGCCACCCACCACCGCTTCCCTTAAACTTATCCTTATGCAAGGGAGAGGAGCTAAGAGTACCCTAACAAACCACTAATCTTCTCACTACTCTAGTCTAGACCAAAGGAACTAGGAGTACCCTAACAATCCACTAGTCTTGGAGCTAGGAGTAATCTAGAGCCACAAAAGTCCATTCTTGATGGACCGAGGTTTTAAGAAAATGCCCATTTAATCGTACCAACATGTGCAGCAGACACATTAAAAATATATTTCCTGGGTTCACAGCCATTGATATTTCAAGGTCGAAAAATAAATAATTTGGGTCTTGTAAACAAATTAAAAATGATTTGTGTCTTATAAGCATGGAAAAATAGTATGATTACACGGCTTACTGAGATCCTCTCAAGGAGTCCACATTAGAAAACAATTTCATACTCAAATGAAATCGAACTGTTCCAGATTCCAATCCACTCCCCAACTTTATCTATATCTGGCCAATGTAATAGTCCAAATTCTGCTCATATGCCTGTCCATTTCTTGGCAAGATGCATTTCATTTCTATATTCTTTCTCCCACATTTTGCTTTTTCTGTAAACCAATACTTTTGGTAGCCATCTTTTTCCATGGTGGTCGTTTCTCTTTGGAAAGGGAGGGAGCCATACTTATTAAATAGGCTTTTAACCATCTGAAACCTGTAGTGCTAGTGCAATACAGTCTGCGACAGAGAAAACTGTCCAGGATTTTTAAAAATAATTTGATGAGTTTATAAGAGATTGTTTCTGGAACAGTTGTGTATGTTTTGCATGGAAGTTTTGAAGTTTTTGGATCACATTCTCATTTTTTTTTTTTCATGATGATTGATTGTTGTATGAATCATAGTTGAAAAATTCAGACTGGGAATAATTCAGCAGGTCTAAAATTTTTAAAAACTCGAAAAAAATTCTATGGAACATTTTAAAATACATAAAGTTTAAAAATATTTTTCAAAAATACACATGTTATTATTTTGTAGAGAATATTGTTAATTTCCATCATGTATATATCAAAACTAGAGTTTAATACATATCATAGACCAAAAATTGAGTTCAATATCTAAATAAGTTACAATGCCACTTCCACTAGTCATGTCATATGTAGAATTTTCCTCATCTAAAGAGATTTTTGGCAAGTTGTGTGCTAATAACATCTAAGCTAGCACATTCAAGAGTTCTACTTCAAATTTTCAGGTCCTCATCACCCCCTCATTGTAATCAATTTTCATTTTTGACAAGAGATCCTAATAACTAATGGGAATTTGAGAATGGAGATACCAATGGGGTTGAGGGGCAGTGTCCCTCATGGGGTTTGGGGGTAATGCCCCCAGTACGGTCAAGCGGCAATGGTCCTTATGGGGATTTGAGGGCAAGGGTGTGGGGGTTTAGGGCAGCACCCCTTGCAGGGCCCGGGGGCAGCGCCCAAATTAAGACCTTTGAGTCATCATGTCCCCATGCCCTAAGTCATCAACCACATGTGAAAATAAGTAAAAATTGTGTTTTTTTTTTAAATTGCAGGAAAGAAAAATAAATTATATAGATTTGAATGAATCTTTGACAAAAAAAAATTGTGTTTTTTTCATTGACTCTTGAGTTTTTGCACAAAAATTGCCGCGAGTTTTTGGACGAGTAACTTGTCTGACCATTTGGCTCGCTAGTACTCACAGTTTTACAAAAAACTTGACAAGTTTTGCAACAGGAATGTGAACTAAAATGTTGGATATACAACTATTCTAAAAATTATCTCTTATATACCACATGAACTGTAGAAAACTTGTTTTTTTGCAATTATATATATATATATATATAATTTTATTTTGGTCAGAGTTATGAATAGGATAGAGAGGTTTTCAAAGCTCTAAATTTCTGCACATAAAAGTAATGGAATTACTGCTGCAATAAATTACCTGCAACACATCTAGCATGTTTCTGAACAAACATTAAAATCAATGGAATTACTGTTTAATTACTACTAGCACATCTAGTATCATTTATCTACCTGTGCATCCTTCCGGCACTATCTGACTGTCTTTCTGTGTCATCCTTCCAACACTATCTGACTATTTCTGCGGCACCCTTGCAGCACTCTCTGCCTGTCTTTCTGTGGCATCCTTCCACCATTGACTGTCTTTCTGCGACATCCTTCCAGCACTCTCTGACTGTCTTTCTGTGGCATCCTTTCACCATTGACTGTCTTTCTATGACATCCTTCCAGCACTATCTGACTGTTTCTCCTGCATCATTCCAACACTCTTTGACTGTCTTTCCATGGCATCCTTTCAGCACTCCCTGACTGCAAACAACATGTAAAACAAGTACTAAAATATTCTACAGATTACTGTAAAACAAGTATTAAAGAGTAGTAAGATATTGATGCGTCAGTCAATCCAATAGTAAAATACTTTTTGAAGAAATCTGGAACGTGGTCTCCATTATAAAGCCAGATGAGGGCAGATAAGGGCACCACGTGAACAATACATTTTTTTAATTAAAATAATACATACAATAATAATTAAAAAAATGCCTATTTAAAGATTCGATCATTTCTGACCTACTTCTGGTATTTTTTCGATAGGCTTTACTATTTGAAGATTAGGATAAGGCCAAGTATGATTTATTATTAGTTCCTGCTCGGGAGAGAATTTATACATTCATTCAATACAATTTTCTTTGCCCGACATTGAAGTTCCACCAATGAAAAATTAGAATTTAAAAGTTGATCACCAATTGTATATAGTCTATATTCAATTCTATGTAGTCTATATTAAATTCTTTGTTTTTCAAATAAATAAAATATGCTTTATCTTTTTTTCTATCGGTTGGTTTTGTCAATAGTCACTGCAAAAAATAAGAATTCTATTTTTACAAACAAATATGAAGTCTATTAATTAGATGAATGACACATGGACTATTCATTGACATCATAATAACCTAAACATTTATACATGCCAATTTGTAAAAGTTTCTGAAAACTTAACTAATAATAAAAAAAAGTTGTTTTCTATGCTACAATAAAGCTTACAGGGAATCTACTATTTTCTATGCTACATTTATTGCTAAAATAAATGCTTGTACATTCATTTATTTATTTACCATTGACAAAGTTGTCAGCAGTCAAAATTTGCATCAGAAAAGACATGGAGGGAAAAAAATCTTTGAATATGTAGATAAATCTACCAAAATATTATCTCATATTGATGGAATGATGCAGTGAAATAAATATTATAGTTTCTGTTAGACAATAATTGAAGAGTATAATTTGGACAACCTGTAAATTGCAAAAATAGGATGAAGATGTATTGCAAGGTCTCAAAATTGCAGTTCTGGAGAGAGTGAAGAAGTTTTCCAAGTTTTCGATAGGTTGGACAACATTCTTCAAACACTAAATGTGCCATTGTGAAAGAATTGAAGAGCATTCTGACTGTTGACTGTAGAAGGTCTAATCTTCTACCTTCATTTTGAAAGCATTGGCGCCATTCTAAAGCACTGAAGAAGATTCTGACTATTGGAGGTCTAATCTTCTATCTTCATTCTAAAAGTAGTGAAAATCATTGGTCTAATCTTATGTTTTTCATTTGATCTTATGTGTTTTGCATGTGATTCGTTGTCTGTGATTTCGTAGTGTCTTCTTTCTTTAGATCAAAATTGTTTTAACTACAAAAAAAAAGAAGTTTTAAATAAGAAAGCAAGGTGACATTTTCTTGTGCATTTTGCAATTCAAACATATGTTTCATTTTTTGTAGAAAATCACAAAGCAAATTATTGGTTATGGTGAAAGACAAAATATATAACAAATGGAACAAACTGTATGACATATCAGGTAAGGATGTATCAAATATTATTTTATTTGTCTTTCTATCTAACTTGTTCTAATGATCTTGCTAAATCAAATATTTCTTTTGATAATTTACAGCTTGAGCAGTTGAGAGGAGCAGTTATGCTTGCAAGTTGTCCAAACATAAGAAAAACATATTATAAATCGTTACTTTGTTGATAAATAGGCATATATCATTTTTACACTAAGACTATGTCCACCTTGTTATATGTGTGCTATTTTTCAAAAAATGAACTTTTGTAGATGACTGTTGATGCCAGGAATTTGTCGATTGTAGATAATAACTTTTGGATTGTACACAATAACTGGGCAATCAACTTGTGCTAATATCTTCATTGGTAAGGATCATTGGTAAGGGTTCATTCCTTTCTCTATACTAATAGTTTAAGTTTGTATTGTCTTATTTTGTTTGATTTCTAATGTTAGATGCTTGCTAATGCAATAATTTTCATGCAACTTTACAGGTTTACAAGTTTGGAGGAGTTAAGATTTAGGGTTGAAGGCATACAATATACAAATTATAAGTTTTTTCGCTTTGGATAAATAGGTAAGTCTCCAACACTTCACATTTATATTTAAATAGTAGGTTATATACACTAAAGTACATTAATGAGGAGATAGATAAGTGGATAGCAATTGCCCGACTTAATAATTAGCTTTGATTAAGCTTCCTTTCCTCAATTGTCAAGCTATTGTATGATTCCTTTACTCTGCTTGTTCAGTACTTAAACAACTGTCATTACATTACTTGATCACTACACTGTGACAAAAGCATAACTGATCTGCTTACCCATCTATTTAGTTTAATATGTTATTGTTGCTGGTTAGCAGATAGATATGACATAATAATGATCTCGTGGCAATGAAGCCAAGATTTTTTAAAAAATACCACCCAATAGTTGATCTACCTACCCACCTGTCTAGTTTAATATGTTTGTCAGGTACCAACTATGAAACTAAAATGACATAGAACTAAATTGCCAGCCCAGAAGCCATGATTTTTCATAAAACACCACCCCACTTGTGCAAATTTCTTTCACTGTATGAATGCTTTTTGTTTGTCCACTGCAATGGAGTGCATGGTACTTTACACTGACTATATAAAGCATGTTTTCCACAAAGTCATAAGTCTACCAAGTCTTGCTTCCTGTTGGTTGAAATAATTGTAAGTTTAAATTTTCCCATTTAACAAATCATCCACTCCAACCCAAGTTGAAAGGAAGAAAACGTCAAACCATGATCCATTACAGTCAACTTTATATCCAACTCAACAAATTTATACTAAAGTGAACAAATGAAAGTGTATTGATCCTATTTTTATGTAGACAAGGAATTTAAAGCCTTAAAAGAGTAGTAAGCCATAATTTTGTACTCTGAATTTGATGTGGCCAATTTAGGGCTTAATGTCCTTCAAAACAAACTATTAATCTGTAAAGAATCATGGGATATTTAGAGGCTAACCACATACAGTAAGTAATCAACCACATGTCATGGGTAAATGTTCTGCACAAAAGATAATTCATTTTCTCTCCATACATAACAAAAAATAGAAAGCAATAAATTGAGTTTCATTCATTCTTTTGATAGCCAAACACATTTCTTAATTTCAAAGGAACTTGGAGTTGCATGATTCTATAATATTAGAGTATTAAATTCATCTTTTATCTTTTCCTTCGTAAGTAAACATATTTAATTGCAGAAATGACCATACTTGCCAAGGAAAGGGGATGATAAATTGTTGAGCAGATCTCAGCTCATCTTTGATTTTTCAATTTTTGCATAATAACAATGCAAATGTTCATAGATGCCCAAATTGTAGCAAATTCACCACATAATCTAATTTTGATGTAGGTTGATTTTCATTCAATAGAATGCAGGCTTTGTTGAATAAATGAACTGGTCGATGGTGTAGGAAATAATAACCACAATGCTTAAGGTCAAAATGTTATAAAACCAACGATACAAATAATTGTTTCTAGAAAAGATATTTGTCCTCAAAAGGTGATCAGACTTTGAGCCAGAATAAATATTTATAACAATCTATACCTTAATTTAATGATTTTCTTATCAAACAACATCCTATATTATAGATAATTCAATAAGTATGAAAATACAATTATGGAGGCAGGTAAAGTGATGAAAAACCTCGAGTTTGTAGCCTGAAAAAGCTTCAGGAAACTGCTCTGCCATGATCTCCATAGCTCCCTCAAAGGCAACCACCTGAAGAAATAGCAACAAACTATTATGAAGAAGGCTTTGCCAAGTTGCAAATGTAATACAAAGATTAAATGCATGGGAGAGAGACTAATTTCAGAAATAGCTAAATAAATAAGTAATCACCTGCTTTTCCATCTGTGGTGCAATGACAACATAGTTATTTTACTTTCGTACTGCATCCAATAGTTTTTCTCGGTCTCCTCCAGTGGTTCCCATTACAAATGCCGCACCTATTCTACAATAAAGTTTCACATTTTGTACACAATTTATGGCAGAAACCTGGACTAGGTCACTAGCATATATATTTGAATTGAATAAAATACAAGTCATGTCTACTAGTTCTCATTCTACTGATAATGTTAACTAGTTACAAGTTATCTTTACATGAACTTGGAAAGATTAACCTTTCATAAAACAACAAAACTTCTATTTAGAATAGACCATGAGTCATATAACTTGATCAAAAATATTCTGAAGCTAACCTCACTAGTAAGTAATAAATTAACTTAATGGGGTTAATTCTGACCAAAAGTTAGGAATGGTCAAAGTTGGAAAAGTGCACCAGCGGAGAATCAAACCCAATCTTAACCTCTCCACTCTTATCTGTCAGAAGTTTCTCACTTCTTTAGTGATGCTTTGTATGTATTTCCTGGTCCTCTGCAAACTGTTTTCATGTAGTTTACATTATTGAAATCTATCTATCTATCTATCTACTTAGTTTAACAGTAGGAGGACTGAACTTCAGAAAGAAGCAACATCCAATAATTCACCTCAAAGAAGTTTCTCACTGCTTCACCCCAAATAGGGACGAGGACTAAGCACTGATAAAAGTATTTTAATTGCTTTTATTTTGTTGATAAAACCTTATAAATGTATTAGACTGGTTTAAAATTTTGTGTAATCCTAGAAGATTTCTCAAATTCCACCCAACTTCGAATGTGAAGTTGGTTTAACCAACGCCATAAAATTTTGAGGTCTGTATCTACTTTAGAGAACGAAGACTTCAACCAAGCAAAATCTGGGTACAACAGTCCATCTAGATCCAAAATCTCATTAAACCAAGTGCGAACAAATCCCCTTAAAAATTCTTTCAACACACTTCAACCTATTTCTTCAAGGTTGGAACTGATGAAATCAATGAAAAAGGAGAATTCTCAAATCTCTAGATATCAAAACCTTGGTCCTTATTCCTAAATGCAGGAAAGTTGAGGAATTGAACCAATTCAACCCAATCTCCCTCTATAATATGGTGTATGAAATTGTCTCCAAAATCATAGCTCAATTACCTAAACATAAAGCCGCTTCTATACAAAATTATTACTTCCTCTCAAAATAACTTTGTTCTAGGAAGCTCTTTTAGAAAACTCGCATGGAAATGTCCAGACTTAGTGCAACTCTGAAGTCGAAAATGACTGCATTGTGTCTTTGCAATTATTCGCCTAGTCTTGCTTGAGTCCTGTAAAAGACTTGCCTAGCCCTGTTAAAAACTCTCCACATACTAAAATGAAAGCATAATTGATTGGTTTGAGCCTGTGAGGGTCATATAACATATGTAATCTTTGCATTATGACAAATTGATGATTAGAATAGACTTATGTTTTTTCCTTTTTCTGTTTTGCGAAGTCCAAATGAAATTTTTGGCTGTCAAAACCGAGTTGCATCTGAGTTTCCCAACTATGCTAGGCAGGAAAATAATAGAAAATATCATATGTCTTCAAGAAATTCTCTACTCCCCTAAAACCCAAAAGTCAAATGCTATGATTAAACTAGAAACTTTCGAATGCTTTTGATAGATGTTGTTCAAACCTCACCTAGCAAGTTTGCCACTACCTCTTTCTCACTCAATCAAATTTCCAATTGGGAATTCCCTTCCATTATGTCACTGACATAGGCAAGGAAAACCACTCAAAACCTATTTTTCAATGATGATTTCTTATTCTCTTCCATGATTTTAACAAAAATTCAAATTATTTTAAAAATTATGGCTATAAACCAAGAAGTTCCAGGCAGATTATAAGCCCCCATAAATTTGAGGTTGTTTTCCCAACATGCCTGCCAAGATGAGGGATCAAATAGTTCAAATTTTATAGTTCAAGGAAAACAAAATTTACATGTTTCTATCAAGTATTTCAATCTTATTTAAGATATGTAAGATGGAAAGTCTTCTAGATCAATCATGCTCATTACTCATTTTGGTATTAACCCCATCTCATCATCACTCAGATTTTCCAACCCGCCTGCAAACCAGCCAAGTGCAAAAGTATTCTTAAAAAACCCAAATTTATCTGCTTAATGGCCATGTTACAACTTTAAGGTGACCACAATGTTAACAAACCAAATTGCATCTTAATCTCTATTTAAAAAAAAAGACACAGAGTCTGGAGATAAATAAAAAACATGAAAGAAAAAACATCTTAGCAAAAGACCAGTATGCCATTCGGGTAGTTCTACCCACTAGGTCTGTGTACTGCTCAAGAACAAACATGACAAAGAACAAGTATGAGGAAGGAAATTTTAAGCCTTACCTTATGTACTCAAGGGTTTTGACTCTTTAATCATGGTTGGAAAGGATCATTCCCCTCATCAATTTGTCCAATAAGTATATTGAGAAGAAATGACCTACAAGATCATTCCAATATTTCAATGTTAAATTCCAAAGCCCCAAAGCCACTTCTTACAAAACTTCGAACTATGAGATAAAAATCTATAAAAAATATGAGTTATAACCACTAGGCAGGATTCATATACTCTTAAATTGGCAGTATTTGCAACTTCTTTCTACATTGTTTGCACACAAGGAATCACAGTTGTTCCAGATTCATGCATTTTTGAACCATACCACTGGCCACATATTTAAAGAAGAGTTTGTATCCTTGCTTGTGGTCGCAAACTTCTCTTTGTCTCTCTGTTTCTGCTACACCAATGCACATGTTACAATCTAATCTGTGTGTCTGAATACAATGTGATTGTTCTAATGAATCATATTCCTAAGGTAGAAACATCTAATTCATAATGTACAAACAAATGTGAAAATGACACCACATTTAATCTTTGGTACATTTTGCTATACGCATTTCAAAATAATGTCATTGTTGTATTGGAATGACATCTGGTGGAAATTTTTTAGAGTGTTGTCAAATTGTACAAAAAAAGAAAAGAAACTAGAAGTGGTTTCCATAGAGTGTGTGTCTCTAATAAGCACAAAGCAATGTCAATGCATAGTTTCCCATATCTAGACACTTAACTTGAACATTATTAGATTTTATTAAAGACAAAATATTCATTTTACTGCATGTGAGTTACAATATCAACTTTGACAATATAAGTAAATGGACCATATTTCATCAATGCAAATAGATTTTTTCATTTCATCACTAGGTCTATCTATACATTGCTCTATTCACATTATGTACATATTGTAATTATTTACATCGATACCCACTTCTTTCTTCAAAGTCCACCACCTTTTCAACATGATGTCAATAATGGCATTATGTACTTATTGACATATCTTAGTGACGAGATATAGTAAGACCCACTTCTTTCTGGCGACTTTAGGAGTACAAGTATACAACACTTCAAACCAGTCCACCTACAAGTGCACTTCCTAGTGCCCCTAAAGCTACACTAATACATTTGTAACTATGTTAGTCTAGTAACTATATTATTAATTTATAATTTCCATGCATAATATAAATTTATACAATAGTTATTAATCAGTGTAACTTTCATATGAGATATATTATAAATAACATGATTACAAGTATTTATGATTGATAATATTATTTTCAAATAAATAACATATACAATCTAATTATTATTAGATGAATATGTCACTAAGGAAATAAATTAAATTTTCCTTAATGAAATGACATTTTAAAGACATGGTTTTGAATTCTTCAAAAGTTTAGATATTATGCCTTTCAATACACGATTTGTTTGAAGTAAATCAACTCAAGCATGCTTGTAAAAAAAAGCTTCTATTTTTTCTATACCTATATGTCTCTTTCCAAGCATTCATAGTGCGTTGAACAAATGATTTTATTTTATTTGCTAATAACTAACTAGGATGTATCTTCTACCAAAATAACCCTCTCAGATATTATTTATCCTACATTTAATATTCTCTTTTCAAATAGAATACTACTTAATATGTTACAATACATCTTCTACAGGATATCAAAAAAATAGTTCCACTGATTGTGGAAAACAACGTGGACCAAATAGAAACTACCTACAGATGGTTTCTCCATATGAATTTTTTTATAAATTGTATAGTCTATCTTAGGAAACAATGGCTGCTCTTTTCTATCAAAATAATATGCTATTCCCATGTATTGTCCTATTTGTCAAAATGTGCCTACTGATATTGTTGCTAATCCTAGTAAAACATACCCGCCAATTTCTTATCCTATTGCTATGCAATGTAGTAGTCTTCTTGTACTTCTTTGCATAGATTATTGCCAAATGCTTTCAATCTAGAATATAAGTAGTTAGCCTCCAGATCTAAACCCAAGAAACTGGATACATAGCAAAGTTAAGCTTAATGTGTCATGATAACATTCTTTAGTAGAAGTAGATAATGCAAAGAAGAAATGGATACAGTGCCAAGCCAATCAATTTTTGAAGAGATTGCAAAAGAAATTGAAGAAACTGAACACGTTAAATTGAATCAAAAGGGATTCAAGTACCGTAAAAAGCAAAACAAATATAAAGGTGTTAGGAGATGCCCATGGGGTTGTTTTGTTGTAGAAATTAGGGAGCTTGGATCTAAGAAACGTCAATGGCTTGGAACATTTGATATGATTGAAGAGGTTGCAAATGCCTATGAAATAGCTGCTAGCTACATGGAAGTAACTAAGGCAAGTACAAAGTCCAATTATATCATTTCAAACCAATGGAATTTCTCTAAAGATGCTTTGTTGTCATCTTACAAAGAGGAGTCTACAACCAAAGCAAATCGGCTTTTCATTCAAACTTCCAGATTAATGCAATATCCACCATCTTATTATATGTGTAGTAAGTCGACACATGATACAAAATTTTAAATCCGAAGAAGGGGCAAGAAATGATGCTCACTCAAATATAGGTCTATTGGACGAATTAATCTGAAAATACTTTCCAAATTTACATTACACAAGTGATATTGAAGACAACCAGAAGAATGATGGTACATATCAAGTGTCAATTGGAAAAGTTGACAACTTCATAGACACAAATTATGACTCTTTTTACATGAACCATGTCAAGGGTATGATTCTTAACACCAAATTTAGATATCAATTCCCTATTCATAGCAGTTCTATATCACAGTAGTATGAAACAATAGATTATGTCATTGGATATTGAGATTGTGTGCTATTTTTACTAATATTATTTCTTACTAATTAATTTCCTTTCCCACAATTTTTGTAGATGATGCAACAACTGTTGATAGTTTTCTCAACCAATCTCCAATGTTGTTTGAGTGTGGTAACATTTCCAACAAGATGAACAAAGTTGAATACAAGTCAAGTATTGAACATGTCCTTCAGTGTCCCCACATGGATACTAAGAACATGAAAAGAACATTGACAATGGATGTTGTTGTGTCACCAAGGAACCTGCTAGTTCCATTGTGAGATCTGTTCACAAACTACAATGGAATAGAAAAAAATAAAGACTAGACTACAACATATGGAGGAAACCATAAAGTTATTGATGGAATCTGATGTGAAAATTATGCACAAATTTTGAACCATGCTCTCCTTTTTTTAGAGTTCCAATTTCAATAGACATGCAAGAATGTGTATAATTTTGAAAACTTTGGAAATGTGTATAATTCCCCTGATATCACTTTCTATTTCAAATTAAAATTCTAAAACCAAAATTGAGTTTAACAAAATTATGTGCTATAGATAGTTTTCGAATTTGATTTTTGTAATTTTCTATTTTCTTATGTTTAAAGTTCTTTGTATACGCATATCTTAAAATATTAAGAATGCAAATTCATGTAAAATTTTGTTGTCTACTTCTTAGTTTTCAAATGTAATGTTTTTCTTCCTAAAAATTAGAAATCAAATATCATTACAGACAATATTTTTTACTCTTACAAAAATTCCACTTGCATTATACCTTTTTATGAAATTTATGCACTTATGTTTAACTCTTTTCCAACTTAGATTTATGCAAATAGTTTGAAGCACTACAAATATTTATACATTTTCCTACAATTATAAATCAACAAAATAAGAATAGTAATTTACAATGATTATAAATTCTAATATATTGTAATGACATTCGAGAATTATCTATTGTAGAAGCCGAAGAGGTAAATAACTAAGAAAAACAACATAACAAAACATTGAAAGCGAAACAAGCAAAAAAATCAAAGGTACTACTAGACATGGGAAAACAAGTTATAGATTTAGAAAATTACCAATTCAAAAGTCATACTTAGCCTTGCAATATTGATATTGTATTAAAAGGTGAAGGACTATATAGAATGAAAACATTTGAATACAATGTAGGTGATTGTTTATTTGACTCACTAGAACTCCTACTAAACTATCGTTACACATCAATCCAACTGCGAAATGGGACTATTGATTATTTCCTCACTTGTCTTGCAAAAAATGAAAAAGAAGCAAGAAAGTCATATAACTACGAATTGGATCCAGAAAATCTACACCAATTACATGGAGTACATGATCATACAACATATCTTCATGGAATGTGATTATCTACAAAAACAGGTTCTCTTAACAAAGAAATTAGACTCTGGGGAGATGCATTTTGCATTAAATGGCTATCAAAATGGCTATATATACAAATATGTCTCTAGTCAATGACAATAGGGAAAAACTATTTGCAATTCAACAAATCAACCCTTGTAAATTCATTCTCACTTCTCTTTCACGATGCAAATGCTTCCCATGGACACTTCGAGCCACTTTTAAGAATTCAAAGACAATATCTAAACTACCAACAACAACAAAAATTCATCAACTCAAACAACTAATTAGAAATAATAATCAAAATCAAATTATAAAATATTTTAAACAAAACAAAATATTAAAACAACTATCACACATGAAAAAATCACAAATGATAGATGTAGATAATTATTAGATCAAAGGCCAAACTCCAATTTTTGACATTGATATTGTACTAAAAAATGAAGGACTATTTAGAATGAAATTTTTTAAGTACAATGTTGGAAATTACTTGTTTGATTCATTAGAAATCTTACTCAACTTTCAGTACACATCAATCCAACTACGAAATGGAACCATTGATCACTTCTTAACTTGTCTTTAAAAAAATGAAAAAGAGGCAATACTATTATTCAATCATGACTTGAACCCTCAAGCTCTATATGATTTACACAAAGTACCTGACCCTGAAACATATCTACATAGAATGTGATGATCAGCAAAATCAACCACAATGGACAAAGAAATTGGACTATGGGGAGATATATTTTGTATTCTATGGCTAGATCCAAATGGCTAAATATACAAATATGTATTTGGTCAAAGAAAATATGTAAAAACTACTTGCACTTCAATGAATCAAATGATGTAGACTCATACTCTATTAATTTCCATGATGTAACTCCTTGTAGTAGCCATTTCGAACCACTCCTACCACACCAAACACACAATCTAAACTACTAGTCACCAAGAACATACTAAAAAATTAAACAATTAAAAAAAAATAATAATCATAATCAAATATTACATCCAATGAAAAGGAAAATGCCAGAAAATTTGAACATCACTTCACTCTGCAAAATCAAAAAGAAAATACGCAGCAACTAGTCAATGACATCTACAATGTCAAAAGAGAACACCTCACTCTCACCAATTTAGCAATATTTGATAAAACAATCCAAGACACACCAAAAAATGCATGTGTGCAATCTGTCAAATGTTGTACTTCAACAAAAACATTAGGATTTTCAAAGACAAATACAAACCTACTACAAATTAATACAATATAATGATCCAATATTGGCAGATTCTATTTGTCGAAAATGCCATACATCATTGAAACAATCCATGCTTCCTAAATATACAACACCACATAATATTTGAACGAAAAAGCCCTTGAAATATGTACAAACTCTATCACAATTATAATAACGACTTGTCTCACTTAGAATTGCATTTGCTCAAATTTGGGAACTTGGATACAAAAGATCTCAAATAGGATTAACTGGTTCCATCATTAATGTGCCAGTCTACATGACCATTATATAGAAAGCACTACCACAATCTATTGATGAAACATCAACAATTGTCGTTTCTCTTAAAGGATGATTAGAATACAAAAATGAATTCCAAAAAGGCATGGTATGACCAAATACTATCATGCATGCATTGACCCAATTAAGCCAAACAACTCTTTACAAAATGGAAAAGGTTGAAATTAAAAAAGATTGGAAAGAATCATTCCAAATCAATGATCAAAATGAAAGAAACACTGAATAAAGTACAACATAAACTGAATCAGAAAGTGACACAAAGCATCAATATCCCTCTAAATCTTTAATCCATGGATTCACTGAATCTAGATCTATACATAAAATGCAAGGCAAAATTATAGAAATAACACCTGCACAAGAGAATTCTCCTATTGGAATCTTTAAAGATAAGTATTCTGAAGAGATGAATTTCTCTACACTATTTTTTGGCAATCCACGTGATGATGACATTGTCAAAAAATTCACATACCAAAAAATTGTACAATGGGAGTTGCTATATTCAAATAAACAATTTTCTTACCACATAACAAACTTATTTTTCAAGACCATTAAAATACTCATACAACAAGTAATGTCTACAATGTGGATAAGAATTCATAAAGGTAAACTACAAGGAAGAAAGCTACTAGCTAAAGATTTCAAAGATAAACCCGACCTAGAGAAGATACTCAAATCAGATATTGGCTAGATATTGATTTCAAAAGGATAAGAACATCTCCAGATTATTTACAACTTAAAAAAAAATGTATTTGCAATGATACGACAACTAGGACCTCCTACTTTTTTTGTTACATTTATTAGTGCCGAACAAAATTGGGATCCTTTATCTAATACACTTGAATAATTGCATAGTACACATCAATCAAGATCAGAAGAACATGAAGCTTATAGCCAAAATAAAAATCATAAATTCAATCTCATAAAAAAAGATCCAGTTACTTGTGCACGTTACTATAGACATAGAATAAATGCAATCAAAAGATTAATATTTACAGATGATTCTTTCTTTGGAAATGTCTTAGACTATTTCTCTGTAATTGAATTCCAAAATCATGGAAATGAACATGATCACTTTCTTCTATGGATTAAAAATGCACCTATCTATGGAAAAGATAACAATGAAAATATTATAGACTTTGTAGATCAGTACATAACTTGTAGCACAAAACATCTACAACCTCATATAGCTATATTACACAAGCACCATCATACAAAGCAATGTAGAAAAACAAAAAAATCCACATGAAAATACAATTTCCCATTGGACCACCAATGGAGAAAACTATAATACTCAATCCACTGGAAGAGAGAAATGAAGATATAATTTCAATTGTCAACAAAATCTTTTCAAACTTGTAGAAAGCAACATATGAAATAGCATTCTCTTTTCAAATGTTCCTTGATCAAATGGATATCAATGAGGACAAGTATATTGTGGTTGTAAGATCAACACTCCATAGGCCTACACTACTATTACAAAGAAAACCATCACAAATATGGAACAATAGTTTTGCAAAGAAGATTCCACAATTATGGAAAGCAAATATAGATGCACAATTTGTTCTCAATGCATATGCAACAACAATGTATTGTAGCTCTTACATGACAAAGGTTGACAAATCAATGACACAGGAATTTAAAAGAATGCGTAAAGACCACCAACATAACAATATAGATGTGATAAAGATGATAACCAGACTCAGAAATGCTTTGCTTAATTTGCAACAAATGTCCTCACAACAAGTTGCGCACATTGCCTTATCCCTCCCACTAAAATATAGCTCAAGGAAATGTGTATTCATTGATACAAGGCCTAAAAATGATTGCATCTTTGTTTTGAAATCGGTAAAACATATAGCCAAAGAACCAGATGAATAAAAAAATGTAATTTGTAAATCTTTAATAGACTACTATGTAAAACGCCCCCCACATATTTTGGGTATATGTCTTGCATAATTTGTATCATAATACAATAAGACTAGAAATAAAATTGAACCAAAGACAAAACCAAATGTTATACGATTTATCAATTTCAATAAACATGTCGATCTAGAGAATCATTATAGAGAGCAATTACTACTCTATGTCCTCTTCACGATACATGAGAATACATTGAAACACAATTTTAGTTCATGGAAAAACACTTACATACATCATGAGAAAACAATTTAGCTTAACCATGCAAAGTTCAATTACAATATCCACTCTAGATGGGGTGACATTGAAAAAGCTATAGATGAGCTAAATGCTAAAGATGGCAGCAATGCCAATGACCGTTTCATCACACACAATAAGAAAGATCAAGAACAATATGACATACAAGTAGATTTACAAACTATCAACCGTAGCAACTTAAATAGTAAGAGCCTCAATACAATTGAAATTATTCAAAACCCTCAAATAATGGAAAACAATGAGTACTACAAATTACGACAAATGTTAAATAGAGAGCGACAAACAATTGCAAAGGAGATTGTATTAAAAAAAATGAAAGATATCAAAACTCCACTACACTTATTCTTGACAGGTGGAGCTGGAACTGGCAAGACTTTCACTGCAAAAGCCATATACCAGGCACTTCTCCACATCTACAATAATTGCATTGACAACAACCCTGACAAGCCTAAGGGACTACTTATTGCTTATATAGGAAAAGTAGCATACAACATAGGTGGAGTAACATTACGCTCAACATTCTACATACCTTTCAACAAATCAGAATTCATTCCATTGAATACTGAAATGTTGGATACAATGTCAAAGCACTATCAACAACTACGAGTCTTCATAGATGAAATTTCACTAGTGGGTTCAACATGTCTACACTATATTGACAAGTGATTACGAGATATAATGCAAATGCCAACTGCATACTTTGCAAACCTTGATACAATCTTTTGTGGAGATCTTTACCAAGCATAGCCCATACTTGACTCTATTGTATTTGAAAATAAACCAACAATTTCTGAATTAATGATGTACAATTTATGGAATGACAATATAAAGCACTATTATTTGATCTCCACCATGTGACAAAGAGATGAGAAATTCATAGAAATTCTCAATAGAATTCATGTCGAATCACTTACAATTGATGATTTAAATTATCTTAACCACAATTGCTTACGTCTACGACCAATGGACCCAACATTCCCTTTCCTCTTCTATAGAAGAAAGGATGTTGATGAACACAACAAGAAAATTCTATCAACCATTCCTGGAGATACCATTGTATTAGATGCAAAGGATGAACATGAAGATAACTATGATGGAATAAGATCATATACTCATACAACTACTCTACCAACTCAAATATGTGTTAAACCAAACATACTTGTTGAAATATATGCTGGAAACTACAATACACAAGATGGTCTAGTGAATGGACCAGATGGAATCTTTAAAGCATATACAAAAAAAATGAATTAGATATAGTTTGGATCAAATTTAATGACTCAAAAATTGGCCAACAAGAAACAAAAAAATGGCACAATATTATACTTAAAATTTTGACAAAGATTGGGTACCCATACTTTGCATTTCTAGGCCCCTCCACACATCAATCAATAAAAAAAAATTACAATTAGAAAACAATTTCCAATACAGTTAGCATGTGCAAGAACTATAGATCGATCCCAAGGACTTACAATGGACATAACTTTTGATCCAACAGGGATTAGATAGCATGGAATAACCTACACAACACTATCATGAAAAAAATCAATCAATCATTATTCTTTCTCAAACCTCTAAATGTTTAAAAATTCAAAGTGAAGAAAAAAATTGTCCTTGAAATGCAATGCCTTCAAACAAATGCACAATGGATATTTGAAAATGATTTTTTTTTTCCTAATAACATCCCACAAATTCGTATGTGCACATTGAACACTCGTAGCTTATGTGCACATATAAATGGCATTCTAAATGACCACAACATAATGGCACCTGATATCTTATGTTTGAAAGAAATGCACATGCATCCATTTGAAACTAACAATATATTTCAAGATTTCAATTCCTTTGGTTTATGCAACATAGATGGCATACTAACTTTAGCTAAAAAAAACTTAAGTATATCTAAAACAACACAACATACAACACCAAACATTGAAGCCTTCACAATAGTAATAACTCAAACTAACTTCAACTTGAATGTTTGTAACATCTATGCAAGACCTAACACTCCAATTTTAGAAGTCCTAACAATGCTCGATACAATACTTACACATATAAACACACCAAACATCATTTATATTATAGGAGACTTCAACATTGACATGAATATAGAAACAAAAAAGAAAAAATTGCTCTCTAATCACATGAAAAAGAAAAAAATACAATTCATAATAAACCAAACACACACTATAAGAAAACCACTAATTGACCATGTTTGGTGTAATTCAAACAAACATGCATCTTCCACCTATAAATTGGAAGCATACTGGACTAATCACCTTGCCACTTTCGTAAATATCAATCCTAATCAACAAAATTACTACACTCAAGATTCTCACTGACAATATATAAATATTGGTCATCGTCTAAACCATCAGTACATTTCTATCATTATTTCTAATATGCTACGGTCTATCTAAACTCAAATCCTTCATTCAAAATTGTATGCTTCTTTCTACATGTTTAACAAATATAGTAATGCATCTTTACACAAACAAAATAACTTTTTTTTAAATTGTAGGAAAAACCAATTACTTCTCTTATTGTTGTAACATATTATCCTAGCTAATATCTAACAAAAATTACTACAATTTCATAGTTTACAATCCAACACCCTTAAATTTTACTGCAAGAAAACAATGGAAAGCAACAAGAGGAAAAGCAAAAAAGAAGCAACATAGGCAGAAACACCCAAAAGGTACTGAAAAAAATAAATCAATTTCCACTATGCTAATTCACTTTTCCAATGCTCAATCTTTTCTATTATATATTGTACAGATAAAAAATTGGAATTCCCCATTCCATATCCATTGAGGATCTAAATGCCCAAAAAGCTAGAAACACTTTTGAAGGTGACATTATTGTGGTGTACAAATCCAACCTAGACAAAGCCAACCAATCACACGAATTGCTTTGTACAGATTTGATAGATGATAAAGCTGAAATGACAATTACTTTAAATGTTATTAGCCATCTTATCAAAAAACATGAAGAAAAAATCATTCCAGGCTCAGCAATAAGTATATCAAACTTCCAAATTGCACACAAAACAGATTATGATCGTGGTGACTGTGACTGTATTATCATTTTGCAGGAAACAAGCACAATTGACATCATACCCTGCCTATGTGAAGAATATAAGTTCATGCTAAAAATGACAATTAAACAATTACTCACAACAACAAATAACTATCCCATTGGGATGATTTCTAGACTTGTTATCTCCACAAAAAAGAACGACATCATACTTTCTACTTGAAATCAAAGATGGTGATTTAGACATGGACAAAGCACAGGTACGTAAATGCTTCATACACTTCTCCTCAATAACTTTATATTCATTTCTTACTTCTCTCTACCATTACAATCCATAGATTAATATCAAATTTACACACCATTACCAAACAGTTACAGTTACACGAGAGTTTCACCTAATAGTTCTCAGAAATAGAAAACTTGGTGCGAGAAGACAAGTTCCCACCAATGTTATTCAAAAATATTGTAAGACAGAAAGAGCTCTAAGGCAACACATTCAAAAATGTCAAAGCAACATATATCTGAAAACTAAACAACAAAAGAACAATGGAAAGGATACAAAGACTCCTCCAATCAACATTTCAGGTAATCATTTCAAAATTGTTACATTGCAATTTTTTTTAATAAATTCTCTCCCCTAGATGACAATACTGTTTCCATATATGTTTTAGATACAGGGAATTTTAAAAGTTGCCAACCTCTTGTCCAATCCCTTCCATGCATTTTGTGACAAGTGCAACTTACAGTTTGAAAACTGTAGAACACTAGAAGACCAAGTTTCCTTTTGTGCGAGGTGCAATGATGACATGCACTATACATTTTGCCCTTTCTTAAAAACCATTATGATACCTGAAAAACAAATAAATAATGCATTTCTTTGCAAATAAATCCATTGTGCAAATGTTACTACCTGATTTACACAACAACACGTATGAAGAATACATTGAAGATAAATCGGGCATCATCTTCATGTTATGATATTTCTCGAAAAGGGGCTACTTCACGTTGAACCATAACAACATGATCATTAAAGCCAATCATCTTCAAGAATAACCAACAAATCATTAAAAAAAGGTAAAATATTTGCCTATACTCTCTATCTCTAAGCATGTTACTATTCAGTCAATATTCTAATATTAAACAATATTCATTTTCTAATATCCACATTCACTATTTGCAAGCAACAAATGAGCATGGAATGGGGACATTATTGCACATCTTCAATCTACACACCACATATAAACTATCCTAGAATATTTATTTATAATATTGAAGATTTAGTATTAATAGTACATGTCAAATGCTAGAAGGACACTTCTTTCTTAAATGTTTCATGTCATATGATCCCTATGACTTAATGCAAACTCTAAAAATATATATTTGTATTTCTAAATAGACTAAATCCTAATTAATGGGATTGAACAAAATATTTCTACTATGTCGTGTTTGAAAACATAATATTCTAACGTTTATTAAACTTATAGATTCATTTCTTATGCATATTATAGATTCTTAATAGTTATTACTATATTTCAATGATGTACAAATTAATAAAAAATGACAGTTACATATGTCTTTATTTTTGCAAACTCTCCCCACAACCCAAACACAATTTAACAATCGACATGAACCTGATGCAATTGTGTCTCTTGTTTAATTGTTGAACAAGTTAATTTGTGTGATTTTCGGACATCTTAATCACTACAAGAGGGGTACAAATTTATTCAATCTAAAAAATTGCAGTACAAAGCAAGGGAATTACACATCCCTATCAATCTCTACTAATTGGTCCAACTTTTGTGACAAATTTGGGGGTAATTGGCCCCTGTCCACAATATTCCAATCATGCAAATGATCAGAAGCCCATTTAGCCAAACAATCCACAATCCCATTCCATTCATGCAGAATATGACAAACATAATCAAAGGAAGCACACAGATTAAGAATTTGTTTTATAATAACAACCAAATGCCAACTAACATCCTCTAATTGTTGCCTCTTCAATAAAGTCACTATCACCTGAGAATTTGATTCACAAATGATCCGTCTCCACCTGAGAGCACAACCATGCTCCATAACACATAGAATGGAAAGAGCCTCCATCACATTGTTAGTATACCAACCCTTATAAACAAAAAAGATAAATTCAACACTCCCAGAACTAGTCCGCCCAACACCTCCAATACCAGTATGGCTAGGATTTCTACGAGAAAAACCATCTGTGTTTATTTTCAACACACCCTAAGGGGGAGGGCATCAACGCCCCTCCCTGTTTATCTTCTAAAGGGAATGCCGACATTTATTTCTCTTGATCTGACCAACACTTTGAGTAGGCCCCCTCTAAAGAGGAGGATTGTGATGAGTACAAAAGGAAATCTCTTCTAGATCCACACCCCCAGCCAAGTCACACTTAGCCGTAGTAGTTTTTCCCAACGAATGAAGAATCCTCCACCGCAAGTGTTGAACAATTAGCTTCACATCTTGAAAAATCCTATGATTCCTCTCCAGCCAGATATGCCAAATAATAAAAGTTGGTCCCAGAGCCCAAGTAACTTGACAAAAAAGAGGTCTTAATAGGGGCTTTCCCCCACTGGGCAAAGAACTCCACCAAAGAAGAGACATGCCAACAAGTCTAGTTCCACACATCCCACCAAAGGTGCCAAAGCCTCCTAGAAAAGGAACACTGGAAGAAGAGATGAGAGACATTCTCTTCACTTTTACCACACAAAACACACATTGAGGGAATTTTCAGACATCTTAATCAATAGAGCCTTTAAAACAAATTAAAATTAACATTTATTTAAATAATTAAATGTTGAGAAATGTAAATGTTAAGATATATGATATATTTATTATTATGAATGAATTTGATATTTAAATTTGTTGTTTTAGTATAAAAAATTAAATAATTAAAATAATGGTTATTTATCTTCAGAAAAACCTATGTAAAAGATCACTTTTCAAGTATCTATTTTCTATTATATTTTTCTAAAAATAGATATGATAGTTTTCCTTTAGAACTATTTAAAATTTATTTTTATTAATGTAAAGACTATTTTATTAGTAATGTGCTAAATAAAATAGTAAATAATTTATTTCATTAAATAAAAATATAATAAAATTGATAGTATAAATAATCTTTAGATTTTAAAGTAATATTTAATAATTAAATAATGCATTTCTTTACATAGCATGCAATTTCTTTTTAGCATATTATTCTATAATTTCACATATGTGAATGTACTTAGTTAAATTTGATTTGTCGTATTTAGATTACTTATGCTACACCCTCTTACTTTATTGTGTTACATTATCATCTTTAGAATCAAGATGAATAATTAATATTTCTTTTTTTTTTTACTTAAAAAAAAAAAAACTATTTATGAAGTTATTTTATTTTCCAATTGTAACATAGTAAATCATAAAAAAACAATGAAAAATAAAAATTACTATGAATCTAAATAATTTTCATAGTCTCATTTTATATATTTATTATTATTTTTAGTGTAAAAAATATTTCATTTGTATTTCATATATTTGTTGTTTCTATTTATTTTTCAATACTAATAGTATGTTTATTATATTAAATATCTTGACATGTGAACGAGTGTCAAATTTAAAGTAAAATGTAAGTTTTTTTTTAACATGCTCACACCATTTCACTCCATGCCTTGCTATCAATGTAAAAGATTTCTTGGTATAATTATTTTTAGGATTTAGATAGATTTGATATAAGATTATATTTTCTTGGGTTGAATCTATAGATTCGGGTCACTTTTATAGATTAGATTTTTTGTTTTTTAGTGAAGGATTTTTTTTAAGATAAAAGACAAAGAGTCTAAAATATTATTAATAATATAAAAGTTTTGAAATTACATAGGAATAACATAGAAGTTCTCTTGCTCAAGGATTAGTAGTGTTTAAAAATATCATAAAAAACTATTGAATCACTAGGAATAAGTCATCCTCTTAAAAGAGATTGTCTTTATTATTATTTTAAGAATTGATAGATAATAGACAATCATACAAATGTCCTAGATGATGATTCTAAAGTACATATTGTTCCTTTTAATAAAAAATAAAAAATTCTTCTAATAAATATTTTAAAATTATTTAATGAAGTTGAATCATTATATAATGATATTGAGGTGTGAATTATTGTATATTTATGAATGCCTTCAATTACAATAATGGAATGATGGGAGTTAGAAAAATTTAAAGATTTTTGGATTTTTAGAAATAAATATTTGGACATAATTAATATGATAAATATAAAAAATATATAAACAATAAAATAAGATCAAATATACAAGAATACATAAAAAATTGAAAAATTGAAAAATAAAAATGAATCCTTTTAAACAATATTATGCCATATAAGAATATATAATTTCAAGAATAATGTTTGCTAGCATCTTTTGCATAGGTTTATGTAAGATAGGCACACAAATAGAAATTATTATTGCAATATGTAAAATGTTAATCATTTCATATTCATAGAAATTATTTGTAATAAGTACATGCTATTATTTATTTTCTAAGTTGGAAATTTATTTTTGTGGTGGTGATAGTTTTTCCTAGAAATTTACAGGAAATATAGTCATAAATGTCAATTTTATTCTTTTTTTTCTTATTTCATTATTTGCTTGTGACTTTTGAAAGAGTCAAACTTTGTGATTTGTGTATTGTTAATGCCCAAGTCATAATTGAGGTAGTTTACTTTTGTGTTCCCTTTGTATAAGTGAAATTGGAATTGTGGGTGGAGTTTCATCTTCATATGACATCCTTGAATATCTATTAAACTCAAATATATAACATATGTATGTAGTGTTGATATAAAACTCTTAAGTGTGCATATAATAAGAAATATAAGTTAATTAAATAAATGGGATCAATTAGTAAATTATTAATTTACATAGAATGATTGGAGATTGTGATGCAACCACAATAGGAGGGTCCTCAAAGAGAATAGTTTGAACTATGTAGCACGAGTCACACAATAGAAGCAACACAAAATATGGAGGAAAATGCAGATTTAAATATTCTTATTAACATAAATCTCAATTACAATCAGCTAACAACATTCGGGCTTACAGATTTGGCTCACAGGCCTGATACAACATGTTCAAAATAACACCTTCCTATATGCTCCTCAATGCGAGTGAAAATATTGTTAGAGTAAAGAATTAACTTTACTACCTCTTAAGATTTCCCTTTATGCACTTGCATTAGTCATTTAATAATTAAATCTAATTATTAAATTCCTATTTACCTATTAGGGTTTCCTATTAGGTTTTACAATCTCCTTCTATAAGGATTGATCCTTTGTATATTTTTGACTTAATTCTTTTAACTGATAATAAACTTTCACATTGTTAGAGCAAAACCCTTGTTTGTTTCCTACAGATTTCTTCCTTGTGACAGGGTTTTGCATGCAGGTTTCTTGGGCTTAATAGATTTGTTTTTCATCAAATCTTACAAATATTACATATTATATCCTATATTCTAAGTTGACTACTTTCTAATGATCGGTTAGAATGATTTATATCATGTTTTGAGATCAAGAATCATCTGTGTCAGCCAAAGATCATTACAATCTCTAATTAAATGGGAACATGAATAGGCTGGCCTCCAATTTGAATTACTCCTTGGTGAATGCATAGGATGAAGTGTGGACCTATAACTAAGGTTGGGGACACTCCATGGAACAATTCAAATCACATCATCAAGATCTGCAAGTTACAGGAAAGATCCACAAGTGATCAAACTAGTCGTTAGGCTTGAAAATTATTTTGGTGTTGGTTCAAGAAATTGCCATTAAATTTGGAACCGATAACTTTCTAGAAGAAGATCCAATCATGCTCAAACCTTGGAATAAGGAAAATGAACATGTCTGGTAAGAAAATATGATGAAGTGTTGAATCTGCCAACTTGGACTAAATAAGAACAAAACTAAAATGAATTTTTTTTTTGGTTGATGCAAGATTTCCAAGAACCAAGGATGCTCCTGCATCAGACATCCGGGGTTGATTGAAAAGTGAGTCCCTCACTTTGTTGGGGCTAAAGGAAAACCAATATGGTCTTCCTCAGCCTGAGAAATCCAAGAAGAATCCTCCACTAGTCTACCTTTCCATTTCACAAGATATTCTTTGTACTATCTTCCATGTGTTTTCCTCCCATCTTTGATATCCAAAATTTCTTCTATCTCATTTGATTGTTGTCTAGGAAACTAATTATCCAATTTTTATTCACTATCTTCATTGAATTTTGCTTCATGGTACTGATGTAGGTTTGCAATATTAAATATAGGTGATATACCCACACCATCTGGTAACTCTACTTCATATGCATTTCCCGAATCAAACTTCTTCAAAATATTACAAGGTCCAAACTTCCTCATCTTGAGCTTATTATATGTACCAACTAGAAAAATTTCCTTCCTCAAATACACCATCACTTCATCTCCAGCTTTGAACTACTTACGTCTCCTCTTTTTATCTACTCACTCCTTATATTTTCGGTTCATATCTTCTAATTGTTGCTTTACTTGGGTATGCACTTTCTTCATATGTTCTGCAAATTCCTCTACTTTTTCACTCCTTTTATCTTCCTTACTGATGTTTTACAATTTTTATATATCTCTAGGATGAACTCTAGTAACAATCTCAATAGGTGTATTTCCGGTACTCTTGTTCATTGAATTGTCGTAAGCAAATTCTACTTGTGCAAGGACTAAATCCCAACTTCCAATCTTCTCTCCAACCAAACATCTTACAAAATTCCCCAAAATCCTATTTACTAGGTCTTTGTCTATCCATCAGTCTATGGGTGAAAAGTGGAACCAAACTTCAAATTTATCTTAAACTTCTTCCAAAGTGTCCTCCAAAAGTAACCAACAAACTTTGCATCTCTATTTGAAACTTGATACTCCTAAGTAATCCATGTAATATGACCAATTCCTTGAAAAACAAGTCTACTACATGGATTGCATATGTTTTCTTCTTACAAGGTATGAAATGTGCCATTTTAGAAAATCTATCCACTACCACAAATATGGAATCATTACCTCTTTGTGTCTTTGGCAAACCAAGTATGAAATCCATGTTGATATCCTCCCAAGGTCTCTCCAGAACTGTCAAAGGCTTATACAATCCAACATTTTGACTACTCCCTTCTACAGCTTGAAAAACTCTACAACTCTGCACAAATTTCCTAACATCCTTATGAATTTGTGGCCAAAAGTAATTCTCACTTACCAATGCTATTGTCTTATCAATTCCAAAGTGTCCTACCAATCCTCCACTATGTTTTTCTCTTACCAATTATCCCTTATTGAACTCCAGAGTATACACAACTAATTCCCTCTAAACAACATATCCTCCTAAATGAAATAATCCAACCACTAATTCCTATCGTCTAAGACTGGTTCTTTACAATCTCTCCAAGGTTCTGCAAAATTTGGGTCTTCCTCATACAAGTTCTTCAATTCATCAAAACCTAATACCTCCTCTCATCTCTTCCAGTAAATTCCTTCTTCTACTCAAATCATCAACGACTCTATTTTACTTTCCACTCCTATGTTTTAAAATAAAAGTATAGCTCTACAAGAATTCCACTCATATCGTGTGTCTCTGATTCAACTTACCTTGACTATTCAAATATTGCAATTCTTGATGATCCGTATACAACAAAAACTCCTTAGGAAACAAGTAATGTCTCCACTTCTTCAAGGATTGAACTATGGCATAAAACTCCTGATCATACACAGAATAACTTCTCCTAGCATCATTCAATTTCTCATTGAAATAAGCTATGGGTCTTCCCTCTTGACTTAATACTGCTCCAATTACATTTCCACTTGCATCACAACCTACCTGGAATACCTTACTAAAGTATGGTAAAGACAACATAGGCTGCTCAGTCACCTTCTATTTCAACAACTCAAAACTTTGGTTTGCTCCAGATGTCCATCTAAAATCCTTCTTATCCCCTCTCATTGTTTCTAACATAGGACTGTAAATAGAACTAAAATTCCTAATGAAATTTTGGTAGAAACTAGACAATCCATGGAATGATCTTACCTCTCCAATGATTTTTGGTGTAGGCCATTCAACAATTGCTCTTACTTTCTTAAGATCCATCTTCAATTCATCCATAGATACCACAAATCCCAGATATACAAATTCTTCCTTCATGAAACTACACTTCTTAATGTTTATCAACAACTACTCTTCTCTCAACCTTTGAATAACTTGTCTTATATGCAACAAATGTTCTTCTCTAGTCTTACTGAAAATCAAGATTCCATCCAAATAAACAATCACAAACTTACCCAATAATTTCTTCAATACCTCATTCATCAGCCTCATGAAAGTACTCAGTACATTTGTTAGTCCAAAAGGAATAACCAACCACTCATACAATCCTTCATTTGTCTTGAATGTTGTCTTCCACTCATCCCCTTCTTTGATTCTGATATGATGATATCCACTCTTGAAATCTATCTTTGTAAAGTTTTTAGCTCCACTCAAACAATCCATAATGTCATCCATCTGGGGCAAAGGAAATCTATACTTCACTGTGATCTTGTTTATGGCTCTAGAGTCTATACACATCCTCCATTCCCCATCCTTCTTAAGTACTAACATAGTAGGTACTACACAAGGACTTAAGCATTCTCTGATCAAACCCTTCCTCAACAATTCTTGCACTTGCCTATTTAACTCTTCATTCTCTATAGGTGTCATCCGATGGACTGCTTTATTAGGAAAACTAGTTCCAAGAATTAGATCCATGTAATGACTAATACTCCTCATAGGTTGCAACCCATCAAGTACATTATTTGAAATGATCTCTTCATATTCTACCAGCATCTCTTTTATATCCTTTGGTTGTTCTTTTGCATGCTTCAAGTTGTCAGCTTTCTTTAGAACCAATGAATAGAACATGTTCACATGCCTCAGTCCATCCAAAAATCTTTGTCCATCAACCAAGAAAATTATAGCACTTGTACAAACCTCAACTTGAGGAACATCCTCCAATGGAAATAAAGTTTGCTTCATCCCATTAGCAACAATAGTATATGTATTATTCCTTCCATCATGAATAGCTTGTCTATCGTACTACCAAGGTCTTCCCAAAAAAACATGGCATACATCCATAGGCATGATATCGCACAAAAATTCATCATGATAATTTCCTATCTTCAATTTCACCAAACATTGTTCACTTACCAGTATCTTATGCTCATCTTGAATCCATGCTATCTGATAAGGTTTTGGGTGTTTCAATCTTTCTAGCTTCAATCTGGTCACCATTTCTTTAGAAACTAGGTTCATTGAGCTTCCACTATCAACAATCACTTTGCAATATTTACCAACTACCTTGCATCTAGTCTAAAACAAATTATTTCTCTACAACGGTTCATGCTCCAACTCACTTTGATACAATACTCTTCTATTCACCAACACTTCTCCATCTTTCAGTTTATTAGATGATCCGACATGATCTTCCTCAACAAAGGTTGTTCTTCTATTGTTTTCTGTCTTTCTACTTGTCTCTCCCTAATTGCATTCAAATGCTCTATGTCCTCCACCACATTTAAATCAAGTTCTCTTGAATACTATTTTATCCTTATCATCTTTTCTATAACCCTCATTCCAGTAAGCACCATAACCTCCTCTTTGGTAAGAGTTTCCATCATCTCTACAGTACAAATTGTCATTCTTACTGACTTCCTTATCTTTATTCTAATTTTCAAAGGTTCATCTTCCTCCTCCAGTAAAACTTATTCCTCTCTATCTCTACTCATGTCTTTTTTCAGCTTCTCTTCTACCTTTAGGGCACATTGATATGCCTCCTCCACACTGAAAAAATTGATCAAATTGATTTCATCCTGTATAGACAACCTCAATCCATTCACATATCTGGCTACTTGCTTGATCTCATTCTTCAAATTTCTATTTCTGATATTCAACTTGTAGAATTCCTCAATATACTCTGTCACACTTGACTCCTACTTCAAATTTTGCAACTTCTAGAACAAACTAATCTAATAGTCTGCAGGCATAAATTTTATTTTCAACTTATTCACCATCTGATCCCATGATTTTATCTTCTCCTTTCCTCTTCTTTTCCTATTTTTCTACAAATGTTCCCACCAAAGGGATGCATGTCCTTTCAACTTTGTACAAGAAAATTTCACCTTCTTGTCTTTAGTCATACCTTCAAAATCAAAATACTTATCCATCTCTGTTATCCAATCAAGCAATTCATCTGAATCCAGCTTACCTCTATAATCTAGTGGATTGAAATTTGGTTTGGTATTTACCCTAGTTAGGGCTCTTATGAACCTCTCTTCTCCCTAATCCAGGGAAAGTTGATCTCTTTCTCTTTCTTCTTGTTCTTCCACCTCTTCATCACTCACATCATCAATTGGTTGACCTCTCCTCTGGGTCATTTCAACTGCTTCTAATCAAGCATCAATTCCTCTCAACATCTCCATTATAGTTGGGTCTGCATTTCAACGTGCTCCATTTCCTCTAACATTTATTCTTCCAACCATATTTACACAAGTCCTCTACATGTGCAGGTCATATCCTAAGTCCACCACCCCACAAAAAATATTCAATGGGACTCCACAAACTTTGGTGATCTCTCACAAAACAAATCTCGCTCTGATACCAATCTGATGCAGCCATAGTAGGAGGGTTCTCAAAGAGAATAGTCCAGACTATGCAACAAGAGTCACACAACTAAAGCAACACAGAATATGGAGAAAAATGCATATTCAAATATTCTTATTAACATAAATCTCAATTACAATCGACCAGCAACATCCAGGCTTATAGATTTGGCTCACAGGCCTAATACATGTTCAAAATACCACCTTCCTATATGCTCCTCAATTCGAGCAAAAATCTTACATATCAGATCCTATATTCTAACTTGACTACTTTCTAATGATTAGTTATAATGATTTATATCACATTTTGAGATCAAGAATCATCTGTGTCGGCCAACTATCATTACAATCTCCAATTAAAGAAAATGTAATGGAAGTATGAATAGGTCAGCCTCCAATTTGAATTACTCCTTGGTGAATGCATAGGGTGAAGTGTGGACCTATAATTAAGGTTGAGGAAACTCCGTGAAACAATTCAAATCACATCGTCAAGATCCACAAGTTACGGGAAAGATCCACAAGTGATCAAACTAGTCGTTAGGCTTGAAAATTATTCCAGTGTCAGTTCAAGAAACTGCCATTAAATTTAGAAGCGATAACTTTCCGAAAAAAGATACAATCGTGCTCAAACCTTAGAATAAGGAAAATTAACATTTCCACGATCTAAACATAGATCCACAGGGTCTGGTGAGAAAATATGATGAAGTGTTGAATCTACCAACTTGGACTGAACAAGAACAAAATTAAAATGAAATATTTGTGTTTTGGTTGATGCAAGATTGCCAAGAACCAAGGATGGTCCTACATCAAATTAATAATTAGGTTGTTTTGAACCTTCCTTATTAAATATATGCCTCAATAAGATTGACTAAAACAAAATTAAATCTTAATAATAATACATAATATCACATAATTTGATAATAATATGAAAAAATGATACATTTATAACATGACAAGGAGGATGGATGTAAGAAAATTAGAGAAGGAAAGACTTGGATAAAAGGTAGGAGAAAGTGAAGGAAGAAATAATAATAATGCATCAATGAAAGTAAAATTGGTATGGAACAATTAGATTCTAATGAATCCATCAATAGCACAAAGATGGGAAATTTTACAATGGAACACAATTTCAATATCATTTTTAGGATTAGGTAGGTGAAACCCATTTTTCAAATTTTAGTTGACTACAAAACAATCATAGTATAGTTGAATAAAAAAAATCTTCATGAACTACATTTAGACATGATCAAGATTGAATTAGGGAAGGAATTTCCTACCAAGTTGGCTACAAGGGAAAATAGGATCCCATTGGGAGTGGAAAAATAAAATAATTATAGATTAAAAACTTTAGTCTTATAAAATATATATGAGTTGGGTGAATCTCTAGCCTACTTTGGATTGAACTAAGAAATAATTAGGTGAAATTTTGAAAATTTCCAAAAGTATTTTTCCAAATAGAGTGTGAATCCTAGGAACAAAAAGGAGAAATATTTATAGGAGGCCCTTGGATCATGGATGGTGTTGACTTCTATATCAAGGAATTAGAACCATATGTTGACCCCCTCAAGTATTGCATAATTTCAAAATCAACAATGTTGATTAGGATATACAATATGCCTTATGAATAGTGAAGTGTCTTGATACTTGGAAAATTTTGATCTCTATTGGGACTTTAACTATGACAGATGAATACACATTATAGAAAGGTTTTAGATTGTATACACACATTTACATCTTTTTAAATTTGTTTGAAAAAAATCCCCCCTCCATCATGATCTAAAAAAATAAAGGGTGTTGAGATCAAAATATTGGGGTTGAAGGCTTCATTAACATTTTCTCTTGTTGTTTAAATAATGGGCACAAAAAATATGAATTCCTAAAAAAAATTAAAACAAAATTGTTAATAATATCACCTCAAATGATCTTCCCTTCAAGACAAAGAGAAAATACAAAAAAATGATGAGGAGAAATAAATGGAGAAGGAACTTTGTGAAGCGAATAAATGATATAAGGGCTACCCAAGCCCTTAAATAAAAATTCCAACAACATAAATAAAACAAAGGAATTACAATAAATTGTTCAAAAAATATACAAGAAGTTTGATTGATTAACAAATCAAAATTTCTTTGTATTACATTGAAATCATTGCCAAAATAAAAATACATCATATACAACCATATGGGCTGTTGGAAAACCTCAAAAATCAGATATGGAGGTTTGCTAC
>VDFB02047397.1:69198902-69256143 GCA_007258455.2 Sequoia sempervirens | reverse complement strand
CTCCCTCTTCTATCTATTTCTCTTCCTTTCTCTCCCTCTCTATCTCCCCCCTCTATCTATCTCTCCCCATATCTCCCTCCTCTCCATCTCAACCTCTCTCTCAATTTATACTTCCATATATATATCTTTCTCTCTCTTTCTCTTCTCATATATATATCTCTCTCTCCCTCTTCCCCTCTCCCTTTTACTACCTCCCTTGATTTCTCTCTCCCTCTCTATATATCTCCTTATATCTCTATCTTTCTATCACTCTATCTCAACATCCATATCTCTCTTGGTATCTCCCTCTCTCTCTTCCTCTATATCTCTCTATCTCTCCCTCTCTATATCCTTATTTCTCTCCATCTTTATCTATCCCACCTCTCTATATCTTTATCTATTTATCTCCCTCTTCCTCTCTCCCTTTATATACATCTCTACCTCTCTCTTCATCTCTCCTCTATGTCTAAACATGCCTCCCTTTCTCTATCCATTCATATCTCTCCCTCTCTCCCTCTTCTTCTCCATATACCTCTATACCTATGGCATTTTTTCTCTCTATCTCTATATCTCCATATTTATTCTTCTATCTTCATATTTTTCTCCATCTTCCTCGTATTTATCCCCTATGTCTATCTCCTTACCCCTCTCTCTCTTACCCCCTCATCTCTCCCTCTTTCTATCCCTATCTCTTCCTTTACCTCCCTCCCTCTTAATTACAAACTTAACATGATCATGTTCATAATGGAGCCCAATTATCTTCCTAATTCAAATAATTTGTTTCAACTGTGTTTTGATCCTTTTAAGTGGATGCATAGTTGATTTGAATCTATCCCTTCTCCATCAAAATATTTACTCCACAAACATCATTTGTTAAATGGGATGCACATTGACCTCATGTACTACACAAATATATGAAAAATAAAACAATTTTTTTTCCTAATTGACCTTTCACAACTCTTCGATGTACCCATTGCATGCCAAGGTGTGATTGCTAGTTTAATTAGAAATCCAATATTTCATGTGTTTCTTTAAATCTTCATAATCATCGACTAGATAAGAAAATATTAGTTACAATTTAAACAAAATATTTCAAATGTATTGTAGACACTTAAAAATTTCCTAAATGGTATTACACACTTGAATCTTATATAGTAACATCATTCCATCTTGAAATCCATCCTTTTTTCGCCTATTTGATTAAATTAACCTACTTATTTAATTAAAGGCCACATTTTTGTCTATTAATCTAATTGATCTAATTAGGTTAATTCACCCCCTCTCACACTAACATTTCACCTTGTTTAATTGAATAAATCAAGTTATTTAATTAAACCCTAAGTCCTCATATTTCCTTAAATAGCCCTAAAAATATTTAATTAAATATCATATTTTCATCCCCTTTTCATTAAATAAATCAATAATTTAATTAATATCCTCATATTCTTCATCTTGCGCATTCAAATTTAGTTTTAATTACTAAATTTCTAATTTCCACTCCCATCCACTTGCATAGGGAATATTCCAAAGGAATATTCTCCTATTTGGATCCAAAAAAGGGAATGATTTCTTTCAAACAAAATTTGTTACAAATTGTGTTTATTCAAATCATTCTCATCCCTTGATCTTTCCTTGATCCATTTGATCCATGTTTCCCCCTTCATTCAATATTGACCATTGATAGATCAAGTCGATTTGAGCTCTTTATTTTTCATTTGATCTCCTATAAATACATTACTATTTGGAGAGAAATGGATCCATATTTTGATAGCAAATTTATGTTGTTGAAATTCATACTCACTTGCATCCATATTGAGGATTTATTAGCATTTTTGATTAATCTTCATCCATATTAGATTAGACATCCATTAATGGATTCCATGTTAACTTAGTTTGCATCCATTTTACCATAGATTACATCCATGGCTTATATCTTTGAATTTTGTTTCCATTTAGCATAGATTGCATCAATTTTATCAAGCATTTTAGCATTTAGAACTCATCTTTATCATTTTAAACTAGTTTCATACCATGTTTTTTCATATCTCATTGGTTTCATTGGTTTTCTTCAATAAAATTGATTGAAACAATATCATATTATCTAAGGGATTGGGAAAGGGTTTCCATTCCAATCAATGCGATGCCACTCCCCCAATAGGATAAGATTTGAGGTCTTAGAATAGATTTTCCTTATGTTTTCATGTTGATTTCATGTTATTTTAGTGGGTTTTTGTTCTTTGCAATTTCAAATATCTTATTGGGATCATGGCTTAGGGGATTAAATAGGATTTAAACTCATTTGGATCTAGCATATTTAGTTCACACTATGATTACGGTTACATTTTGGTGCTAGAAAGAAGGCTATACTAATTGAATAGGATGAGTTTCTCTTTAGATTCCTGTGCTTTTTATTTTGTATATGCAACAACACTTTTGGAGGCTACAACGACACCATTGTCAAGCATCACCATATAGCGATGCCTTTGTAGGAATTACAGTGATGCTTAATTAAATCTGGCAATGCCTATTAAATCTAATGACACTAATACTTTTTGAAACTATCATAAATTTGAAAATAGTGACGCCTTTGATATAGCGATGCCTTTTTCATCACTATTTTACTATAGAGTGATGCCATTGTAAAGCATTGCCATATAGTGACGCCTTTTTCAATTACATCGATGCCTTGGTGATTGAAGCTATGCTTTTTACTGGTAAACAAAAAAAAGAGTTAATTTTGGCATGTGCTTTAAATTTTTTTATTTCATATGCTCTCTTATATCTTACTCACATCTTTCTTTTGCTTTTGAGGCTAACTGGTTTTGCAGATTTGAAAACATTTAAAGTGAAGGAGTACACTATTGTTCATACATACATTCTAAAAAAGTGTTTTTACACTTATTAGAAAATTATAACCCATCATATGTTGCTTTCTTAATGTTTTAGGACCAATTAAACTTCCATTAGGTTTAAAATTTACTTCAAAATTGGTTAAAATTGGACCCCTACATCCTCATTTTGTAATATTGTCTTAAAATTGAACAAAACAAAAACATACTTCCATTGGTGCTTAAAATGAATTCATTTTTCTTTATGGGATTAAAATGAATGAGTGCTTTCTTTGCTTTTGTATACTTGTAGTGTGTATCCACTCCCCTTGTGCTTCTTGTGATCTTGGGTGAAGAGAAAAACTCAAGTGTACATTTGTTGCTTGTGTGCACTTGTAGTATGTATATACTCCCCTTGTGCTTCATGCAATCTTGGGTGAAGAGAAATAATAAAGTATACTTTCATGCTTTGTGTCACCCTTAAGAGAGGGCTTACTATGAGATGCATCCCACAATAGAAACTCATAGGAAATTTCTTGAAGAATGTTTACTAGCAGGCTAATATCAAAGGTTGTGAAATCGTAAGTAAGTAACTTCAATCCTAAGGCGTCAATGTGCTACACCTAATCCCTCTCCTTAATTGGAAGGGAATGGTTGGAGAGCCTTAAGTGTTCAATGGGCGGTAGTGAAATGACAGGTGTTCTTGGTTTGTTATCACTAAGAACATTCTAGTGGCCAACTTTGTCCTTACAAAGAGTTCTTTAAAGTGGTGCATTGGAACTTAGATTCTAAGAAGTTACTTGTCATGTCTAATTTTGGTTGAAGTGTAGAGATTAAGAGTTCATTCTTAACATACATCTATAATCTTTCCTAAATTGCATGTAACATCATCTCTTCTACTACAAATGGAATGCGGCAAGCCCACCAAGAAGAACATACCCATTTGTGTTAGGAATGTTATTGCTTGTGAGTCATGTTTGACACATTGTTTGGTTCCAAAACAACTTAAACACACATCAACAAGTTTATCAAATTTGAAACCCTTTGGATCAAGTATGGATACCTAGTGAAAAGTCCCAATATTGATTCTTGTCCTAAGAATTTTATCCTTATAGACTTCTAAATATTTAGGCTTATATCTAAATCCACACTTTCCAAAGTTAACATAGGGAACTATGGCCTTAGCTTCATGATTTTTCACATAATGGACTTTGTGAAATGAAGGTTTCTTTGACATAGAAATTTTAGTTTGAAATTTAAGCAAGACATTGTATGTGGTAAAAATAACTTCATTAATCCAAGATTAAATCAAATGAACACCCCACATTGATGTATGTTCAAAAATTGACAGCCTGCAACAATCAAATTAAGACAAGGAAAATATAGAAAAACATTAAGTCCAAAATAATTGAGTTCTATTGTCAAAATGATTGGGTTCTATTTCCAAATCATTGAATTCTATTTAAACAAAATCATTGAGTTCTTAGGGTTTTATCACTTTAGAGGTATAACATGTTTCTCACTACCTTGGTCTTGCAAAACAAAGGTTCATTTTAGGTTAACATTTTGGGTCAAACATTTCATCCATCTTCACACATTTTACATCTCATTTTACCAAACATTAACTTTAGAAACTTTTGGACACACCAACACTCTTTAGACTTAGGCATTTATCAAATGAATCCCCTAACTTAGCTATGTTGTGTGTGAAATGGATCATTTTCCTTACACTTAGTTGAGTTAGTCATCACATTTTTTGGGCTAGTTTATCTTAAAGGTCACAAGTCTACCTTAAATATTTACAAGTTCATTAAATACCTTTATCCATAGCATCAAAACATCAAACCTTTTTGTCAAAAAGTGTTGTCCAAAATTTTAGAAATTTCATCCCCCATATCATTCACTCTTTTCATCATCGACTCACACCATTGGTCCAAAACAACTTAGAGGGCCCCTTTTACCAAAATTTAAGTCAACTAGAGTGTTTCAACACTATAAATCCCAGCACACCTCTCCAATTATTGACCCACAATTTATGGTTACAACAAGATCACAACACAAGAGAATCATGGAACAAACCAAAGTCACACCCATCGCAAGAATTTGATCCAAGGAGCCATTTTACCTCCTTATAACCCCAAAATCCATTGGGACCATATGAGGTAGAAGATGTCACAAACAACCCACTTGGGCTGACTAAGGAAGAACTCATTGAATTTAAACAAGATCATCAAACCTTAGAAAATGTGGCTCCAACTTTGTTTGAACAAAACTTGACACAAGGGTTAACCCAATCTACAAATCAACCAACTCCATCCCTTGTGCCAAGTCAAACATTAAGTCCTAGTCTTGCAACTAGGATTGCCACAGATCTTGGCCACACTCTCCCTTTAGGAGACAACACACTTTTGGGCACCCAAAACACCAATCTTCCCCAAGACACAACTTGGATACCAAAATTTGGTGCCCCATTTCATCCTTCCACCACCATTCCAGAGCATCTCTTCATCCATATAGACTACTTACATTCCATAACACCACAACGGCCTCAAAATTTTGAGTGCAACCATCTTCATCCATCATCACAAATACCCAAAGTGTTCCCAACACTACACAAGGTAATGTGAACCAAGTTCATCTACTAGGAAAACATAGGTAAGATAACACCCTCATGTAAGGACAACCCTTAACAAGTGGTTACAACAACCCCATTGACACATCGAAACAAGTGGCTACCCAAACTACTCAAGTCAATCCACCATCCACATCAGCCCCATCCATCATCAAACCAAATAAAAAAAAAACATTGATCACAAACCCCATTAACCAAGGTAATGCCTTGGTCCCACATCAAAAACAAGGGAACACTCAACACATCGGTCAAGGGAACCCTTCAAATCAATTCATCCAAGGACAAAATTTTCCATTGACATCATAAAACCAAATGACACCATCATCATCTTTACCATCGGTCCCCCAAATCATACAAAAATCAAATGGGGTCCTTGAAAGGTGGAAAATTGTTTTGCTTCTCTTCTAGGGTTTAGGACCTAAAATGGAAATTTTCACAAACTTTCACTCAAGAACAAACCCTTGAGATCTCAATGTAAAAGAGAAAGATATTGCAAGAGGGTTGTTCCAGGGACTGAATATGATCTAATGAGGGGTTTATCACTAATTTTAGACTTGGAAAAGATAATGAAATGTAAGATGCAATGCAAAACCCTAATTGAATGCAAACTAACACTAAATTGCCTATGAAAGTGAATGAAATGAAACAAAAAATTGAAGACAAGAAAGTGTACACTTGGGAAATTGAAGATGGATGAATAGAGATCTGAATTACTAGAAATTATGCTTTCAAGGTTAACTAGGAATCATTCACCAAGCTAGGAAAATCAATCCAGTTTCTAGAAAACTGTGCAAGAATAGGAATCTTGCAAAAGGGTATCCAAATCTGCCAAAACCTGAAAGATTGACTAAATCTAGGACTCATTCACCAAAATTGGTGAATCAGTCTAGTTGGGGTTTTTTGAAGCTTCAAAGGTTGATCTTGAACTTCTTTGTCTGCTTTATCCTTCTTGAGTGATTTCCAAATCCAAATCTCTGAATTGCAACCTATAGGTCTTCTCCAAGGTTCTCCAAAACTTGATGACAACTTTAACAACTTTGAATGATTTGCAACTTTTCTCCAATCTTGCTCCTTAGGAAATTTGCAACCTAGACCTACAAATCACACATAAAGGAGAGGGAAAAATGTAGTGGGGTTAGTGGATAGGGTTTTCCTTGGTGAAACCCTGTTTTGGAAATCAGTCCTTAAAATGAAATCAAATAAGAATGGAGAATGATAAATGAACAAATAACAATGTTGCAACTCACCAAACCCTAGCAATAAGGTGCTACAAATATGTATGCAATGGCTCCAATGGATGTAGACTTTGATTCTTGCTTGAATGAAACACTTGCTTGAATCACAAAATCCTACACCACAATTGTTAGCTCTATAACAACACGATGCACGAAATCCTTCACATGATGATTGATGCTTGAAGAATACTCCAAAATGCTTGAAAATATTCTCTTGAATACTCTTGTGAAAACCAGATTGCTTATTGGATTGCTAAGTGTAAATATGAGTAAAATAACCCTCTATTTATACTCAATGATGTAAGAATTCACAAAATTACAACACTACACATCGACATTAGATCTAGGAGAATAAAATATTGCCAAAAATTTGAATTAATTTAATTTTGGGCCACACGGGACTCATTTTCCCAAGATGGTGAATGAGTCCCATCTGGCATAATGTATGGGACCAAAAATCAAAAGTTCTTAGAAAGGTGTAAAAACAGGTTTGAGACCCAAAAACCTAGGTGGGACCCATTCGCCCAAGGTGGAAAATGAGTCCCAGATCACTAAATATGGGTCACACAAACTAGAAACACCTGAATTATGATTGGGTACTAATTGGTGTTGGGATTATCCTAAAAAAGATGCAATAAATGAGGCTTGTGGATGCAAAATAGGGCCAATTAAAGCATAAGAAAGCCCAATTATTAATGAAAATCCTAGAAAAGTGTGAAAGTGGGTCACAACACTTTACAAGACTTTAAATAAGGCAAGATTAATGTTTATTTTAATTAAAAAGGGGTTTATTATGTTTAGAACCTTAGAAAAGTGTGAAAGTGTGTTCAACACTTCACAACACTTTAGCAAGATACAATTTAAATCCATTAGTTCACAAGGTCCCAATACCTAATGTGAATGTTTCAACCACATTACAACACTAAATCAAGGCAACATGAAGCCCAATTTCACAAGGAGGACCCAAACAAGTGTGAAAATGTCCCTGATGACAATTTTTGACACTACATTCAACCCCCAATTTATTGAGAGGATGAACTTGCTTCAAAATCACACTAAAGTAGAAAACACACATCAAGAGGGGTTCAAATGCACCAATTCCAATAAGATGGGACAATAATCAAGAGGGGTGATCAAGACCCAGGATCAAGATCCCATGAAAAACCAACATAGGCACAAAATAACATACATGGGAATAATAAAGAGCAACAACAAAGCACAGGAATACACTATCAAAGATGGAAAAGAGGAAAGGTAAAAGATAAAAAAGAGTCGGATCAAGCTTTAATTATTTGTCCATCATGATGTGGATCAGATCTAGGTTGTTTGTCTGAAAAATGCATACTCACTCTGAGGTGATGGAACTTTAGGCTATTTGTCGGGTGAGAAGTCCAAAAAGGTGAGAAACATACACTCATGGTTGGTATCCACTCACACGCACACACAAGTGGCTATGGGGAAGTCATGCCTTGGTCGGGCATCCCACTCAAACCATACCAAAGTTATACCTCTTGATAACTTTAATAAGGTGCCACACAAAAATGATTTTTGAGCTTCATGAGACAAGAAAAACTTTGTATGCTTGGAGCTCATGAAAAAATAGGATGACTCCATAGGCATGCAAGTTGTATTATTCAAGGTGGCCATATAAATGCAAAATAAAACAATGAGGGATATTCAAAGGAGTTTTTCTTAGTTCATGTGAGGTCTTAACTTAGGGAACATTGTGCTTAATGTCTCCAAGAGAGGACCAATCAAAGAATAATAGATTCACAACTTAGGGGATGTAGTGCATCATATCAAGCCACTAAGAGGAATGTAATATGCTGAGAGAGATCATGCTCTTGAAATACATCACACTCGATGTCATCCACAAAGTGAAAAATACATTGTATGAAGTAAGAAAACTGCACCATGAACCATGAAAATGAATAATGCAAAAATAATAATACCAACATATGCCCCCACTTTAAAGAAATTGCTAAACACCATGTTGTGAGTAATTACTTTAAAATAGAAAATGATAAATGCTAACAATAAAGAGGACATGAGATCTAACTTGGAAAGCCCTATGCCAAGTCATATGTTTCCAAGTAAAGCTACATCATGCAAAAGAAAAGGAAAAGAGAGGGGTTTCCCCAAAAATGAAAAACACCAAACACAAGGGATCTATGGATTTGGGGTCAGTATGTTTTTTGCTGCAATATTTTTAGAGAGCTCAAAATTGTCATCATTCCCAAAAAACACATAGAACTGGAAGAATGACACAAAGAGAGTGAAAACAAAGAAAAACATTTAAGGTCAACATGGAAGAACCATGAATGTCTTGATACCTTGTGTCATCCCCAAAAGGAAAACACAAGAAAAATGAAAAGAAAAGATTTTACGTCAACATGGAAGAGACATGAATGTCTCGATGCCTTATGTCATCCCCAAAAGGAAAAAACAAGACAAATGAAAAGATAAAAGATTTACGACATAAAGAAGAATGAAGGTACAAATAGAGGAATGTCACAAAGAGAGAAAACATCAAACATAACTTCACAGGGGATCACATCACACACATGCACTCACACAAGAAAATAAAAATGAAATAATGCAAAAGAATAGTAAGGCACATGCGAGTCAACCTATAAGCAGGTCATCTGCCTCCCAGTCTCAGTATGTATAAGCAGAAGGTGGACATTGAACCTAAGGGACAATGGAAAATGGATTAATAGGTCAAGGCTATCTACTTCTTGTCCCCACTGAGTACGATACAAGAAATGAGCCGAGGTAGGTGATGGAAAAGGTCATGTAATGGCGAGAATATAATGTTCTACAACTATTACATGACAATTGGAGGGAAAAGGATGTTATGCTATCACTCGATGGAAATTGTTGCCATTGAAGTGAAAATTGTTCAATACTAACTTGAATGCATTACATTCATCAGTACTATGTCCAAGAATTTTGTGGTATTGAAAATGTGGAACTTTTTCATCTTTAGGATATAGTATGAGTCTGTCTTTCATTGGTAGTAGTGTTATAAGTTCTTTGTTTAGAAATATTTATAATTTCCTTTCACTTTCAGGTGTTAGGCAAGGGAACTTTAGTTTTTGTAGCTTGTAGGGCCTCTTGTGTTTGCTAGATTCACCAACTTATTGAATTGAACATGGAGGAGGAGGACCTAAGGTGATCCTATCATCCTTTTCATTATTATTAGTCATTGGTTGTTCTTTAGGAAGAAGTACATTCATATCGGGGTGAGAGTCTAAGATCACCATACGATCACTGCAAAGCCTTAGTTACTCTTTAGGAGGTCTTATGTTGTGAGGGGGATCTTGATATCCTAACCCCTTTATGTTTTCATCAGTTGTATTTGCTCTAGGAGTTGATGAATTTCATGTTCACTTGTTGTATCACATCCTTTCTTACTCAAGATTGTGAATCCTTTTCCATATGTATCTTCTAGGCTGATGGTAATGTTTGTTACTTTGTTATCATAGAATGGTTGAGTATTTGCTTCTTTAGAGGAAATAGGTTCACCTATTGTAGGGAACTAAAGTTCAATTTTTTATTTGGGATGTAAGTAACCAAACATCTTAAGAGGTGGTATCGTGGGGGGATTTATTTTTTTCATGGATGGATAAAAGGATGCATTAGCTTCAAGGTGTTGGTATATGGAGCCTAATCAGACTCGGAGGTTAAATTTTCCCCACTTTTATTAACGTCGGGTGTTATTTTTTCTATTAGCCAACATAAAAAACCCTATTTTCTAACCAAGATAAGTCTTGATAAAAGGCTAAGTGTTTGGATCTCTGTTGATGTTGTATTGTAGCATTTGTAGCAGTATTGAGTTGTAAGGATTATTGGTTGTAATTGGTTCAATTTATTGTATAATACTATTGGACTCTCTATTGGTGGACATAGCCCAAGTTTGGGTGAACCACATTAAATATTGTCTCTTGTTGTTATTATTTATGTTTTTTCATTCCTCTATTTAATCTTTATTTGTATTTAATTGATATTTTCTGCATACAATTCGTAACACAAGGTTATTAAGGCAATCATTTAGGAACTTATTCATGTTGTCATCATCTTCTCTAATGATGTCAACATCACAAGGAGGAAATGCATTAGGAGTTGAAGGAGTATGAGTTAGTTCAATTTCATTAGGGCCATTTCCAAAAGCACAACTTGACACATCCACTAAGGACTTTAAGGACATCCAAAGCTTACTAAAGCACATATCCATAATGCAAATTTCAAATTCTAAACTATACAACAATGTGAGATGAAATGCAATTTTTAATTTAAGCAATGCACAAGATGAAGTAATGTAAACTAGATGAAATGGATTTGATGAAACATAAAATATGTAAACTAAAACTGAAAGGAAATAACAACAAACATAGACTCATAAACTAAACTTGAAATGCTAGAAAATGCAATATAGAATGTACAAAGACTCTAATTCGCCCAAGGTGGCGAATGAGTCCTAGTGATGATTTTTTTCAAAAAATTTAGAAATTTTTTATTGAATTTTATGCTTTTTTTGTTTTCTAATATGTATCTGAGATGCAAATGCATATTTTGAATGATTTTCACTAAAATGAAATGAAAAAATGCAAGCTAAATGAGCTTTCACTAATGCAAAATTTGAAACCCTAGAATGCAAGTTAACCAATGCCAATCCTAATGCAATGTTCATGCAAGTTAAATCTAGGATGATAATGTAATCCAAAACAAAAAATGAAATGTTCTAAATGCAATTCACCAAAATGAAAGGTGGGAAATTTTTTTGCTTCCCTTCTAGGGTTTAAGACCTAAAAGGGAAATTTTCACAAACTTTCACTCAAGAACAAACCCTTGAGATCTAAATGCAAAAGAGAAAGAGATCTTACAAGAGGGTTGTTTTAGGGGCTAAATATGATCTAATGAGGGGTTCACCACCTAGTTTAGACTTGGAAAAGATAATGAAATGCAAGATGCAATGCAAAACCCTAATTGAATGAAAACTAACATTAAATGACCTATTAAAGTGAATGAAATGAAATAGAAAACTGAAGATAGGAAGGTGAGCAACTAGGAAACTGGAGATGGTTGAATGGAGGTCTGAATTACTAAAAATTCTACTTTCAAGGCTGACTAGGACTCATTCACCAAGCTAGGAGAATCAGTCTAGTTTCTAGAAAACTATGCAGTAACGGGAATCTGGCAAAAGGGTATCCAAATTTACAAAACTTGAAAATTTGACTGAAACTGGGACTCATTCACCAAAAGTGGAAAATTAATCTAGTTGTACTTTTCTGAAGCCTTAAAGGCTGATCTTTCTCTTCTATTCCTATTCTATCCTTCTCGAGTGATTTTTGGATCTAAATCTTTGAATTGCAACTTGTAGGTCTTCTCCAAGGTTCTCCAAGACTTGATGACAACTTTGACAACTTTGAATGATTTCCAACTTTTCTCCAATCTTAATCCTTAGGAAATATGCAATCTAGACCTACCAATCACACACAAAGGAGAGGGAAAAATGTTGTGGGGTTAGTGGATAATGGGTTTTCCTTGGTTAAACCCCATTTTTGAAATTAATCCTTGAAATGAAATCAAATAAGAATGGAGAATGATGAATGAAAAAATAACAATGTTGCAACTCACCAAACCCTAGCAATAAGTTGTTGCAAATATGTATGCAATGGCTCCAATGGATGTAGATTTTGATTCTTTCTTGAATGATGTTGATCTAAATGAAACACTTGCTTGAATCACAAAATCCTACACCACAATTGTTAGCTCTAAAACAACATGATGTATGAAATCCTTGACATGATGATTGATGCTTGAAGAATGCTCTAAAATTCTTGAAAATATACTCTTGAAGACACTTGAATGCTCTTGAATACTCTTGTGAACACTTGATTGCTTATTGGATTTCTAGGTGTAAATACGAGTGAAAGAACCTTGTATATATACTCAATTTGCAAGAATTCTCAAAATTACAACACTACAAGCCTACATCAGATCTAGGAGAATAAAACCCCACCAAAATTTTGAATTAATTTTAATTCTAGAACAGACAGGACTCATTCACCATTGACTCATTCTCCCAAAATGGAGAATGAGTCCCATATGGCATAATGTATGGGACCAAAAATCAAAATTCCTTAGAAAGGTGTAAGAATAGGTTTGGGAGCCAAAAAACTAGGTGGGACCCATTCACCCAAGGTGGCGAATGAGTCCCAGATCACTAAATCTAGGCCACACAAGCCTGAAACACCTAAATTATGGCCAATTAAAGCATAAGAAATACCAATTATTAATGAAAATCCTATAAAAGTGTAAAAGTGGGTCACAACACTTTAAATAAGGCAAGATTAATGTTTATTTTAATTAAGAAGGTCCCAAACAAGTGTGAAAATGTCTCGGATGACATTTTTTGACACTACAGTGCCAAACCTACATTCCTCCCTCATAGTCGACAATCTTACAAGGAATGATAGTGAAAAGCAACCCACAAATCACTCACTTCATGATCAACAAAAACCCATCTCATGTATCCCAACAACAAAAGGCCTCCACTTACAAGCACAACAAGCTCATGCTCTAGCTTTGCAACAAGCACAAAAAGATTATCAACAAGCGTTGCAAAAACAACAAGCTCAAGCTCAAGACCTTGAAGTGAAAAAATCTTATCAACAAGCCTTATAAAAACAAAAAGCTCAACAACAAGCCTTAGTTGCACAACAACATCAGCAATCTCAACAACAAGCCTTAGTTGCACAACAACAACAAGAAGCTCAACAACAAGCCTTAGGCACACAACAACAAAAAAAAGCTCAACAAAAAACCTTAGTCACACAAGTTCAACAACAAGCCTTAGTCATACAACAACAACAACAAGTGCAATAACAAGCATTGGTAGCACAACAATACACCCAACAAGTGCTTGCGCAACAACACCATCAAGGTTTATACTATAATCCCCAACAAAACATTGCCAATCCAAATGTGTTAGGAGTATATACACCTCTACCACCATCACCTTCACAGTATCAAACTCTACCTTACACACCATACAACACCTCATCATATTAAAATCCCACTTACACCTCATCCACCATCCCACAATACATGACATATGCTCCTCCACCAAACCCATAAGGCAATGTGTTATTACAGCTCAAGGAACTCACACAACAGATCTAGGACATTCAAATGGGTAAAAAAAATAACCACATACACAACAAAATGTCCCTACCCATTCAATAGAAACATCACAATGGTACCTTTCCCACTTGGTTTTGAGGTCCCTAAGTTTGATAAATACAAAGGGAGGGGAAATCCTATGGATCACATAAAAGAATTACATGTCATGTGTATGGAGGTTTCCTACAATGATCCCTACTTGATGCACCTCTTTCCATGGAGTTTGGTAGGCCCCACCATCAATTGGTTTTCATAGTTGCCTCCAAGGATTAAGAACTTTCAAGAAATCATCGATAGATTCATAGACCACTTCTCCTTCAATCTTGACATGGATGTAAGCTTAGGATAATTGTACACATTGAAGAAAAACAAAGGAGAATCCTTTGCTAATTTTTTTGTAAAGGTGGAGGTAGAGAGCTAGTAAGAGAAAGTGCCCCATTCCCGGTGAACAAGTGGGGATTATCATATAAAATGTTGATCTAGAGCTATCCTTCCATTTAAGATGCAATATATCACTACTTATGATGAGCTTATCCCTAGGGCCCTCAACATCGATAGAGACCTAATCTCATAGGGAAACACACAAGCATATAAAGACAACCACCCATCTACTAGTTCAAATGACAAGCCTTGCATCTAGCCTAAAAACAAGAACATGATGAATGATGGCATTGTGGTTGCTAAAGTGGTCATAAGTGGTCCTAGGAAAAACATGAATTGACCAACCAATGCATAACCAACTACACAACAAACCACACCACCACCAAAAAACAACCAAATCAATAACACCAACACACAAGAAAAAGGACCCCCCAATAGAATTAACTACCCTAAGGGTATGTGCAGGATCATGATGGGCCAAAAAGTGGCAATATTATGGGTATTTGTAGGGTATGTGGCTGACAACTTTTTTTAACCCAAAATTGATGAAACGAAAAGGGTTTTTAGAGGAGATTCTCAGCTTTCCACCAATATAAATTATGCTTTAATTTGAATTTAATAAATAATTATTATTTATTTTCTATTAGAATTATGACTAAAGCCTTGATCGATAGGCTGATTGAAAAAAATCTATAACTTTCAAACGGTATCACATTTTTTGAATCCAAAACATGCATCACATTCTATGCTTCACATACTATAGGATTAAAAAAAGAAAAACTAAATTTCATGAAGTTTTGACCAAGTTAAGGTCGCCAGACATACAAATTTTTATATTTTTTAAAAGTTGTAATAAAAAATTCATAATTAATTATTTACCTGGAAAAAAATTACAAAAAAATATGCATCACATATGGACATGAGTCCTCTACTTATATATAAAATCTTATAAAAAAATATTGTCATTTTATTATGGTTAGGGTGGTTAGACAGACACCTACTTCCTATTTTTTCCCTGAAATTTAAGTACTATTGCATTGAAATTTCAAATTTTCACCAAATAATTTTATTTATTTTTAAATAAACCTAGTAGTTTAGAAACTACATTCAATTTTCTATAGATTCTATTCTTACATATTTTTGAAATAATATAGATAACTTATTCAAATTTTTATGTCAAGTTTCCTAACACTAATTTTTCTAAATTTTTTGCCACTTAAGGGCCTATTTTTTTCATGATGATCCTACACATACCTCTAAACATAAATACACACCATTGGGGGAACCTATTGAATTTTCCATGCAGAAACTAGTACAATACAACTTGATTATGCTCCCTAATTTTCATAACTATCAAGAACCTCAAGATAAACCACCTTGGTATAATGAAAATGATCTTTACAATGTTCACAGGATTAAAGGACATAAAACGTCAAAATACATGAAATTCAAGAACATTATCCAAGATATTATCAAGAATGGAGACATAACTATTCATGTACCAATAGGTAACCAAGACCTCAAGATATACAAGAATCCAATTCCAAATCACAACAAAGGGAATGACAATGGAAAATGGAAGAACTAAAAAGATGTGAGGCATGTTTATTCCAATGTGGTTGCCTCTTATGATAATGTTGTAATAGTCATCACCATCTAAGGATGTAGTATGAAATGTGGAGTCACCACATGACATGTAAAAGCTACCATCCAAGGAGCTTGATCTCAACCTAGGGCACAACCTACATTGCCAACGTCAAACCTTAGTAACTATAGTCTCCTAGATCATCTAAAGAAGACCCCTGCACAAATCTCTATCCTGGAACTATTGAGGCTATCCCTTGCACATAGAGAGATTATTGAAAAGGCTTTATTAGCATCCTCTTTCCTTGAGAATATTGATACAAATCAGTTTCAAGCTATGGTAAGGCATATCACTACCCCTCATCTTCTCACCTTCTCAGAACAAGACCTACCAACACAACCATCCCATAATCACACTTTTCACCTTGAGGTAATTGTTCGTAAGAGCAAGGTTAAAAGAGTCTTAGTAGATGGAGGTGTTGGTCTAAACATTTTCATCCTTCAGTTGGTCAAGAACTTGGGTTATTCAGAGGATGTTATTGAAAAGACGAAGAGTACAACCATAAGGGCATATGATGATCAAGCAAGAGTTTTGCAAGGCATTATCACGCTGCCTATCCAAGTGGGACCCATCATTGCTGAGACCACATGCCAAGTTCTAAATCTTGATCTCCCCTATAACATCTTACTTGGTCGACCATGGGTTCATTCCATGCAAGCTGTAGCTTCCACCTATCACCAATGTGTCAAGTTTCTAAAGAAGTTATTATCCAAGCAGATCTCGAGCCTTTCTAATATTAAAAGAACCTTGAGCCTAATTTCTACAAGATCCCTCAAATACCTAAGAATGATGAAGACCCTACATCCTCCTCATTTGTTGACCCATGTTCCCTTGCATCCACCTTGAAATCCAAAACACCCATTATGTAGAATGTACCCGATATCAAGGCATCCAGGATAATGGTTGTGGAGATTATAATATAAAGAAGGAAAATTTTGTGTTGGGTGAGTTACCTCTTTCCCCCAAATCTCATGGAAAACCCACACCTATCAACAAAGTGACTAAAACATTGAAGCTTGCATCTACCACTTTCACCAAGTGGGGGGACTTGAACAAAGAAGATGTCAATGAGGAAGATGTATCTAAATTGCTCTATTAGGACAACCTACCCATGCTTGTTCTTCCCATGGAAGATTATAATAAAGGTTTATACCTAATGATGGGATGGGGATATAACAAGAATGAAAATATAGGACAAAATGATAATGGTTTGCTAGAACCCATCATTCCTAAGAGACATCCAAAGAATCTTGGCTTAGGATGTACTACTAGAAAGGTGACCATTCTTGGCAAGGGTACTTCTAATAAATGGGTTGAGGCTTCCTCTTGGTTAGAAACATCATGTCATACTACTCTGGATGACTTTCCCCTCAATGTTGTTGACTTATTTGACGATAACACTCTCGTTATGATATCCACAACATATTTCACCAAAAAAGACCAAATCAGTGAATTAAGCCTAGTATATCCTCAACTCATAGATTGGGACCAATGAGGACCACCAATTCTAGATATATTCAAAAATGATGAAGCAATCTCATAATTCATGGAACTTTGTGACAACTTACCATGTGGAGATCACAAAGTAGTATTTGATATAGAGCTAGACATAGATGCATACTATGGGGAGACGATTGAATCCTTCAATTCAAAAATTGATGACATGAGAATAACATGTAGATATTTAAGTGAAAACCACACTGTGGCACTTTTAGATTATAAAATAGTAAAAATAAAGGACACATCGGAAGGTGAAAATATCTTTGAGGTACTCAAGTATGAGGGACTCAATATCCCTCTTGGTGCAATGCATCTATAAAAATTAGTAGTACTGATAGAGAAGGCTACTCTAGTGGATGCAGGCATAGAAGAGGCACCTAAGATAACTTTTTATGATGAATCATTGTTAGATGAATAACAAAAAAACTTAGCATCGTCCCTGAAAGAGAGAAGGGAAAACTTTGCATGGTCATACACAAATATGCCAGGGATCAATCCTAAAGTGGTTGTACATCACTTATCAGTCTATCCTGAAGCCAAACTAGTTAAATAGAAATTGAGAAAATGCATCCTTACATAGCATTACTAGTCAAACTAGAGTTACAAAATCTCCTTGACGTTGAATTTATCTGATCGATTGACTATCTTGAGTGGGTTTCCAACCTATTACTAGTCTCCAAACCCACTGGGGACATCAAAATATGTACAAATTTTAGGGACTTGAACAAAGCATGTCCAAAGGATGATTTCCCTCTTCCCAAAATTGACATCTTTATGAATCTAATAATGGGACATGAAATGTTATCACTCATGGATGGATTTTTAGGCTATAACCAAATCATGACCACCAATAAGGATCAACAAAAAATTGCATTCACTTGTCCATGGGGAACATATTGTTGGAACATGATGTTGTTTGGGCTTTAAAATGTTGGAGCAACCTATCAAAGGGTAATGACCCTAATATTTCATGATATGATCCATAAAATAGTTGAAGATTATGTGGATGATATTTTGGAAAAATAAAAAACAAGGAAGGAGCACATAGAGGTTTTAGGACCCATATTTAACAAACTTGAAAAATATAAGCTAAGACTAAATCCAAAAAAGTGTGTCTTTGGGGTTACATTAGGCAAGTTCCTTAGCTACATTGTGTCACAAAGAGGGATAGAGATAGATCCAACAAAGCTGAAATCAATCTTAGACAGGAAGCCACCACAAACATTGAAACAGATGAGAGGGCTACAAGGTAGGTTACAATCCATTAGGAAATTTATAGTGCAGTTATCAGACAAGATCCATCCTTTCTCGCATATTCTCCATAAAGGTACAACATATAAGTGGGATGATAAATGTGATAAAGCCTTCTAGTAGATCAAGGACTACCTACTATCATTTCCATTTTTCATGTTGATGATACCAAACAAGCCATTGATCTTATACATCTCAACAGTCAGCAACACTAGGTGCTCTTCCACCCCAACATGATGAAATGGGAAAGGAAAGAGCTATCTATTATATCAACAATAGCTTGGTAGAATATGAAATGGATTACTCATCCATTGAGAAGGCATGTCTAGTAGTGGTCTTTGCTTCACAAAAATTTAGGCATTACATGCTTTCACACCATATCAAGCTTATTGCTAAGATCAACCCATTAAAATATCTATTATCTAAAGCAACTCTCACTAGGCAAATGGCCAAATGGGTTATGATCTTGATAGAATTTTACATAGATATTTGGAGCACAAGGTTATCAAAGGATAAGCAATTGTGGATCAACTAGTTGAAGCACCCATTTATCCAGAGACTCCTTTGATATCTGAGTTTCTTGATGAATCAACCTTTCTTCTCAATGTAGCAAATCAATGTAAAATGTAATTCAATGGATTATACACCCGACATGGATCAGGGGTGGGCATTCTCTTTATCACCCCCCAAGGTGATTGTATTCCAAATTCATACTAGCTATCCTTTCTATGTACCAACAATATTGCTAAGTATGAAGCTCTAATAACAGGTTTAAGAATAGTAGTCTAGAGGCAGATACAATTAAAATTCTATGGGGACTTATAGTTGATTGTTAACCAAGTCAATGATGACTACCAAACCAAGGATGATAAACTCACTCCTTATAAGATGGTAGAGAGTTTGAAGGAATTTTTCATTGATATAACCTTTGAGAAGATACCTCATATGAACAATCAAGCAACAAATTTCATAGCGATAATTGGGTCTTTATTAGACATGCCACACAACGTCCTTCAATGTGAATTCTTGGTTGAATAGCTTCTCGTACCAAATTTCAAAATTCTTGAATCTGAAAATTCATGTGTGTGATTGATGGCCCTAGATCCCCATGGTATCATGATATATTCACCTATCTTGGTAGAGGTACCCTCCCATATGATATCACTTCCAATCTTAAGAAGACCTTTGTTAAAAAGGCATCTCGACTCGTCATCTTAGGTGATATATTATATCGTAGAAGCATTGATGGGACATTAATACGATGTCTCAACCAAGTGGAATCCTTGATTGCCTTAACAAAAGTACACAAAGGTATTTTTGGTTCCCATTCTAGTGGAATAAGGTCTTATCCAAGAAATTGTTGAGGACAGGGTATTATTGGCCAACCATGGAAAGACAATATCACCACTATGTGCAAAAATATGTTCAGTGCCAACAACATGGAGATCTAATCCACACTCTAGGAGTTACAACCAATGGTCACACCTTGGCCTTTCTTGTAGTGGGGGTTTGACCTCATAGGAAATATTTCTCCCACCTCATCTAATGACCATAAATTCATCATCACGACCATTGAATACTTTACCAAGTGTGTTGAAGCGATTCCTATGACTTAGATAATAGGAAGCAAATCTCTAAGTTTATCCTAAATTAACTTATTTTCCACTATGGCGTTTTGCAAGCCCTTATCTTATATAATGGAGCACTCTTTAATAGTCAGGATGTAAGAGAGATATCCCAATGATTTAACATCCAACATCGGTTCTCTACCCCCTATTACCCCCAAGGCAATGGTCAAGCTGAAGCTACAAACAAAACCATTCTAAAGATCCTAAAGAAAATGATCAATGAAGTTGGTGGCGACTGGCATATGCAGTTACACCCCACCCTATGGGCTTATAGAACTAGTATATGCATTCCTATAGGTGCAACCCCCTTCTCCTCGGTCTATGGATCATAAGCCATCCTACCTATTTAGGTTGAGCTTTGTTAATTGTGAGTGTCACTACAAAATCTTATCACTAATTAAGAATATAGGGTATCTCAGTTGAATGAATTAGAATTCCTAGATGAGCATCATCTTGATGTCTTAAATCATTTGCAAGCATACCAATATTGACTGAAATGGAGCTATAATAATAAGATCAAGAGTCAGTCTTTCTAGGTAGGGGATCTTGGCGCCAAGCAAAATTAAAAGAATGTTCTAGATTAGAATAGTAAAGGAAAGTTTGAACCTAAATGGTTGGGCCCAATTGTGGTCACAACAAGCTATGGATCAAGAGTGTATCAATCATCAATGCTTGAAGGTGAACCCTTGTAGGAGCCAATCAACATTCTACATCTCAAAAACTTTTATGCCTAGGCTTGAAGGGTGTAAAATTTGGAAAAAAAAAAAAAAGATAAAAAATCCAAAAAAATAAGAAAAAGGATTGAAAACGGTAAAGAAAAAATTGTCCTCTAGTGAAAACCACTTCGATGGCACTTTGGGTTGGAAAACAAACACCTTACATAAATAAGCACCTCCATCTATCTTTAGCTTTTTAGCTTATCATGCTTTGCATCGCATCATTCATCCTATTTATTCCATCACCCATCCACATCCATATCATAGCTTGATATTGTAAAGTATCATATTCCCTTTAGTACTACCTAGCACATTCCTAAGTTCAGTTTGTCCTACCTATATCGAGGTAGTCTATCACATCACATTGGGGGCAAGTTGTTGTGCATCAGGTTGGGTTCTTGTATATCTTAAGGTTATTTTAAATCCATCAAAAATCCAAAAAACATTCATAAAACCTTATCAAAATCCAAAAACACTTGCAAAATCTGAAAAATCCAAAAACATCAAAATTTTGTACAGCTAAAATCCAAAAACATTCAAAAAATTGTAAAGTCAAAAATACCAAAACACCTCAAAATCCCTAAATAGGTCAAAATATCAAAAAAGAAAAAACATTACCTTGTCAAACTATGTTTTCTTTGAGCTTGAACCTAGGCAAGGCCATCACTAATGTGCCCCCAGGACACCCTAGGTTAGTCCTTTAGGAGTCCGTCATAATAAACTAACCATCCATCAAGTGTTCACATCTCATCAATAAACATGTTTGAGTTAGTCAAACTATGTGGTCTTTACATGTATAGCATAGGCAAGGGTCATCTTTGATAAGCCCCCAAGGCCCCTAGGATATTCTTTTAGGTTACGTTCTTGGTCAAAATCTCAGAAAACTCCAAAAACATTGGAAAACTTAGAAAAACACAAAAAATAATTGAAAATTGAAAACCCCAAACAGCTTAAAATAATTGAAAACCAAAACATTCACATTAACTCTCAAAAAGACCAAAAATAGCCTCAAAACATTGCAAAAACACCAAAAACATTGAAACATTCTAGAAAATTGAAAACCATCCATACCATTTCTCTTTCACCCGTAATAAACCTTCATCCCTAATAAATCAATTGTCATCTTCAAACTTTGGTAAAAAAAATAGAAAACAAGTGTCGCAAGTCATGAAGTTAGAACCTAAGTGTCAAAATCTAAAGTCTAGATCATATGTAAATGAGTCAGTTGCACTTGTATCAATGGCCTATCAAAATACCTAGTCTTAGTCAAAACATCTAATAAACATGTCCTAGGATGCATCCTTCCTACAATGGTCATCAACATCATAAATCACCTTAGCTATGATAAGTTGGCAAGAGATATAGATAACATTGACTATTTGTTTTTCATCTTTTCTTATGATTTATCTTATTAATCTATTCTAAGGACCTCTCGATGATGTCTCAATTATTTAGAGAGAAAGGAATAGGGCATCGATCATTATCTATCATTTGTTGTGCTTGTGGGTATTCTTATAAAATAATCTTGGTGCATACTTGCTTAGTTGTGTGTAGGGAGGTTGTTTGGAGTAGATTGTTGACTATTGTGTATGCTCTAGTTCAATATATTATAGACTTCTAAACTACATTCCAATGAGGTTTTTGTATGTCAAGGTGTGAACAAGAACTATCCTATCTATTTGCAGAGTCAAATTCTATCACACTAGATACAATGCCATCTTGGTTTTCAATACCATGATGCATCGTGTCTATGTGTTATATCAAACATAAGCAATGGCGAAGATTCCCAATCCCAAAAATGAGAAAAATAATCCATCTCATCACAATAATCTAATAAAGTCTCAATGAATCATGGACTTGTTGGACTCCTAAATCAATCTAAATATCAATGGTCAATCCATTCATCTTATTCTTCTATCTTCTTTTCCATGCTAACTTGGTATCATGAAAAATAACCAAACAATATTAAATGCATCCATCCTACATTCACAAATCATTAGCATACATACATCCCACATAAGCATATCATATCATCTACATATTATAAATAATGGCATCATCATATGGAAAATTACATATAGAATGTATACCCATCTCATAACATGTCATAACCAGATACTAAAAAAGAGAAGGAAACATCCATTGCATCCATATGATACATCACATATCATGCACATCACATCATAGACCATCTCATATCACATGACATAAATAAAAAAGTACATACATGACATAAACATTTGCAACCATTGCATCCATACATAATCATAATGCATGAAATAAATACATCACATCACATATCATAAATGCATCACATCATAATCAAATTAGGTCATCTCATATATATATCTCAAAAATGAATGTCATGATACATATCAAAATCATTGTGTGTAAATATCATCAAGGATACATATACGGGAGGCTATGAAAAATGAGCCAATGAATGTGTATAAAAAATGTGTCTAAAAAATTGGGGTAGGATCTATCCCCTACTACCTTGATCACCATGGTGTGCCTCATCCCCAGGCTATCTCACTAAGGGCTGGCCACCTAATGCACACAACTACAACTAGCTCTTATGATCAAAATTTGGTTTCCGATAGTGAGGGGGGACATCCATGTAATAAAGTGTCCTATAATATGACACCTCCTCCCTCACCTACCCATAGAGGTGTGTTTCCAATGTTTGTATAACCCGCCCCTATGCCTGTTGTGCCTATTGTTGAGCCACAACCTCTAGCTACTATCTCTGCCCTACCTCCTAGACAAGTTGTACATTAGATGTCTATCGAAGCTGCCTCTCATGATCTCTCTACTTTCGAGCCTGGTCCCACTCAACAATGACTATTTGAAGTTGTTGACAGGCCTAGTTTCTCTTTTGTGTCAAAACCTAAAGCTGTGCATCCTTGGGATCTACCCCAAGTGTCCCTATATTTATTTTGCTAAACAACATCACCAGGTTTCAAATCTAAGGTAGTGTCACTATATGCAAAGGCAGTTCTAAAATTAAATTCCAAATCCAAATAAGCATCGCCAAGTGCACTCATGTTATTGTAATCAATTGGAAACACTAATTCTAAATCATGGGAAGCATCACCATTTATAATGGCATCGCTAAAATTGGAAAAAGCGTTGCTGAAATTCCTAAAGCATTGTAATATAGTGATGCCAAACTTGACCTAATTTTGATGCCTAATAAATGCATAAAAATGAAAAGTACAAGGAAAGTCTCGATTTGTGTATCGAGGGTCCTATGCCTGGAGGCTACTGGTACTCTCGAAATCGGTCAGTGATGTGTCGTGGAAGCACATGGCACACCATTTTTTCAGGGAGTCAGAGCTCAAAATGCAAAAAGTCTCTAAATGTGAATGCACAAATGAACTGAAAGTGACCCTTTATCACATATTTATGACTAAAAATTAGGTTTTTTTCCCTAATTTGATAGGAATACTAGGGTTTTAGCCTATTTTACTAATTTTTGCATTTTTGGGCTCGTTTTTGCATCTCATCAGTTTCGTCAATTTTCTTCAATAAAATCAATTGAAACAAACTCATATTATCTAAGGGATTGGGAAAGGATTGTCATTCCACATCAATGTGACACCACTCCCCCAATGGGATAAGATTCGAGGTCCTAGAATAGATTTCCCTTACTTTTTCATGTTGATTTCATGTAAGCTTAATTGGTTCTTGTTCTTTGCAATTTCAAATATCTTGTTGGGATCATGGATTAGGTGATTAAATAGGATTTAAATTAATTTGAATCTATCATATTTAGTTCATACTATGATTATGGTCACATGTATTTATAATATGAAACTAGCTATTTAAGAAAACTTCATGAAAGTAGCCATGTAGCACATCATAAGATGGCTCAAGCTATTCTTCCTACAAAATGGCATGTATTAGACATCATAAAATTATGCCCCATCCCTCATATGATGACATGATGATGAGATATTACAAGAGAGAAGTAAGACAAACAAACATTTAGCCTCGTGTCATTTCCAACAGACGCTCACATGCCTCATATGTCATCATTTTTTAAAATGATGGTTTGAAAAGTGTCATGTTTTCATTTACACATTTGATGTTTAAAGATTTGTTTTTGGAGTTTAGAACTTGCTTTTGAATATTATAAAAAAATAGATTTGGCTGGGTAGTTTAGGTGGTTAAGGAAAGGTAGTTTCTTTTCCCCTTCTATTTATTATTTCTCCTTTAGTGGAGAAGGGGTTTTTTCCTTTTTGAATTATTCTTGAGTTCTTTAGTTTTTCATTTAATAGAGGAAAGTTCTAGTTGGATGAAGGAAGAGAAGAAGGGTAGAGGAAAGAATGTTGGAAGAGAGGGTTTTGTTAGTCTTCTTCAACTTGGATATCATTTTTTATGGTAAGGTCTAAACCCCTTGTTAGATATTTGGTTTGATGTGTAAAAGAATTATTGGAATGTGTTTCTATGTTTGTGAAATTTATGTGAAAATACATGGTGAATCCTTATGGGTGTGTGCACCAATATATGACACAAAAAAGGTTCCACACTAGGTAAAAAAGTGAAATTATGCATTTCATGAGCACCAAATTTTGCGCTCGCCAAATGCCCTTCCAACTCATGCTCACCAAAAGGAGATCAATTTTTCCTTGTGATTCTTCATGAGGATGCTTCCAAGACATATGAGAGGTCAAAGAGATCGAAGAGGCATGCATTTCTATTGCTTTAGTTTCAAATTTGAATTAAAATGTAGACTGAAATAGGTTTTTTTAAAATAAACTTTGTTTTACTTTCCAGGAAATTAGTCTCCACCTCCAAACATTGACAATTCACAATCATCCTAGGTCACGAAGACCCTCTCGAACAAGAAGAAACTCAAACCCCTTCCTCAATTTGTAGGCATCCACAATGAATGTAAGAGAATATTTTAAATGAAATTGAAAACAACAAAAGAGATCTTGAACTATTGATTGGAAGATTAAATGAACATTCTACAACCCACCCTTATAGGAGAAGCATTTCCAAGTCACTCAAATCAATTATATCACATGTAGGAGAAATGAGTGAGAAAATAAAATTTTGGTCAAATAAGAGGGATGAATTAAAATAATTTTATGCTATTCAGCTTTCATATGCACAAGTGAAAAAATAAAAAATTAACAAAGCTAACTTATGTGCCCTTTTTATAGACCCAAGAACTAACACACCTTTATCACATGCATGCATGAGGTTCCCCATCCATTGGTGCCACCATGAATTAATAAAAAGTTATGGGAGCAATGGTGGATGGTTTTTTACCAACCTCCATGCAATAACTATGAGGTACCATTGCATTTTTTGAGGAAACTCTATTGTGAGTTTGTCCTCAATAAGGTGCCAAATTATTTTGACATTTTAGACTTTTAGGGTAGAGGTGGGGGCTCCATACATGATAGACTGGGAGCATGACATAATCCACAATTGGCACCAAGACCCTTGCCCAAACCCATGGTGTAGCATGTTGTCATTCCTTCTGTTGTAAGGGATAATATTGAGGTAGACATGCTAGAGTCAATTAGCTCGCTCACTCATAGCATTGTATAGTGTGTGAGGTGATGTGGATGAGACTTCTAGGCCCAGAGTTCCACCCCACCATTATGGCTCTTGTAGTGTTGTTTGCACATATGAATTTGATGAGAGTGCTCAGGATGTAGCTACACAACATACATCACCTACAGAGTAGATGGTTATTGAAAGGAAAGTAGAGCATGAAATATGCCTTCCTAATACTAATCTTTAGGAGAGAGAAGCAAATAAATTGTTTAAAACTTTGCAATTATAGTTAATTTAAAATGCACATATTAAAAAATATGAATAGACAATAAAACATCAACACAAGATTTATGTGGGAAAACCGTTTTAGGAAAAAACCCACACACCAAAGCAGAGATCTCTTGTATAACAATAAAAACCAATATTAAATAAGATTGTAAAGCTATACTCTTTCAGGTGCTTTTCTAGAATGAAATCAGCAACACTTTGTTACATTCACTCTAATCTTCACTCACTTCCAATGTGATACGATGTTGTATACATACTTCTCAAGCATTACAAGAAAATTTTCATTCCAACTTCCATACCAACCAAACAGTCATTGTATCTCTAAATTCCTACTATCACCTCGATCATCTATCGTTCCATCGGAGGGACTCCCAAGTGACTCCTTTCGATATGGTGAAGTCTCGTTGATGAAGTCCCATCAAAATGTTGAGGAGATGTTGTAGCAACTTACACTGATATAAGAAGGTCTCACTGATATACCTTGCAGCTTTGATCGGGTGGCCCCTAATGCCTATGTTTCACCCATGTCATCATCATACAACTAACATCATCAATGTGACTTGACATATATCGATCAAACACTCATCGCTACATGTATTGCTAATGCCATCCTTCACATTAGTTTTGTCCCACCTTATTAGCATGTCGAAGAGACTGATTATTTCATCTCATGGACATGTGCCTGACTCTTCGATGAAGCGCTTATCGGGATGTTGAGGAGACTAGTGACTAAGTCTTGTCAACATGTGCATGTATCTTTGATGAAGTGCTTATCGATATGTCATGGAGATTAGCCACTAAGTCCCACTGGCATGTTCTTGTCAACCCAATGAACATTTACTTCCAACCCGCTACCTCTAGTTTAGACTTCTGTAATACTGTGGTGTAGAAGATTTTGACTCAGCTAAGTTTTTTCCTGATTTTAGAGAGCCTTCACCAATAAGTTTGAGACACATTTTTCTCAACATTCTCCCACTTGAAAAACAACTCAGTAGCTCCCAATCAACACTCGAAGTCACTATATTACCATAGGCCTCAAGGCCTATTGAATTTGTACATCATCTAAACTTCTCTATGGTCATTGGATTTGTTAGTGAATCAACAACATTCAACAAAGTTTCAACCTTTTCCAAGTTAACCTTTCCATCTTCCACAACATCATGAACAAAATGGTATTGCACGTCAATGTGTTTTGTTATGGCATGGAAAGTTGGAATTTTTTCCAAACATATGGCATTCTAGCTGTCATAGTAGATAGTAATCCACCCTACATCAGAACCAACATTCGAACATGGTCTTCCAAGCCAAATGGATTCTTTACAAGCATGAGTTGCTGCCATGTACTTTACTTCAGTAGTGGACAAAGCAACTACAACTTGCCACTTTCTCATCCAACTTATTGCACCATTAAACAACATGAAAAAATATCCATTGGTGGATTTTCTACTGTCAATATCATCACCGAATTAGAATGCACATATCCACGAATGCTTACTGAATATTGAGATCTAGTAGAATAACCATGATAACATAAGGCATACTCTAAAGTACCCTACAAATATCTGAAAAAATCTTTTCACAACCTCCTAGTGTGTTTGTCCTAGACTAGCCATAAATTGACTAAGAACTCCCATTTCTTGGGAAATGTCTGGCCTAGTACAGACCATTGCATTCATTAAACTGCAAACTACACTTGCATAAGGTACCCCTTCCATTTCCTCCATCTCAGTAGGATATTTTGGACAATCTTCCACATAAAGATTTGTTCCCTACAACATAGGAACCACTAACTATTTGAAATCTATCATATTGAATCTCTTTAGAACAAAGTTCATGTTGTTGGATGTTGTGAATGTTTTCCTAATATGTGGTTGTCATTGATGTCAACACTATTAGCATTTGGTGTATCAGAGGTTGTATATGTCGAGGATATTGAGAAAATTATAAAAGAAAGTGTTCTAGGTTCCTAGTGGAACTATGCAGATCATAAAGGTGTTTTGTTCTCTACATTGAAGATTAGTTGGTGTGGATCAAATGGCTTATTGTTGAGTATATCTAGATCATCTACTAGAAGTTTCAGAGGTCCACATGATGTTTTGAGTGTGTTGTGGTCTGACAGTGTTTTTGTGGTCTCTATCAATGTTCCTAAATGTAGATTGTGCAATTCTATTGATTTCAATTGTTTTGGATGCTTCTCTATTGTTTCTTGGTGTTCTTGGATGTTTCCAAATTATGCTCTATCTCTATGGTACGTCCACATTGATCAGTGTACTCATTGTTGAATATTTTTCTCCGTATGTTCATTTTTTCATGTTCCTAACCCACATGATGGTGGTAGCATGTTGTGGATCTTCAAGGAGGAATTAATTGAAGTATTTTTGTGTTGAAGATATCAATTTGGGTCTCCACTATGTTGTGGCCAACCTTGGTGGATACACATTAAAAATTTAATTGAAAATTTGGGCCGACAATACAAATATATTTTATTTTTCTTGGGCGACTAAGATGCGATGAAATCTCTTGTAGCGGATATATAAGTGCAACTATTTCATTGGTGTGGAGTGAAGAGAAGGTGCTCTTGTGTGTGTATGTGCAAATATCTTTCAGTTGTAGAGCAAAGTGTGAAGGATATTGTGCGAAGTGTGAAGAAGTGGTGAGCTTAATTGGAACTGTAATCAAGCTTGTGCAAAAGCTATTTTCTCAATTCATATCCTTTGGATTTTTAATCCTATTTTTTTGGGAAGTGAGCCCCTTTTTTATTTGAACAGTGAGCTCTAGGCAGTGTGCTTGAATGCATGTGCATTCATGTTGTTATTTTTCATTATACTTTTAGCAGAGTATAATCTTGTGGACTAACATCCACCATGGTTTTTCCCCTAATAGGGCTTCCACATAAAAAATCTTGGTGTTATTTGTCTCTCTGATGTGTTAATTTCTTGTGGATGATTGCTTATTTATCAGATCTGATATTTAAGTTAAGTTAAGTAAGAAAAGTTTAAATTTCTAAGATAATTGATTCACCCCCCCTCTTAGTTGTCTATCCTTCTTTTTCCAACACATGTACTTTCTCTAGCTAAGCCAAAGCTTTCTATTTTCTCTATCCCTTTTGATTTCCATCCCCAGAATATAGCTTGTTGAACCTAGATCCTTCATTTCAAACTATGTTGACAATTGAGACTTGAATTCATAAATCATACCCTTACCATTCCCAATGAACAACATGTCATCCACATACAGGGAATTAATAAGAAGATGACCATTTTCAATTTTAAAATAAATACAATTGTCAAACTTTGATCTCACAAATCCCAAAGACAACAATAAGTATCAAACTTTTGGTACGACATTCTAGGAGACTGCTTCAGAACATACAAAGGTTTCTCTAACCTATATACTAGGTTCTCTTTACCTTTCTTAATGAAATGCTCTGGTCAAGACATATAAATCTCTTCCTTCAAATTGCCATGAAGGAAAGTTGTCTTCACATCCATTTGCTCGATTTCTAAATCATATGTTATTGCAAGTGATAACAAGAATCAAATGGATGTCAACTTTGCTACAAGAGAAAAGATTTTCCTATAATCAATTCCCTCCACCTAGGAATATCCTTTCACGACCAACCTTCCTTTATGCTTCTCAACACTACCATCAAGACCTATTTTTTTCTTGAACACCCATTTACTTCCAATAGGCTTTCATCCTTTAGGAAAAGGTACCAGATCCCATGTATCATTCTTCTTCAATGATGTCATTTCTTCGTTCATGGATCCCAACTAGGAATCTACATCAAACATACCCATAGCCTCTCTAACAATCCTAGGCTCATCAGTGTTAGCAATCAAAGCATAGGCACAACTGGAATCTAACATACAATATCCAAACCTCTTAGGTTTTCACTTAGCATGCATAGACCTCCTCACAAGTTGAGGCTAACATTCTTCGTCTTGTTCAGAACTTTCAAAGCTACTTGAGCTCTCCTCATTAATAGATCCACCTAAAGTACGTAGTTGATCTTTATTGGGTGTAAGAGGAGCTTCAATTATCTCTTTTATTTCTTCTTTTATCTCTGGTTGTAGATCAACTATGGAAGGTTTGAACTCACAAAAGATCACACTTCTACTATAGAGCACCTTCTTTGTAACTAGGTTCCAAAGCTTGTACCTTTTCACACTGATGCCATAACTGATGAAGATACACTTCATTGCCTTGTTCTCCAATTTAGATTTCTTTTCACTAGGAACATAAGCATATGCCTCACAACCAAATACTCTAATATGTCTCAACGAGGGCTTCTTACCAGACCATACTTCCATAGGTGTCTTATCAATGAGCATCGAAGTAGGAGATCTATTAATTAGATAACACGCAGTGGCTACAACCTCAACCCAAAACTTTAGTGCAAGACCAAAACCACTCAACATACTCCTTGCCCTCTCCAATAGTGTTCTATTCATCCTCTTTGTAACTTCATTTTTCTATGGAGTATAAGGAGTTGTTTTATGTCTCTTAATCCCATAGTCCTTACAAAACCTATCAAAATATACATAACAAAACTCACCACCGTTATTCATCCTTAAACACTTTATTTTCCTACTAGTTTGATTTTCTACCAAGGTTTTGAACTCCTTAAATTGATTGAATACCTCAGTTTTACTTCTGAGAAAATATACAAATTGCCTTCTTGAATAATCATGTATGAACAAGACAAAATACACAGATTTCAATAATGAAGGATCATTAACTAGACCAAACACATCAACATGAATATAATCTAGAATTCCATAAGATTTATGAGAACTAGAATAAAAAGAAACATGATGTTGTTTTCCATATATACAATGTTCACAAAAATCGAACTCGAGATTACAATCATCAAGCCCATCAACAAGATTTTATTCTTCAAGGCTTTTAAAACTTTTCACCAATGTGGCCAAGCCTCTAGTGCCACAACATTGTCTTTTTTACTAGGAGCTTCACCTCTAAATAATTAGCACCCTCAAGAATAATTTCCTCCTTCTCTACTTGATTAGATGAAGAAGCCCTTTACCCATACTTCATAGAAGTACTATTGCATTGAACTATGCAAGCATCCAACTTATACAGAGTGCCAATTCATGCACCCTTAGCAAGCACAATAGAACCTCTACTCATATTACAACTAACATTTGAAAAAGATACCTACACACCCAAATCATTCAACTTACTTACATAAAGTAAATTTCATGCCAAACCAAGGATATGTTGTTAAACAAGCATAGGACAACTAAGAGGGGGGGTGAATTAGTTGTCACACAATTCAAACTTAAAACTTCAACACTTATTAATTCCACAACTAAACTATTTTGTTATTAATTAAGAGCATGAAATAAAAATAATAGAGAACAAATCAACACAATGAACACCATATTTTTACGTGGAAAACCTAATGAGGGAAAAACCATGGTGAGGGTTAACTCACAATATAAAAGATTATAAAACAAAGGCTCACTACCAAGGGCTCACTGCCCAAATGAGGAATCATTGTCCAAGTACAAAAGCTCACTTCCTATAAAAAGGACTCACTATCCAACAGGGAGGCTCACTGCCTACAAATACAAAAGAAAACAAAAAGATTCACCACAAAAATTAATGTACTTTCATAGGATAACAAAAACCCTTATCTCACTGCCTTCAACACAATAAAGAACTACTATCACAACTCACACACAAAATTATGCTCTTATGATTTATGATTCACTTCCATCACTTTGCATCACACTGTCATACAACTCTTCATAATTCGACTTGCTTTTATACCATCCTCAACCTTAGAAACTTTCTCCAAGGTCGGCCACAAAAACCTTATTTCATAAATTCAAAATAGTTTGGCAACTCAAAATTCCTGCGATGGAGATGAATAAGAGTAGACCAATAAAAACAAATAATATCTCGAAACAACAACACACTTAATTAAATTTTATTCTTCGAATGAAGTGTAAACACCAGGTCAGCCAAACCTAATGAAAACACAAATAAACATTGATGTACATGCTTCCCAATCAGACGATGACACACAGATGTCGCAACACGCTTCCTTTTGCATGAGGATACATCTCAGAATCTTCCAAATACATCTATGGCAAAACAATAGACTTCAACCACTGAACATATTTCACCAGTCCAACGGAATTGTACAAACTCGCACTAAAACATATAATCATGATTTCTAGATTACCAATATTCAAACCTCTTTGCTAGAGCATGTAAAATACTTTCACAAGGCATATCCCAGATCCATAAGATCTAAAATGAAACAACAAAGAACTGTGGAGAAAAACTAGTTCTCCAAGTCCATAGAAGACCAATTCTACCAGAACAGTCCACATACCACTGAAAGTAACTCTCACATACCATCACACCGGAAGCTAAAACTCAGGAGATATCACCACTAGATCCTCATTAACAAGGCTTTAGATCTGCACAAGCATAGGATCAACACAGGAGAAATTTGGAGCACATACCGGAGCATATATTGAACACTTTCAACATTTTGACTTATCTTCTTTATTTAACTTTCTCAAAAGCACTTGGAAACTCATCAAACCATCACACTTGCAACACTAAAACGATAGCTCCATGTACTCACAACATTTCAGCAACATCTCAACTATACATGTGCAATCTGCAACATACTGAATTGTGTTGAAATCAATGAAAACATCTCCAAACTTTATCATACCTACAACAATCCCCTCCTTTGTCATTGATGGCAACACATGATGTGAAAAAAAAAACATCAAAGACAACATCATCCTTCACAATACTAGGAGAACTATTTTTCACATGACTTTTATCTCCCCCTTTGACATCAATGGCAAAGATCAACAACACTAATTACTCCCCCTTAGGAGTACACCCATACTACAACAATGAAACCATTTCTACTCCCCATATGGAGTAGACCCATTTATTAGTCCAGATAAATGAAGAATTTGTGAATTCACTAGATTGATGCACTTTTATGTGCACCTAGTTAGGAGGACCAATGACCCCCAACATCTCCCCAAGATGCTCAAAAGTATTCTTCAGAAGAACCTTAGTGAATATGTTTGCAATTTTTTCCTTTGTTGTCACATACTCCAATCTAACCTCATTCTCCAGTACTTTTTCTCTCAAGAAATGATATTTGATAGATATGTTCTTTGTTCTTGAATGCATGACCAAGTTCTTTGAAATGTTTATTGCACTTGTGTTGTCATAGAAAATAGAAATAGGCTTATCACATACCACACCAATGTCCTTCAGTTTCTACTTCATCCATAAAACTTGTGTGCAGTAGGATGATACAACAATATATTCTTCTACTATGGATAACAAAACTGAGTCTTGCTTTTTTCTCAACCATGACACTAATCTTCCACCAAGAAAGAAAGCACCACCACTGGCACTCTTCTGGTTAGCTACACATCTATCCCAATCAACATCTGTATAAGCACTCAAGGTGAAATCATCACTCTTAGGGTACCATAGTCCATAATCTGGTGTACCTTTAAGGTATCTAAATATCCTCTTTACAACTACAACATGTGCCTCTTTAGGATCTACTTGGAAACTGGAAACTAAACAAACTACATGCATAATGTCTAGTTTGGTAGCAGTAAGATACAACAGTCCATCAATCATAGATCTATATTTGCTCTGATCAATCTTAGCAGATTCATCATCTTTACTCAATTTACATCTGGTCACCATAGGAGTACAAACCGGTTTAGAATCATCCATCCCAAACTTCTTCAACAGTTCTTTTACATACTTAGATTATGAAATGAATATCCCTTTATCAGTTTGATTTACTTGTAGACCAAGGAAGAAATTCAATTCTCTGATCATAGACATCTCAAATTATTTTTGCATCTCTTCAACAAAATTCTTACACATGCATTCATTTCCACCAAAAATGATATCATCAACATAAATAACTACTTTCAACATCTTGTTACCTTGCACTTTGAAGTAAATATTTGTATCAACATAACCTTTGTTGAATCCTTGCTTTGTTAGATATCTATCTAGTCTTGCATACCAAGCTCTGGGAGCTTGCTTCATCCCATACAACACCTTCTTCAACTTACGAACCATGCATGGTTTGTCAGACAACTGAAACCCTTCAGATTGCTCCATGTACACTTCTTCCAATTCACCATTCAGAAATGCTAACTTAACATCCATTTGATACACCTTGAAGTTCTTATGAGTAGAAAAGGCTAAAAACATCCTGATAGCTTCCATTCTAGCCATAGGGGCAAATGTCTCTTCAAAATCTATACCTTCAACTTGTGAATATCCCTTACATACAAGTCTCGCCTTATTCCTTACAACTTCTCCACTTTCATTCAGCTTATTCTGAAACACCCATTTTGAACCAATCACTTTTTTATTCACTTGCCTAGGGACTAGTTCCCATGTCTGATTCTTTTCTATTTGCTGCAATTCTTCTTTCATAGCCTTCATCCAACTCTCTTCTTCACATGCTTCACTCACAAACTTAGGTTCAATTTTAGAAAGAAAACATAGATGTACCTAAGCTACAACTCTATTGTACAACTTAGGTTCATTTTCTTCTTCTTCTCCTTCTTCTTCTTCTTCCACTTGTTCTTCTTTCTCTTCTTCTTCATTCTCCTTGTTCTCCTCAAGTACATGTCCACAAATAGGATCATTAAGTTCAACTTCACTTATCTCAATAGGTCTACGTATGTCTTCATCAACTTTTACATTAGCACTCTCAATGATCTTTCTCAACCTTTTATTAAAGCATCTGTATGCTTTGCTAGTAGTAGTATATCCAAGAAAAATTCCTTCATCACATCTAGCATCAAACTTTCAAATATTTTCATCATCTCTTTTAATATAACATCTTCTTCCAAATACCTTAAAATACTTCATAGTAGGTGTCTTACCAGTCCATAACTCAAAAGGTGTCTTTCTGCTATTGTATCTAATGTAGACTCTATTAATAATATAAACAATAGTATTTATCGCTTCTCTCTAGTACACATCCAGTACATTTGATTCTTTCATCATGGTTCTAGCAACTTCCTGTACATTCATATTTTTCCTTTCAACTACACTATTCTATTGAGGGGTTCTTGGAGTAGAAAATTGTCTTCTTATGCCATGTTCACAAAAAGTATTAAATTCACCAAAGGCGAATTCACCACCTCTATCAGATCTCAAACAATTGATTTTCAGATTTACTTCATTTTCCACTCTTGCTTTGAATACTTTAAACCTATCTAGAGCCTAAGTCTTTTCTCTAAGAAAAGCAACCCATGTCATTCGAGTATAATCATCAATAAGCAACATGAAATACTTGTCACCATTCAGGCTTTCGATCCTAGTTGGACAACAAAGATCAATATGAATCAATTCTAGCATTTCAGTAGTAGAGTTCTTTTTTCCTTTAAAGTTGCATCTTGTTTGTTTCCCCAATTGACAACTTCTGCAAATAGCATTACCAGGTCTTGTGATTTTAGGTAGTCCTCAAACAATCTCTTTTGCACTGATCTTGACAAGGTTATCCAAATTTACATGTCTCATTCTTTGGTGCCATAACCAACTTTCACTGATTTGAGATGTAAGGCAATGACCATCAACCCCTTTCAACTGATAAATGTTTCCATGGGTTCTTCTTCCAGCAGTAAACATATCTCCACTTCTGTATCCTTTTCTGATTTCACAAATGTTATTATAAAACACAAGTTTAAAACCATTGCTACACATCTGACCAACACTCAGAAGGTTATGCCTTAAACCCTTCACATAGTATACATCATCAGTACTATGCACTCCATCAAAAATAATTGAACCTTTCCCACAGATCTTAGCTCCTAAATCATCACCAAACATAACTAAACCACCATCATATTTCTCAAGTTTAGTGAACTTACTCTTATCTTTGGTCATGTGATTAGAACATCCACTATCAATTACCTTGTATTATTCATCCTATCTTGCATGAAAAGAGGTAACCAAGGTACCTTCCATCCTATTTCTCTTACTCTCTGGAGCCTTCTTTCTTACACATTTTCTAGGGTTAGTGTATACAGATTTACTTTCCAAAGCTAACAATAAGCATTCACTATCATCAACCTCATTCTTAGATTCATCATCAAAAATTCCCACTTCCTCTTTAACATAGTACAGCTCCTTATATTTCTTATCCTTCCTATCCTTATCCGTATGATCCTTGTTCTTCTTATGCACAACTCTATTCAAACATCTCGAAGCATAATGACCAATATTACCACAACTAAAACATTTAAAGGGAAACATACCTTTATACTTTCCAGTTCCTTTCTTCAACTTCCAGGTGAAGTTTGCTTCCAAGTCATCAACTCCATCACTATCCAATTCCTCTTTAATATTCAGTGCCTTAAATGTCATTTCTATCTTTTCTTCTATCTTGTCTTCTTTCTAAAACTTCCTCATCTCAAATGCTTGCAATGTGTTGAACAATTGTTCCAAAGTGTACGTCTTAAGATTATAGACTTCAATCACCAAGATCTTATCACTGTACCACTCTGATAGAGTTATCAAGATTTTCTAAATTATATCTTCATCTGATAGTTTTCCTCCTTGATTTCTTACTTCATTTGTAGTCAGTTCAACTCTCTGAAAGAAACTTGTAAACTCTTCACCTTCTTCCATCTTCAAATCCACAAATCTACACTTTGCTGCTAGTTTCTTTGTCAATTTCACTCTTTCATTTCCTTCATACATATCTTCCAACTTATTCCAAACTTCATATGCAGTTTCCATTTAAGAAACCTTAACTCTCTCATTTTTAGATAAACCACTACAAATAGCATAATTCACCTTCTCATTTTCTTCATAAGCAGAGATCTCATCTGCAGTAGTAAGACCACTGAATGGGGGTGTATACTTAGACTCAATAGCCTTCTAGGTCTTGAAACCAAAGGAGATAATATATCCTTTCATCTATCCCTTCCAATCATTGTAGTTAGTTTCATCAAACATAGGGATCACCAATTTATGCACCATTAGATCTTTCTTAAGTGGATAAGCTTAACAAGAAGGAACCAAAGCTCTGATACCAATTGTTAAACAGGTGCAAGACAACTAAGAGGGGGGGTAAATCATTTGTCACATAATTCAAACTTAAAACTTCAACACTTATTAATTCCACAACCACGTTGTTCTGTTATTAGTTAAGAGCATGAAACACAAATAACAGAGAGCAAATCAACACAATGAACACCAAATTTTTATGTGGAAAACCCAATGAGGGAAAAACCATGTTGAGGGTTAACTCAAAATATAAAAGATTATAAAACAAAGGATCACTACCAAGGGCTCACTGCCTAGATGAGGACTCATTGTCCAACAAGGAGGCTCACTGCTTACAAATACAAAAGAGAACAAAAAGATCCACCACAACAATTAATGTACAGTCGCAGGATAATAGAAACTCTTATCTCACTTCCTTCAACACAATAAAGAATTTCTATCACAACTCACACACACACTTCTTCTCTTTTGATTTATGGCTCACTTCCATCACTTTGCATCATATTGTTATACAACTCTTCACAATTCAACTTGCTTTTATGCCATCCTCAGCCTTAGAAAAGTTCTCCAAGGTCAGCCACAAAAACCTTATTTCATAAATTCAAAATAGATCAACAACTAAAATTTCCTGTGGTGGAGAGGAATAAGAGTGGACCAATAAGAAAAAATAATATCTCAAAACAACCACACGCTTAATTAAATTTTATTCTTCGAATGAAGTGTAAACACTAGGTCAGCCAAACCTAATGAAAACACAAATAAATATTGATGTACATGCTTCCCAATTAGAAGATGGAATGCATACACCACAACATGCTTCCTTTTGCATGAGGATGCATCTCAGAATCTTCCAGATACATATGCAGCAAAATGACAAACTTTAACCACTGAACATCTTTCACCAATCCAACGAAATTTTACAAACTCACACTGAAACACAAAAACATGACTTCCAAATACCAATCTTCAAACCTCTTTGCCAAAGCACAGAAAAAACCTTCATAAGACATATAATAGATCTGCAAGATCTAAAGTGAAACAACAAAGAATTGTGGAGCAAAACCAGTTCTCCAAGTCCACAAAAGACCAAATTTTCCAGAACAGTTCACATACCGGTGAACGTAACTCTCACATACCATCACACCATAAGCTAAAACTTAGGAGATATCACCACTAGATCCTCATTAAGAAACCTTCAAATCCATACAAGCATAGGATCAACACAGGAGAAGTGGAGCACATACCAAAGCACATATTGAACACTTTCAACATTCTAACTTCTCTTATTTATTTAATTTTCTCAAAATCACTTGGAAACTCATCAAACCATCACACCTACAACACTAAAAATATAGCTCCATGTACTCACAATATTTCAATAGCATCTCAACTATACATGTACAATTTACAACATACTGAATTGTGTTGACATCAATGACAACATTAATGACAACACCACCAAATTTCTCATACATGCAACATATGCATCACATCATTGATTCCCTTTATCCTTCCATTAGGAATCTGAATCCTGACTCTTCCACAACCAACAATTTCTAGGTGAGAATCATCACCTAGATACACCTTTCTACCAACATACTCTTGGTATTTTAAAAACCAAACCCTATGAGAGGTCATGTGAAAAGATGCACCTAAATTAATTAACCACACATCTTCTGATGTATGAGTTTCCAAGGCTTCTATGAATGCATCTGCATCATCTTGAGAAGATTCATTATTAGAAGAATTATTGTTTTTATTTTTCTTCTTCTCCTCCTCTTTGCACTCTTCCAGATATGTTTGGATTTCCCATAGTTCTAGCATTTCACCTTGGAATTATTACTAGGAGACTTTTATCTCCCCTCTAATTTGGATTTAGACTTCTTTTCCTTCTTATTTCCTTTCTCCTTTTATTTTCCTTGAACAACAAGGGCCTCCTTGGCCATCTCAAAATACTTCCTTCACATTTCTTCTGACAACAACAAAGTAACCACATCTTCCATAGTGAAAGTGGTTGTTGTACTCCCAATAGCCATTTCTAGGTGATCCCATGTGTCAGGAAAAGAACACAATAGGAGAATTCAACAATCCTTGTCATCTATCTTCACACCAATAGACTCCAACTAAGCAAAGATCATGTTAAATGCATTCAAATGATCTGCAACAAATGCTCCTTCCTCCATCTTCAAAGAGTATAAATTCTTTGTCAAGAATAACTTATTTACCAAGGATTTCTATTGATAAATGTCACCAAGGCTTTTCTAGAGAACTTTTGTGGTCTTCTCTTCATGGACGTTAAAAAGAATAAAATCAACCAAGCACAATCTAATCAAACCCTTGGCTTTCCAATCCATTGCATCCCAGTCAGTTTGTGAGGTTGTTGATGGTTTGTTACTAGATGCCACATCCCATAGCTCTTGATCCACGAGAAAATATTCCATGTTGAGTTTCCACAACTCAAAATTATCACCATTGAATTTTTCTATTTCTTTTCTTCTAAATGTGCTCACCATCTTAAATCTGCAATAAAATTACAACCAGATTTCACTACAAAACTCCCACTGACACTAGATTAGCACAAAAAAACCTTCTAACCCACAAGGATTAAAAAGTTAGCCAATGGATCTTATACCATATGAAAGGAAAGTAGAGCATGAATACGCCTTCCTAATACAAATCTTTAGGAGAGAGAAGCAAATAAACCATTTAAAACTTTGCACTTACCATTCATTTAAGATGCACATATTAAAAATGTGAATAGACAATAAAAAATCAACACAGGATTTACATGGGAAAACCCTTTCCAGAAAAATCCCATATACCAAAGTAGAGATCTCTTGTATAACAATAAAATCCAATATTACATACAAGTGCAGAGCTATACTCTTTTAGGTGTTTTTCTAGAATGAAATCGACAACACTTTGTTACATTCACTCTAATCTTCACTCACTATTCCAATGCACTATGGCATTTCATATGTATACTTCTCAAGTGTTATAGGAAAACCATCATTCTGACTTCCATACCAACCAAATAGTCATTGTCTTTTTGAATTCCCATTGTCACCTCAATATGTCTATCATTTTGTTGGAGGGACTCCTAAGTGACTCCTTCCGATATGGTGAAGTCTCACTGATGAAGTCCCATTGGAATTCTAAGAGACGCTATAGTAACTTACACTGATATAAGAAGGTCTAGCCAATGAAGTCCCATCAGAATGTCAAAGAGATGGTGTAGAAACTCACACTGATATAAGGTCTCGCCGATATACCTTCCAACTTTGATTGGGTGGTCCCTACTACCTATGTGTCATCCATGTCATCAGTGTGAATTGACATATATCGACCAAACACTCATCACCACATTTCCTGTTGACATCATCCTTCACAGTCATTTGGTCCCACATTATTGACATGTTGAAGAGACTAATAATTTTGTCCCACTGACATGTGCATGTCTCTTCAATGAAGTGCTTATTGGGATGTCAAGGAGACTAGCCACTAAGTCTCATCGACATGTTCCTGTCTCTTCAATGAAGTACTTATCAGGATGTCAAAGAGACTAGCCACTAAGTCTCATTGACATGTGCCTATCAACCCGATGAACCTTTACTACCAACCCACTAGCTCTAATTTAGACTTTTGTGGTACTACAGTGTAGAGGATTTTGACTTGGCTTAGTGTTTTCTTGATTTTAGAGAGCCTTAACCAATAAGTTTGAGACACCTTTTTCTCAACAGTTATGACATATGCATTACTGAATGAAACATTTGGAATTGATACTCACATAAAATTCAATAAGTTCATTTAATTTTTTTATTAAATTCTATTTTGAAATGTAAGAATAACTAAATTAGTAGAATCAATATGATGAAAATTTAGGGTTAGAGTGTTCATGATACATGCATCATTCCTACAAACCTTATTTTTTTCGACATTGAGTCCACAAGTATGAAACTAGTATTAAAGAAATAATTATTTCATGTGAATAGTTGAATGATATTTGAATTATTGTCTTATAACATGCTTTGGATGTCAAACAGTTTGTTGGTGGACTTTCAACCTCGACACCTTGCTATTCATGTCCTCCAACAACTTTCACTCAGGTAACCTATATTCATTAATGGTGTTGTAAAACAATGTTAGCTAGTTTTGGTAATTTTGTGTGTACAAATCTAAAATAATGCTTGAAACTAGATGAACTTAGATAACTAGGTTCTTTAAAGTGATGGGTGCCAGAGAATTCATTAGTCTTTTAAATAATGCATCATATATTTTGGCTTTGAACTTGTCATTTTCACTTTCCTTTTAATCCCAAACCCTTTCACATATTAATTTTTCTATCTTATAGCTTTGTCTTTGATGACAGTGTCTTATTTACGATTGAAAAATGTCACTTTCATTGTTTGAGATCAATCCATGTAGTTCATTCAACTAGTATCTATCTACATAGACATTATAATTTATTATGTTATGTGATTTTGTTTTCATATCTCAAGGGCATGTCATAAGATTGCACATTCTATAATACCATTGACATGGTTACAACCTACTCCTATGAAAGAAGAACTACATACTCCTATTGGACCTAATAATGAGAAGAGTTTTCAAGAAGCTCCAAAATATTTGTAGAAGAAGAAGAACTTCAACCTTAGAAATTTAGGAGGTCTACTAGAGATAGGTGGAAACCTAATAGGTTTGGTTATTCAGTGTCAGATTCTAGTTGCATATTTCTTTGATTGCTAACATTGATGAGCCTAGGACTATTAGACAGGCTATGGGTATGAGTGATGCAAATTACTAGTTGAAATCCATGGATGAAGAGATGGTTGCATGAAAAAAAAAAAAAAACATAGATTTGGCACCCTTCCCTAAAGGAAGAAAACACATTGGATGTAAATGGATGTTCAATAGTGTGCATGCTAAAAACTGAAAACTAATTGAAACTATAACCAAATTCAAAGAATTTTCAACATTACATCAACGAAGTTTCTCGAAATGAATACAAATGAAAAATGTAAACTATGCAAAAACTAAAACACATGCATTCAAAATAAAATGAACTCCATTGTTCTCCTATTCATCAAGATCTTGATTTATGCATTTGGTGCTCTTAGATTTTCACAAGCACAAATGCAACAAGAAGCTATGATGAGCGGAAGAGAGGATTGTACGATCGAAATTGAATCTCAAAATTGAATGTATTATTTCTTGGTGAGAAGAAAGTGTTTTTATAGATGAATTCGTGGGATTAATTCAATTTATGGGAAAGATGTGGGATAAAAGACTGAAGTGGAGAAATACATATTGAAATTAATTAAAATTGATTGAAATGAGAGAGATAAATGAGATGATTTATCAATATGATGTAGGTTTAGAATTATATTTAAAGTGGATTTTGAAACTAATGGATGAATGCTTTAATGAATTAAATGAATTAAATAATTAAATGATTTAATATGCATGGATATTTTAATGATTAATACAAATGGAGTAATGTGAAATGAATAAATGATTGACTGTGCGGATCTGGATAAATGCTTATGAATGAATAAATGCTTATAATATAGATAAATGCTTATAAATGCATTGATGAATGAAATAGAAGAAAGTATTTAAATGAATTAATTAAATAGATAATAATATCCATTTAATTAATAGATGAAATATAGGATGATTATGAGGAAAAAATTTGCATGTCTACATTTTGTCCCTCTTTGATACAATGTAGTTTATCATGTTGTGTCAAAGAAAAAGATATCCCCCAATGTAAATAAGAATGAAGAGGAGGTAGAGGTATGCCCCCTTGAGAGGACATGTAGGTTCAAAGAACACAAGTGTGCTCTCAAAATGGATGAGAGGACTAGAAGATGAAGGAAAAAAATGAAATGATGGAGGAAAATGGATAAGGATGATGAAGGAAAAATGAAATGATGGAGGAAATGGATGGTGGAAGAAATGATAGATGAAAAAAAAGAAATATGAAGGAAATGAAGGTGATGAAGCTTCTTGTGCTTTACAAAGTGCTTTATGATCATAGAGTGGTAAACTATGACAAATGGACAAAAAAAACCATGGTATGGCATAGACCAAGGTGTGCACGGTCATCCATTTGTAAAATAGATAGTCACAAACAAGGAATGTCCTAACTCATACTTAGGGAAAAGTTTCCCCAATGTTTTTGTCAAGAAAAACTATAGACAACAAATAAATAAAAGACGATTCATGAGACATCATCGCTCCTCTAAATCCTTTGTGGGAAATCCTCGAGGTGGCTAGTAACATGATTGAAGAAAATCCAAAAGATAAGACAAAATAGACCAACAAGGCGAATAGCCATTTAGATGATTTTCCAATAAGTGTTTTCTAGTGTGTTAAGTGACAAAGTGAGTGATAGGTGGACTATTTTGACAAGGCATGGTTTCAGGAAAAGGAACATGTTGTATAAGATGTCAAGTCTAGTTTCAATCATGCAACCACCTGTATAAGGCAAATGACAAACTGTGATAGTGACAAGGTCTAGTTTCAAGAAGGACACATCATATATAAGACCATTGATTTTAATCAATTTGATTAGTTTGATTGATCTGACAAATGACCAATTTGACTTGTAGACTTGTTGGCTTGCTTGTCTTGTTAAGTCAGGATTTGCATTTGAAGTTTAGATGATGTTGTCGTGTCTGAGTTGATAGTGTCTGATTTATTTTGACTAACCTGACGAACCCTAAAAGAATAACCTAGGGGACCTTGGGGGCACATAAAAAAATGGCCTTGCCTATGTAGCAATGCGTAGAGACCTCATAGTTCGACATGACCCTTGACTTTGTTTCAATGACAAATGACCGAATCATGATGTTATTGGACAACACCTAAAGACTGACCTAATGCCTTGAGGGAACATCAACAGATGGCCTTGCCTATGTCTAGTTGTAGAGGAAACATAGTTCAACAATGGAAAAGATTGACATGACTAAATTTGACTCTATTTTGGGGATTTTTTAAAAGTTATCTAAATGTTTTTGGGTTTTGGCATGTTTCAATTTTTTTTTTGGATTTTGAAGTTTTATTCTTTTTTTTGGATTTTGTTGATATTTGATGTTTTGGATTTTAAAGTTTTATGATTTTTGGATTTGAAGTTTTATGATATTTTTTCTTTCTCTAATGTTTTTATTTTTGTCTTTTCTAAGTGTTTTGATTTTTTTGGTCTTTTGGAATGTTTTGATTTTTTATCTTTTGTGGATATTTGATTTTTTTATCTTTTTGTGGATATTTGAATTTTTTGTATTTTTTGAATGTTTTGATTTTTTTTGTCTTTTTTGAATGTTTGGATTTTTTGTCTTTTTTGAATGTTTGATTTTTTTTTCTCTTTTTGAATGTTTTGACTTCCAATGACAAGTGTAGAATCCAATGAATCCTAATGCTAGGAAATTGCCCCAGTCAAGTATAGAACTTAACCATTAGGGATGGGATGGGACAAGGATTTATTATGAACGAAAGATGGAGGAGAAAGGATGCAAGACGCCGACCGCTTGGAAGTCATGATAAAGATGACAAGGCCTAATGATGGATGTCAAATGGGAGATGATGGAAGGTAAAGGTCTTAGTATGAATTAGGGTGGAAGACTAGATAGAGTGATAGTAGATGATAGAGCAAAGACCAACTACACATGGTGCCTATTTTCCAGGTTTTCACCATGGTACTTATCCAAAGCGCCACTGATGTGGTTTTCACTATTGGATGAAATTTTTCTCTTTACTATTTTATGTTTTTTTTTAGGAATTTTTTGTATTTTTTTAGAATTTTTTCTCATTATTTTGTATTTTTTAGGACTTTTTCTCATTTTTTTGTATTTTTTCAAGACTTTTTCCTAGCTCTTTGAAGCTAGGTATAGAATTGATAAGTTCCATATCCATAAACTACCTTGGCAATGCACCAATCTTGTGTGAATGACCGTGTTGGATGAAAGGACCTAATTTGGATGACGAATGGAAGTGAAAAATATGACAGATGATAGATGTGATGGATGAAAGAGGCTATGGTAGGATCCCTAATGTGCACACTATGTGGGTCATCAGGCTTTAGACAAAAAAAGCTTGGGCGACCGATGAGCTAGAGTACATGAAGGGATCATCATTAAAGGTCCATTGAAAAACATCACCAATGGAGGGATATGATGGAATGAAATATATGGTATGAGGGTATGTGGAGGATCATGATGGGCCAAAAAGTGGCAATATGATGGGTATGTGGTTGATGAATTTTTTTTACCCAAAATTGATGAAACGAAAAAGGGTTTTTAAAGGAGATTCTCAACTTTCCACCAATATAAATTGTGCTTTACTTTGAATTTAATAAATAATTATTATTTATTCTCTATTTGAATTATGACTAAAGTCCTGATTGATAGGTTGAGTGAAAAACATCTATTTATGCTATCACATATTTTGAAACCAAAACATGCGTCACATTCTATGTTTTTCATACTATAGGATTAAAAAAAGAAAAATTGAATTTCATGAAGTTTTGACCAAGTTAAGATGGTCAGACATACGCGCCTTTTATATTTTTAAAAAGCTGTAATAAAAAATTCATAATTAATTATTTACTTGGAAAAAAATTATAAAAAATAAGGCATCACATTGGGACATGAGTCCTCTACTTATATCAAAAATATTATAAAAAAATATTATCATTTTATTGTGGTTAGGGTGGTCAGACAGACACCTACTTCTTATTTTTTCCCTGAAATTTAAGTACTACTACATTGAAATTTCAAATTTTAACCAAATAGATTTATTTTTCTTTTGAACAAACCTAGTAGTTTAGAAACTGCATTCAATTTGCTTCAGATTCTATTCTTACATGTTTTTGAAATAACATAGCTAACTTATTCAAATTTTTATGTCAAGTTTCCTAACTTTGATTTTTTTGAATTTTTTGCCACTTAAGGGCCTATTTTTTCCATGATGATCCTACACATACCCATGAGTGAGACTGATGTGGATGGAGACCTTAGATCAAAAAGCTCTTTTTTGAACTTTTTTCCTTGATAGATTCCCCTAGTGATTTTTGATGGAGAGACATACTTGGAGATCAACTTTTGCTTGCTTTCACTTTTGACTTTTATTTTTGATTTGTCTGATAGCTTTATATTTTGGCTAGGGGGCTTGTCTTAATATTCTTTCATTTTTTATTTTTCCAATAGATTTTTATTTTGGCTAAGGGAATTATCTTGATCTTCTTTTATTTTTTATTTGTCCAATACCTTTTTATTTAGGCTAAGGGACTTGTCTTGATCTTCTTTTATTTTCATTATGTCTCTTGATTCTTGATCTCCTTTTAAAGATAGCTCATTTATCAGAGCTTTTCCTTTATTCTTCTCTTGAGGTATAACTTGTTGATCCATGTCTATAATGTGAGTGGATGTGAGTGGGTTGGATAAAATAGGTGAAGTGATAGGAATTTTTAGTGGATGAATGGGAGTGGTGATGCCATCAACAAAGTCTCTGGGACTATCCTTTTTGGTTCACTTAATGTCAAAGGAAGCTTGTACATCCTTAATGACTTGGCAAGATGGCTTAGTAGAGGAAAAAATAGGAGATGCATATCCTAGCCAAGGGTAGGTGGGATGGAAGGATTATGATTGAATATCCTTAGCAAGATCATGATGAAAGAGTGGATTATCATAGATGTCCTAGTCAAATAGGGGGTTGTCATGGATATGAAAATTTTGAGCGAAAGCGGATATGACAAAGGATGATGTATCATTAGGGTCCCAAAAGGTTTCAATCCAAGAACAACCATCTTTTTGTGTTCCTTTGTAAATATCTTGACATCAACATTGGAATTCTAAACCTTCTTAGTGGCATTAGCATTATCATTTTCTGGTAAATTATCCATACGGTATTCTCCACATCCCATGTCATGGACTTGGACCTTGGGGTTTCATGGCACGATAAATGGAGTGGATGAATTGGTCAATGAAGATGGATCAATGTAGCAAGATGATGAGGCCTCTTGGTTGGCGTTGGAATTGAGTAGTCCCTCTCAAATTGTTGCAATATTGAAAGGGGTCGGGATCTCTTGTGACTATAATTTCAATGCATTCATGAGGAAACTTCAGACATTGATGGTATATGGATGGAACAACTTTCATGGCATGGATCCATGGTTAGCTTAGGAGTAGGTTGGATGGTAGTTCAAAATTAAAGACTTGGAATGTGGTATCTAGTATTGTAGGTCCAACCTTGATAGGTAGTGTGATAATGCACTTGGAAAAATGTTCTTCATCATCATAGGCTTTGATGAAAATGCTCTTAGTTGTATCCACACATGTTTTAGAGAGGCCCAATGCCTTCACTAGTTTTAAAGTGCAAATGTTCAATCCATCTCCACCATCTACTAAGGCTTGTTTGACCTTGTGTTTGTTGATGAAGGCCTCAACGTGTAATGGGTTGTTATGGTTTGACTTGAATGTAGAGTAATCTTTGTCAAGAAAAGAGACATGGTGGGAGTTGGCCAAATATCCAGCCATGGCTTCAAATCAGTTGACATCCAAGTTGATAGGGACAAAGGTTTCTTTTAGAGCCTTATCAAGGATAGCTTTGTGTTCAGGTGATATGCACAGAAGCTCAGGGATGGAAATTTATGCGGCAGTCCTACCCAATTGGTCAATAAGGTTGTATTAGGCTTTAGATTGTGGCTACTTTGGAGGACTAGATATGGTAACCTTAGCCCTACAAGTAGTAACAAGCATTCAGGTTGCTTCTTAATGGTGATTATGTTAACATGATCGGCGACAACTCAGATGTGGTTGATAATTGTGTAGTTGAAAGAAGAATTTAGAAAATTGGCATGGTTTTCTGTCTTTTGACTAGAACTCAAGGCTTTTCCATGGTCTTGCAATGGATTCTTGAAAATCATATGGTCTTTATTGGAAGTTTTTTGTTGTCCCTCGACCTCTATGGTATTATTTTTTATTAGGTCTTGAATCATGTTCTTTAACTAACAACATGACAAGGTCATATGCCCATTGATGCGGTGGTAGTCACAAAAGGTTGGCTTAGGCTCTTGGAGCTGTATAACATTTGATTATAATTTTTTCAGGACAAATTCAATGGGTTCTGGTAAATGAGTGTATTGTCTCCATGTGTATTGCCTTGGTTGTCTTGGGGGTCCCCATTCTTGACTATTTTGTATCACGTTAGCTACTTGGTTGGAAACATATGGGTATGCACACCAAGATGGTTCCCAAGAAGGGGGCTTAAGTGGCCACTTTTTTCTAAAACTAGGAAATACTAACCCTGGACGTGAAATTAAGGATGGTTACACTCAAAATTTTGTTGGAAAATGTGCCTCAATCTTACTGGCATGTAAACTCCTAAAAGAGAAAAGTCGGTGAGACCCTCTGGAAGTCTTATTGACTAGTAGCTATGTCCTAAATGTTTGAGGTGCTTAAGTCACCGAGACTTTGGTTTTGTCTTTCCAACAGAAGTCATCAGTAAGACATGTTGATCGCTGTGAAATTTTCCAACTCATTCTGACAGAGTATGTCTCGCCGAAGTTTTTCACATAGGCAACAAATGACATCAGGAAGACTCTTAGCTGACAAGTTTGCATTCGTTAAGAACTCTTGCCGATGGATGTAGTCTCACCGGCAGGCTGGTGCATTCAATATGACCTCTTGGTGATAGTGTCTCTCTCTTCGACTGTTCTGTTCTTGGTATGATGTCTCGTCGATAGCAATGGTCTCGCTGATAGAGCTACATGAGTTGAACATTAGTGTGAAGTCTTAGCAATATTGTTTGTCTCGCCGACAGGTATGTTTTTTGTATGAACTCTTGCCGATAGCACTCATCTTGCCGACACCTCTATATAATGAACATTAGTATGACATGAGGTTTTGTAAGACTCTTAGTGATAGCAAAACTATTACTGATAGATCTGCACAAGCTAGATTTATGTTCGGTATGATGTTTCACCGATAGCAATGGTCTTGTCGATGTTTCTATGATCGGGAATTGTGGCATCGGGGAGACATGGCCTAGTGTCTCACCAACATATGACATAGTTTGAACACCTTGGCTGAATGTCTATCCAAAGTAGTCTATTTTGAGCCAATCAGAGAAGCGAAAGGTGAAACGTTAGCAATTGGACTGTTGCGACCATTCCTGTGTGGAAGGTGAATAGATTATGAGGAGAATGACTATGTTGGGCAATGGAGGATGATGGTGGATAGTTTGATGAGTAATAGTATTGTTGGATTGAATACAAATTGTTCTGAGTGAATTCATTGGATGTTTTCTAAGAGAATTTCTGTACAAGGTTGATCAGGAAATTATGCTGTTGTAAATTGACATCAGAAAGTGAAGTCTATACTTTGTATGTAATTTTGTTTATTGTAATACAAAGAGACTTTTCTTTGTGTGGTGGGTTTTTCTCTCGTAAGGGTTTTCCCACGTAAATCTGGTGTTCATTTGTGTATGTTCATTTCTTTGTTTCTATTATTTCTTTCATGAGTATCTTAATTGGACTGTAATTGCAAAATTAAAAGTCACCTCTGCATTCTTCCCTGAGGTTTTGATGTTAGGAGAGTTTGTTTCACACCTAAGCTTTCCTTACAAGTGGTATTAGAGCCTGGCCAGTTGTGTTATCCTTGTGGGTAGGTTGGGTTTTTTGTGTCAATTCTATTTAGTGGGAGTCTTGTAGAAGTATAGTAATCCAAATTACAGATTAAGATGGGAAGCATGTTAGGAAAGATTGAAATTGAGAAATTCAATGGCAGCAATTTTGAGTTGTGGAAACTCAAAATGGAAGATCTATTGGTTGATCATGATCTTTGACTTTTTATGTTTGGAATGAAGCCTACAGGCATGAAGCAAGAGGATTGGGACCTTACAAATTGAAAATCAAAGGGGCTGATAAGGCTCTATTTTGTAGACTCTATTCTTCTAAATGTTCATGAAGAAAATACAACATCTTCTTAGTGGAAAAGATGAGAAACTATTTATCAGGGCAAGTCCTTGGTGAATAAGTTGTTCTTAAGGAAGAAGTTGTACTCTTTGCAAATGCAGGAAGGAGCATCTATTGCTGATCATTTGAATGCTTTCAACATGTTGATTGCTCAGTTAGCATCTGTGGGTGTGGAAATTGATGAAGAAGATCGTTGTATGCTGTTGTTATGTTCTTTGCCAGATTCTTGGGATCACTTGGTGATGGCTATTGGGAGTATGACATCCACTTTTAAGATGGAAGATGTTGTTGCTTCTTTGTTATCATAAGAGATGAGAAGAAAATCTTCTGAGATGGTGAAGGAGGCTCTTGTTGTTAGAGGCAGATTGAAAGAAAAAGGCAAGAAGAAGGACAACAAGTCCAAATCAAAATCAGAAGGGAGATCAAAGTCCCCTAGCAAGAAGTCCAAGGTGAAGTGCTGGAATTGTGGGAAACTTGGTCATGTCCGTAAGGATTGTAAAGAGGAGAAAAAGAAGAAGAAGAAGAAGAAGAATTATGACAATGATTCTTCTCAAAGTGATGTAGACCCTTTCATTGCAGCCTTGGTAACTTAGGCATCAGATGATGTCTAGATGATTGATTCTGGAGCATCTTTTCACATTACATCTCATAGAGACTGGTTCACTAAGTATGAAAAATATGATGGTGGAAGGGAGTATTTGGCAAGCGATTCATTGCTAGAAATTGTTGGTCGTGGAAGAGTCTGAATTCAGTTCCCTGATGGCAGAGTGATGGGAATCAATGATGTAATGCATATCCCAGGTCTGGCTCAAAATATACTTTCTGTTAGTAAGTTGAATGATGTTGGAGTGCAAGTCATTTTCTCTAGAAATGGCTGCAAGAAGACTAGAGGCTCAATGTTGCTAGCAAGGGGTGCTTGAATTGGTACCCTGTATAAGCTAGATGTACATGTTGTTCAATGCAATAGTGTCTCTGTAAAGTCACAAAAAGCTACTCATGGATAAAAAGAGGAAAAAGTTCCTAATTGTGCAAACTCTATGGAAGTTAAACTTCCAACAAAAAAGACTATGCTCTGGCATCATAGGCTAGGCCACATTGGTAAAAAAGGTTTAGAAACCTTGAAAAATAAAAACTTGGTTGAAGGGCTTGATGATTGTAACCTCAAATTTGAGTTTTGTGAATATTGTATATATGGTAAACAACACTGTGTTTCATTCTACTCCATTCCTCACAAATCTTCTAGTTTACTTGATTACATTCATTCTGATGTTTTTGGTCTAGTAAATGTTCCTTCTTTGTCTAAATCAAGATATTATGTATCGTTCATTGATGATTATTCAAGAAGGGAATTTGTTTATTTTTTGAAAAGTAAATCAGAAGTGTTCAGACATTTTAAAGAATTTAAAAACCTTGTGGAAAATTAGACTAGAAGAAAAATAAAATGTTTAAGGACTGACAATGGCAATAAGTTTTGTTCTGATGAGTTTGAAAGGTATTGTAAAGATCATGGAATTAAAAGACATAGAACTACACCCTACACTCCGAACAAAATGGAGTTGCAAAAAGGTTCAACAGGACAGTGATGGAAAGAGCATGGAGTATGCTGAGCAGTGTTGGCTTGGAGGAAAAGTTCTGGGCTAAGGTAGTTGCAACAACATGTTACTTTTTAAACTGTTCTCCTAATTCTGCTCTTGTTGAGAAAACACCTTTGGAAGCATGGTCTGGAAAGAAGCCCTCTCTAAGACACATTCTTGTCTTTGGATGTGAGGCATATGCATATGTGTTGAATGAAAAAATATCTAGATTAGAAAACAAGGTTGTTAAATGTATCGTTATTGGCTATAGTGTTGGCATAAAAGGATACAAGCTTTGGAATTCTGATACTGAGAAGGTTTGGTACAATAGAAGTGTTATTTTTCGTGAGTTGAAGCCTTCTACTCTAGATCTACAATCAGAGACAAAATCAGAAAATAAAAAGGATGTAGTTGAAATTCCTCTAACACTAGATAAAGAGGAATTGAAAATTAAAAATGTACTTGAATATGAGGAGAGCTCAAGTAGTTCTGAGAGTTCTGAAGAAGAAGAACAACCTCAGACTTAGCCTATGAGGAGGTCAACACATGAAAGAAAGCAACCTGATAGGTATGGGTTCTCTATGCTAGATTCTAATTGTGCCTATGCTTTAATTTCTAGCACTGATGAGCCTAGGACTGTGAAAGAGGCATTTAGAATGTCTGATTCAAACTCTTGGTTGGAAGCCATTAATGAAGAAATGGCATCATTAGAAAAGGATGAAACTTGGAGTTTGGTGCCCTTGCCTAAAGGCAAAAAAGTTGTTGGCTGTAAATGGGTATTTAAAAAGAAAATAGGTTTGGATGGCAGTGTGGAAAAGTGTAAGGTGAGATTGGTTGCAAAGGGGTATTCCCAGGTAGAGGGAATTGATTATGGAGAAATTTTTTCTCTTGTAGCTAAGCTAACATCTATAAGATTTCTTTTGTCACTTGCAGCAGCTTATGACTTAGAGATTGAACAGATGGATGTGAAGACAACATTTCTTCATGGTGATCTTGAAGAAGAAATTTACATGTCCTAGCCATAGCACTTTGTGGAAAAAGGTAAAGAAAATCTGGTTTGCAAGTTGAAAAAATATCTATATGGATTAAAACAATCTCATAGAATGTGGTGCCAGAAGTTTGATACTTTTGTTTTGTCATTGGGATTTGTAAGATCAAAGTTTGATCACTATGTGTACTTCAAAGTTGAAAGTGATTGTATTCTTATTATTGCTTTCTATGTTGATGATATGTTGTTCATAAGCAATAGTAAGTTAATGATTTCTGATCTAAAATCTCAATTTTCTGCAAAGTTCAAAATGAAAGATCTTGGTGCTACTAGTATATTTTGGGAATGGAAATAACCAAGGACAAGAAGAATAGAAAACTTTGGCTCAGTCAGAGTAAGTATATTAATACTATTCTAGAGAGATTTTGTATGGCTAATTGCAAGCAGCTAGTTGTTCCAGTTTTGTAGGGAACAAAGCTATCTATTGAAGACTATCCGAAATCTCCTACTGAGATGGAGGACATGACCAGAGTGCCTTATGCTAGTGCAGTTGGTAGTTTAATGTATGCAATGGTCTATACAAGGCCAGACATTGCCCAAGTAGTGGGAGTACTAAGTTGTTTTATGGCAAATCCTAGAAGGACACATTGGGATGCTGTGAAAAGGGTGTTTAGGTATCTGAAGGGAACTTCAGAATATGCTTTGTTTTACCATGGAAATTTGGTTGAATCACAGAGGATTCTCAGCATTCGAGGCTATGTGGATTTTGATTGGGTAGGGGACATTGACAGTAGAAGATCCACCAGTGGATATATTTTTACAATGAATGGTGGTTCAGTTAGTTGGATGAGTAAGCGGCATGTTGTAGTTGCTTTGTCCACTATAGAGGCAGAATACATGGCAGAAACACATGCCTATAAAGAAGCAATCTGGTTAAAATGTTTGTGTTATAACATTGGGTTTGATGTAGGGAAAATTAAATTTTCTATGACAGTCAGAGTGCTATTTGTTTGGCAAAAAATCCTACTTTCCATGCCAGGACGAAACATATTGGTGTGTAGTATCATTTTGTATGAGATATGGTGGAGGATGGAAAGGTATTTTTAGAAAAAGTGGATACTCTAGAAAATGTTGTAGATGCATTGACGAAACTAGTGAGCACAGACAAGTTTAGGTGGTGTGCCAGTTCGATGGGCCTCAGTGCCCATGAATTTCAGTAGTTTTTTTATGCTCTGGAGGTTTTAGTAAGATCTTCATCAAGTGGGAGATTGTTGGAAAATGTGCCTCAATCTTACTGGCATGTAAACTCCTGAAAGAGAAAATTCAGTGAGACCCTCTAGAAGTCTTACTGACTACCAGCTATATTCTAAACATTTGAGGTGCTCAAGTCACTAAAACTTTGGTTCTATCTTGCCAATAGGAGTCATCAGCAAGACATGTCGATCACTATGAAATTTTCCAACTCATTCCAACAAAGTATGTCTCGCCGAATTTTTTCACATAGGCAACAGATGACATCGGGAAGACTCTTAGCTTATAGGTTTGCATTCGGTAAGAACTCTTGCCGATGGATGTAGTCTCACCGATAGGCTGGTGCATTTGATATGACCTCTTGGTGATAGTGTTTCTCTCTCTGACTATTCTATGCTCGGTATGATGTCTCGCCGATAGCGATGGTCTCACTAATAGAGCTACATGAGTTGAACATTAGTGTGAAGTCTTAGCGATATTTTTTTCTCACCAATGGGTATGTTTTCGATATGAACTCTTGCCGATAGAACTCATCTCGCTGACACCTCTGCATGATGAACATCAGTATGACATGAAGTTTTGTAAGACTCTTAGCGATAGCGAAACTCTTATCGATAGATCTACACAAGCTGGATTTATGTTCGGTATGATGTTTCACCAATAGTGGTGGTCTTGTCGATGGTTCTGTGATCGAGAATTGTGGCATCGGGGAGACACGGCGTAGTGTCTCACCAACATGTGACATAGTTTGAATGCCTTAACCAAATGTCTATCCTACGTGGTTTGTTCTGAGCCAATCAAAGAAATGAAAGGCGAACCATTAGTATTTGGACTGTTGCGACCGTTCCTATGTGGAAGGTGAACAAATTGTGAGTAGAACGACTATGTTGGGCAATGGCAAATGACGCTGGATAGTTTGATGAGTAACAGTGTTGCTCGATTGAATACAAATTATTTTGAGTGAATTCATTGGATGTTTTTTGAGAGCATTTCTGTACAAGGTTGATTAGGAAATTATGCTGCTGTAAATTGACATCAGAAAGTGAAGTCTGTACTCTGTATGTAATTATGTTTATTGTAATACAAAGAGACTTTTCTTGATGTGGTGGGTTTTTCTCCCGTAAGGGTTTTCCCACGTAAATCTGGTGTTCATTTGTGTATGTTCATTTCTCTGTTTTTGTTATTTCTTTCATGAGTATCTTAATTGGAATTTAATTGCAAAATTAAAAGTTACCTCTGCATTCTTCCCTGAGGTTTTGAAGTTAGGATAGTTTGTTCGGCACCTATGCTTTCCTTACAAATTTTTATATGGAACAGAAACAAGGATCGAAGTGCTCTAAGTCTACTTTCTAAACTACTAATTTATTTTGAAAATGGTTGAGATTAAGGGGTTCAAAAGAGCGACGTACACAAGTTGGTGTTATTTTTGTCAGAAAAACATAGCATAGCAACTCTTGTACAACCCTAGCATGATGAAATTTTTTGTAGTATTTTTAAAATCACTATGGTCAGAAGTTAACTAACAGTATCTAGTTGATGCATGATTTTTCTAATAATTTTTTACTAATTTTCTAAGTGGGCACTTCTTGTAAAGTAGAATTTGGGCCATGCCCCCCCTACAAAATTTGGAAAATAGTAGAATGGAGTCTAGTTTCTAAAAATGTAATTTATTTTAAATTTTGCTAAATGGTTGATTTATAACAAAAAAAATTTCAAACACTGCTTTTTGGGAAAAAAGAGACATACAAACAAAATAAATTATGGATGAAAGGCTTAACATTGTCAAAAATTGAAAAATATTACATCGTTGGATAGCTAAGAGAGAAGCTAACATTACCCATGTGTTCGATTTTGTTGATATTGAACCAAATGCAATCCTGACAGTGAGCACAAACCCAATTATGTGAAAATTCGTAGAACTTGCAAAAACATGTCTCTGGTCATTGGGAATTCCCTCCAAGCCTTTGGGTTGTTATTCCAAGGAAAATACCAATGCGAAGGCATGTATATTGTATGGATGTATATTGTTGGGAATTCCCTCCAAGCCTATATGTATCAATGCATGTATATTGTATGGATGTAGGTTTGTATGTACATATGTATTATGCTTGTATGTATTTATTATTTCTTTAGAGGGAGGGGAAATTTTAAGAGAGAGAGAGAGAGAATTGTCTAGGTAGGGTGGGATGGGGAGAGGTAGAGAGATAGTCTAGAGAGACAAAGAGGGGGTGGAAGTGAGAGTTTAAGAGAGGGAGTGGGAGAGAAGGGGTTGGAGTGAGGGGGACTTAGCTAGATAGGGTGAGAGGGAGAGACTTGAGAGATAGGTAGGAAGAGGGAGTGGGAGAGAGAGGGAGAGGGTGTGGGAGGGAGTTGAACCTGAGAGAGCAAGAAAAGGAGGGGGGTGGAGTGAGAGGGACTTATCTAGGTAGGGTGGGAGGGATAGATAGATAGAGAGAGAGGAGAGAGAGAGAGAGAAAGTTACCTAGGTAGATTGCTAGAGGGAGTGACATGAGAGAGAGGGGGTGGTAGAGAGAGACCTGAGAGAGAGAGAGAGAGAGTCTAGAGAGAGGGAGATAGGGTGGAAGTGAGAGTTTAAGAGA
>VDFB02047397.1:69147837-69197821 GCA_007258455.2 Sequoia sempervirens | reverse complement strand
TGGAAAGATTGGAAAGATGTAGAATCATTTGTAAAGGCTATTTAAAGCCTCTTTAAGGCTCAGACACAATGTAATTTTGGTGTAGGAGCATCTAGTCTCCTAGTTGAAAAATTTCACTTTTTGAAGGTTGATAGGTGGTCAATAGATTATATTATGGTATTTTGTGTTTATTTATGCTAAATAAGGTCAATCAAGACCATTTAAGGTGTATTAGGGTGATTTTTTGAGTCTCAATGGTCAAATGTGCAAAAAAACGCATTCTTGCTACAAGAATGTCAATATTTGAATTTGTAGCCTTTTGAAGGAAAATATTTGAATATGGTTGTAAATGTGGAAGAATGAGGTCTAAGAGTTTGATATACCATTTAGAGAGCATTTTTTTCATGGGGTTCCTTTCAAAGTCTTTGCTTTTATTGTTGCTATAGTAAACTATTTGATAGAGTTGGTGGAATTACCTTTCTTAGTAATCACTATTAGTGAGATTGAGATTGTTAACCTTGAGAGAGTATGACTTGGGAAAAAGGCATTTGATATGGTTATTATTTTCAAGCCGGATGTACTCTGCATTGAAACCATTCCTCAATCTTCACATAATGGCATCAGGGAATGGCTAAACTCCATGGATATAAAGTATTACAACTTGTAGAATGAACTTGAAATGGTGGCCAATTTTGAAGAATATTACTGATGATATAGATAAATTATTGAAGATGGTGGTTGGGAATTTTTGAATATGGAAGCTAGTGATTTTGGTTTTGATAATTTAGAAGAGTCATAACAAGGATATGAACCCTCTGATGTAGAAGAGGAATCAAAATCAGATTTCATGTAGCCAACAAGATGGAGGGAATTCTTATATAAGGATAATTTTCAATGTTGTAGGTACCAGATTTAATACCAACTACAATGGAAATTCCCTAGTAGTATTTATGTTGAGGAAATTTCCTTTAGATAAAAGGATTCAAATCACATCAACCATGTGGTACAAATCATTAAATCACAGAGATGATCTGTAGCAATGAAAGAGTCTAAAAAGGAAGAGAGAGATACACTGGTGACTCAGGAGAAACTTCAGCTTTTAAAAACAAAGTCAATTAGGCTAGCAGACATGTGGATCAGGCCAGCATTTGGTAGAAGATGAAGAAAGATGATTGGAACTCTGGACGCCCACCATACTAGATTTTGGTATTATGAGAGTAGAAGAGAGAGATGATATCATGTATCAAAACATTAAGCATGCATTCTTCCAACCAGTGGAGAAGGAGATGATAACTTTGCTTCATTTTCATTTGCATAACCATATCAAGGTGTGGGAACCAAGAAGACCAAGGATGTCCAGTTTTATGTGGAGGTAATGGATGTGGTCCAAAATTTAGGAGGGGCAAGAAGTTCAATGTATGATCTTGATGAAATTGAGGAAGAAAAACAAGAGAGGGATAGGAAAAACAAAATCAATACAGAGTTTCAAGAATTTGTCAAGCGAGTAAGAGAGCTATGGGAGCAGCCTCATTTAAAATATTTTGAACTAGAGTTTGATATACCATTTAGAGAGCTTGGTTTTCATGCAGTTCCTTTCAAAGCCTATGCTTTTATTGTTCATGTGGTAAAATTTTTGGTAGAGTTGGTGGAATTACCTTTCTTAGTAAACACTATTAGTGAGATTGAGATTGTTAACCTTGAGAGAATAGGACTTAGGCAAAAGGAATTTAATATGGCTATTGTTTTCAAAGACTTCAAGTGGGATGTACTCTACATTGACACCATTCCTCAATCTTCACTTGATGGCATCAAGAAATGGCTGAGCTCCATGGTTATAAAGTATTATGAAAGAAAAATGAACTTGTACTAGCGACCAATTTTGAAGACTATTACTGATGATCCAAATAAATTTATTGAAGATGTTGGTTGGGAATTTTTGAATGTGGAAGCTAGTGATTTTGATTCCGATAATTCAGAAGAGTTAGATCAAGGATATGAACCCTCTAATGTAGAAGAGGAATCAAAATCACTCTTCATGTAGCCACCATCAAGAGTGTTACAAGCCAACAAGATGGAGGGAATTCTTATATAAGGATAATTTTCAATGTTGCAGGTATCGACTTTAATTCCAACTACAATGGCAACATTGAAATTCCCTAGCAGTATTTGTGTTAAGGAAATTTCCTTTAGATGTAAGCATTCAAAGCACATCAACCATGTGGTACAGATGATTAAAGCCCAGAGACGATTTGTAGCAATGAAAGAGTCTAAAAAGGCAGAGAGGGCTACATTGGTGACTTAGGAGAAACTTCAGCTTTCAAAAACAAATGCAATTAGGTTGGAAGATGTGTGGATCAGGCCAGCATTTGGTGGAAGAGGAAGAAAGATGACTGGATCTCTGGAGGACACCATACTATATTTTGATATTCAACCATGAGAGTACAAGAGAGCTGATATCATGTATCAAAAAATTAAACATGCTTTTTAGGAGATGATTACTTTTCTTCATTTTCATTTACATAACCATATCAAGCTGTGGGAACCAAGAAGACCAAGGATGTTGAGTTTTATGTGGAGGTAATGGATGTGGTCCAAAATTTAGGAGGGGCAAGAAGTTCAATGTATGATCCTGATGAAATTGAGGAAGAACAACAAAAGAGGGACATGAAAAATAAAATCAATATAGAGTTTCAAGGATTTGTCAAGCGGGTAAGAGAGCTATGGGAGCAACCTCATCTAAAAGATTTTGAACTAGAGTTTGATATACCATTTAGAGAGCTTGTTTTTCATGGAGTTCCTTTCAAATCCTCTAATTTTATTGTTCCTATGGTAAACATGTATAATAACCTTCAATGCCTTGAAGGAGAGGTTGTTGGTTGATTTGTAACCCATTTTTTTAATCAAGAATGTTATTTTCTAGAAATTTATTGGTTTTTCTCACTTTTCTTGTTGTTGTATGGCCTGTACAAATGCTAAGATGATCTAAAACCTATTGGATGTTGTAGATTGATGATTCAGCTTTCATTTTCACCTATTTAGAGGTTCTAACTCTTTGTATAGTGAAAGTTATCTTGTTTTTACTATTGCTACCTACTTTCATAGTGTTCTTGGATTCAAGGGTTTCATGATGTAATTCGACCCATTATAATTTTTGTGCCTACTGTAACTTGTGGAAGGGGTCCTCTAACTTGTAAAATGCATGCCTAACCTATTTAGAATGTTGTGGAGTCAAGGTTGGGTGTTTGGGATGATGTTCTAGGGCTGTAGCAGGGTATTTTCATGATGAAAATGAGGGTTTCAAGTGGTGTTTTGACAAAATGTAGGAAGGACTATCCATGTAATGTATTATTCACCATGTGTAGGGTCTAGTAAGTGTGTTTGGTGCTTTGTTTCGGTCTGGTAGGTTGAAGAGATAGGAATTTCATTAAAACTCCAAGTATTTTGCTTGAAATCAAGGGTTTGGTGTATTAGGGGTCTAAAGGTCTTGGACCTGGAAACAAATCTTAGAATTGGAGGTTTTGACACATAACATATTATTGTTTGAGGAGTTTGAGTGAATATTTAGTGTTTAAAAGGTCATATCTTTGTAAATAGGGCTAATTTAGTAGTCTTTGTGCAAGGTAGTCTATTGGATCTTAATGATGGTACAAAAAAACATGGTATGATCTCTTGGTAATTTGTCTTAGGGTCTTTGTTAAAGCTTGATTGATGTTTGGTTGGCCATTGGATGACCTTCTCTAAGAGATAAGCCCATTTGATGAGATTTAGAGACTATAAGCCTATTGTTGTTAGTTGATTCAATTTGGGTGATTGTGATTTCAAGGTTGGTGTCTTGTTGAGGTCTAATTAGTTTATGTTGAAAAGAGTTCCTCCACCTTGAATTGAATCAACAAGTCCTCTAACATAACAAACCCCAAAACCCTCTTCTTTCACAAGTTAGGCAAGGGTTTATTGAAAACCCATACTCAAAACCTTCTGATAGCCAACCTAAGCCTAAAACACCTTCAAAAAGGTCTGCACAAGCTTAAAATTTCAAGAGATATCATTTCCCCCAAAGATTTCTTCAAACCCTAGCAATAAACCACCATTTTCCACTAAAAAATACACCATTTGACATCTAGGGCATCACCTAAAAACCCTCTATTCACCTCCCTTGTACACAAAACTTTGCACACATGTTTTATAACCATAACTAAGCCTTTCCATCAATTTATAGAAGCATACAGTGGGTGAAAGGCTTAATATGACATTCTAATGCACTCAAAACCCTTAAAACAGGATATACAAACCAACCCTCAGTAATTGGCTTCTAAAATGCACAAAATCACTTGAAATACAACCAAACCAAAACTAAAATGGAGTTAAGTCTACTTCCCACTGAATTACATCAAAAAGAGAGCACAATCACCTTGTATAGAACCATACAGTTCAATGAAACATCAAATCCCAAAGTGCAAAAGGGTAGAAATATTTGACGGGGTATTATTCAAATACCATAGTACTTAAGAAATCTTCGTCTAAACCTATGGGATTGCGTTGGGGCTGTAAACAATAACCTCTCTTAGTTTTTGTTATCTCAGAGTGGATTTCCCGTGGTATCCAGTTTTTAGTTGATGAAAAGTGTCAAATGCAAGCAGTGGAAAGTTGCAATGTGGTGAAACTTTTGTTTTGCAATGTGTGTGACCAAATAGATTGTTCCAACACATCTGAATAGGTATTTTTACACTAGGAATGGTCCTCTTTCACACCTAAACATGTGGAATCACTCCAAGCTACGTTCAACTAGATCGATCCCTTAAGGGTCCAAAGTGCAAAATGGCTGCAAACTTCAACATGATATTACTCGGATACCATGATTCTTAGAAACTTCTCATTTGATCCAATGGGATTGTGTTGGTCCCCTCTACAATAACCTCTCTCAGTTTTTGTTATCTCGGTGTGGTTTTTGTGTGGTGTCCAGTTTTCAGTTGATGGAAAAAGTGTCAAATGCAAGTAGTGGAAAGTTGCATCGCAACTCATGTGACCAAATGAAATGTTCCAAAGTATCTGAATAGGTATCTTTACACTAAGAATGGTCCTCTTTCACACCCAAACATGCAGAATCACTCTGAGCTATGTTCAACCAAATTGATTCCTTAAGGGTCCAAAGTGCAAAATGACTGCTAACTTCAACATGTTGTTACTTAGATATCATGACACTTAGAAAATTCTCGTATGATCCTATGAGATTTTTTTGGGCCCCTCTACAATAAACTCTCATTTTTTGTTATCTCAAAGTGGTTTTCTTATGGTGTCCAGTTTTCAGTTGATGAAAAAAAGTGTCAAATGCAAGTAGTGGAAAGTTACAAAGTGCTGCAACTTTCGTTCTGCAACTTGTGTTAGCAAAAAAACTATTCCAAAATGTCCAAATAGGTATGTTTACACTAGGAATGGTCCTATTTTTCACCCAAACATGTGGAATCACTCCGAGCTACATTCAACCGGATCGATCCCTTAAAGGACTAAAGTCTAAAATGGCTGCAAACTTCAGCATGTTGTTACTTGGATACCGTGATGCTTAGAAACTTCTCGTCTAATCCTATAGGATCATGTTGGGCCCCTCTACAATAACCTCTCTCAGTTTTTGTTATCTCAGAGTGGTTTTTCTATGGTGTCCAGTTTTTAGTTGATGGAAAAAGTGTCAAATGTAAGTAATGAAAACTTGCAAAGTGGTGCAACTTTCGTTCTGCAACTTGTGTGACCAAATGAATTGTTCCAATGCATCTAAATAGGTATTTTTATGATATTCATGGTCTTCTTTTTCATCCAAACACACGGAATCACTCTGAGCTACATTCAACCAGATCGATCCCTTAAGGGTCCAAAGTGCAAAATGGCTACAAACTTCAACATGTTGTTACTCAAATATTGTGACACTAAGAAACTTCTCATTTGATCCTATGGGATAAAATTGAGCCCCTTTGCAATAACCTCTCTCGGTTTTTATTATCTCGAAGTGGTTTTCCCGTGGTGTCCAATTTTCAATTGATGGAAAAAGTGTGAAATGCAAGCAGTGGAAAGTTGCAAAGTGGTGCAACTTTCATTCTACAAATCATGTGACCAAATGAACTAATCCAACACATCTGAATAGGTATTTTTATGCTAGGCATGGTCCTCTTTTGCACCCAAACACATGGAATCGCTCTAAGCTACATTCAACTAGATCAATCTGTTAAGGGTCCAAAGTGCAAAATGGCTGCAAACTTCAACATGTTGTTACTCGAATACCATGATTCTTAGAAACTTCTAATATGATTCTATGGAATTGTGTTGGGGCCCTCTACAATAACCTCTCTTAGTTTTTGTTATCTCAGTGTGGTTTTCCTATGGTGTCCAGTTTTCAGTTGATGGAAAAAGTGTCAAATGCAAGTAGTGGAAAGTTGCAAAGTGGTGCAAATTTTGTTCTACAATTCATGTGACCAAATGAATTCCAACGCATCTAAATAGGTATTTTTATGCTAGGAATGGTGCTCTTTTGCACCCAAACACACGGAATTTCTCTGAGCTACATTCAACCAAATCAATCCCTTAAGGGTCCAAAGTGCAAAATGCCGACAAAATTCAACATGTTGTTACTCAGATACCGTTATTCTTAGAAACTTCTCATCTAATCCTATGGGATTATGTTGAGCCTCTCTACAATAACCTCTCTCAGTTTTTGTTATCTCAGAGTGGTTTTCCCGTGGTATCCAACTTTCAGTTGATGGAAAAAGTGTCAAATGCAAGCAATAGCAAGTTGCAAAGTGGTGCTACTTTCATTTTGCAATTCATGTGACTAAATAGACTATTCCAACACATTTGAAGAGGTATGTTTACACTAGGAATGATCCTCTTTCACACCCAAACACACGGAATTGCTCCAAGCTACGTTCAACTGGATCGATCCCTTAAGGGTCTGTATGTAATATGTTGAAATAGGACATTCCACCTATTGTTCATGTTGTGTCTCGATGATATGGGCCTGATGTAAGTAGGAAAGGGAGTAGGAATAAGAAAATAGCATTTTTAAAGGCATTGGAAGAGATTACTAACACTGGCCCTATTGAAAATTCAAAATTGAGGCCCCTTAAAAGCAAGGCTAGAAGAGGTGAAAAGAAGAAATTGCTTGAAAATAAGTTAGAATAGGATGGAAATAGGGTGAGGTTGTGGAGTTTTATGTGTTCAAAAGGTCTGCAAGGAAAGGGGAGGTCAAAATTATGTTATGGAATAATGCTCTAGTTGGGAAAACAGGGGTTTTGAATGAAAAAGAGATGTTTGAGGGAGTAAAATTGGGTAAAGTCGAGAGGCAACATAATTTGGTGGTCAATTAAGTTTGTACAGGCATAATGAAGAGTGTTGGAATAGGTTTTGAGGTTTGGGTTTAGGTTAGGGGGTTTGGTTCACCAATTAGGCCAATTTTTTTGGAGGGGGGTTCAGTTCGTTGGTACCAAAAACATGTAAAAACAAAATATATATATATATATATGCAGCCTAGAAGCATGACTTAGGATTAACATATCACATAACATCATATAAACAACAAAACCACCATAAACTTGAATGTCATTTAAAACATGCATGATAAATATTCATCATTGAAACTTGAATTGTGGTAGCTTGATATACAAAGTCTATTGATGCTAGGGTTCAATTTGTATGATTTTGAAAGAAGAAGCCAACTGAGTAGAGTTATCATCATTCTTCATAAATCATAAGATTTTTTTTAGTACACTAGCCATTTTGATGTCTTCTTGTAGTATCAAACATTATTTTGTATCATTGTTACATTGGTCTTGAGAGTGGTAGCTTAATATAGCTCCACAATACAAAATCTAGTTTACCTATGCAGTGTAACAATGGCATAGGCAGATTTTTCTTTCAAAGAACCAAAGGGAGAGTGCACAATTGAAGTGTATAAACACATATCTTTTTGTAATATCAAGGATACTTTTTGAAACTTCCATGCATTTCTAATCTAAAAAGAAAATTCTTTTGGCTAATCTATATGCAACCTACTTTTGACATTGTCAAAAAGAGAAAAACTTCTTGAATGATGCAAAGGCATGGCCAAGCAGTTCTAACTTTTTGCATGAGAGAAGAGAGATTTTGGAGAGACATCAAATCAGTGAGAGAAAAAGTGTAATTTATTTTAGTTTGTAGTATTCCTTTATTTCTCTACAAATGTGTGATAAATTATCAGTTCAATGATGCAGAACAATTTTTGAAAAAAGAAAGTTGTGTCACAATTCACTTTCAATCTAGCAAGCAAAAATGAAAGCTCAACCTCTTGGAATGGAAATGCTTGTTTGTAAAAAAAATTAATAACAATGCGGTAGTTAAGGTGTTTGAAGTTATTTAGAGGTCACTTTTAGGGTTCCCTTGGGTGTGAGTCAAAGTCAATCTCCATAAAACATTAAAAAAATGTTCAAAAAAACACTTTTTTGGATGCCTAGGCATGTGGGTTCTATCTTGGTTTGCCTAGGTTCTATCTGGGTTATGCCTGGGTTCTCTTGGGTTCTACCTAGGAAAACTAGACCCAAAAATGAAGGACCCTAGTCAAACCCACAGGTGAACCGAACCAAGACCAAAACCAAGGCTAAAATAGAAGAACCCGGTAACCTAGATAATGTGGCAAGAAGTTGACTACTTCATGTACTTTGAATATTATGTTTTGCAAGTGTTGTGAAGATTATGTATCTTTTTCTTAATTGAGTTGTTCCAATCAAAGGATTAAATATATTGGAATCTTTTTATCAATCATTTCATGGAATACCAATTGAAAATGTGTTTTTTTCTTTTAGATAAAGTTGTTTACAATCAATCAACTGATTTATTCAAGACAAACCATGAAGGATAGCAATGATCAATGCTATGGCTAACCAATTAATAAGTATACAAGTGAATAAGTCAACCATGTACATGTGAATAAGGGAAGCACAAGTAGTCGCAAGCATGTATGCCTTGAAGTATACACACAAATATATAGTATACACAACTTAATACAAAGTATATGCACGAATACAAGGTATATGCATGAAAACATGTAAGTCACAAAGTATACATTGGAACACATGTAAGTCACAAATTATACACGTAAGTTGTAAAGTATACACCTGAATACATGTAACTCATATCTATTGAACCATGAATTTATAACATGCAAATATGGACACCATCGATAAATATTTTTTGTATTAACCAAATAGCCATGTACATGTACATCAATATATGTTGATATAAGTATAAAATATAGGTACAAAATATCCATAGAGGCTTACAAGAATGCCATATAGGCATACAATGTCAAATATATCCAATACAAAATATGTACAAAACTACCATGTAGGCATACAACAAAGGGTTCTGGAATCAAAAGTCATTGGTCTCTAGGCTCTCGAAATAAACTCTTTCCCTTTGCTTGTCGATCAGATGGCGATAGCTCTGTCACTCGTTTATGTTGCACTCAAGGAGTACTCCTTCTGGTCCTCCTAGTACTGTTAAGTTCTTGGTGAAGTTTTAACTGTTACAATAAGAAGTAAAGACATTAATATGTAGAAATTACATTATAAAAAATTATATATTTAACAAAATAATCACTTATGGCCATCTCACAATCACTCTCCACGAGGGAAATATTCACACGTCAATGTTGAGGCATGCTCAAGCCTTATATAAATCATCCAAATAGAAATTAAACTACGAATCAATAATTTGGTTTTATTTTTCACTAGAACTATCATCTATAACAATGAATGTAAATTGAAATTTAGTAATTTGCCTCATACCTCCTCTGTCAGAGCCATCGGGGATTGTATAGCAGATGAAACACTGATATCCATTTCCCTCGTAACATTTGGAGGTGTTTCCACAACCAACATCTGAAAATAAAACAAAAAATTATTCATTATTAAACTATATATTTCTGATTATCATGCTTACTATTTTCCCTATCCATATCTTGTTCAAGAGGACGTGTTTTTAGGAATTTACCCATAGTAGCAAGTCATTGAATCATTTGATTAAATGCTTTCATAGACATGTACGATAAATGTGGTGGCATAGAGAAGGTAGTGAAATATTTGAAAAAATGCCTTAAAAGAAATGGGATCTCGTGGTGATGGAATGCCATTACAAACAAATGCATGTCATGGAATTCCATCACCACAAGAATGCATTTCTTTCAAGCATTTTTTCAAAAATTTCATTGCCTTCTCTATGGTATTATTGCTTACTATTATGCTTTGATAGATATTTTTCCAAGCATCCATAGTTTGTTGGAAAGCACCTATTTTAGGCTTTTAGCCATAGCAGCAAGGAAGTGAGTAGTTTGATAAAATGCTTTGGTGCACATGTATGAAAAATGTGGTATCATAGAAAAGTTGGTGAGAATTTTGAAGAAATGCCTCGAAGAAATTTCTTCGAGGAATTTTTTCAAACTACTAACTACCTTGTCTATGCTATTGCTTACTATTATGGTTTCATAGATTTTTTCCAAGCATCCATAGTTTGTCGTGCAGGTGCACCTTTGCAAGCACATGCCTCCATGTGAAGAAATTGCATCACTGCTTATGTTGACTTTCTAAACAACTATATTGTCGTTGAGATTTTATCATCTATCAACATCTAGTTATTAGTTATGGAATGTGAAGTAATGCTTTGAGTTTGAATGGTGTGCAATGCAACATAACCAACGATATGAATATAAACTACACAAATCTATTAAGTACAATTCATTAGTTAAAGTCTTTATTCTATTACCTATGTGTAGGTTTGAGTAAATCCACTGGCACTAGGAGGTGTTCCCTCGAAACCTCCAATATTACCCTATTCAACATCCAAAATCACATATTAAAATACCATTCATAAAACAATGCTATTCACATATAATAAATTTATAATTGTTTACTAGTTACATACCCCGCTGATAGGTGTATTGTATAAATAAGTAGGTGGAGGGCCGGTATATCCAGTTTTAACACCGTGACCCTGCAATTTTATTAAAATCATAAAACTAAATTAGTTAATCTTGCATTTCAAAATTGAAATATAATAAATTAAATTCAATGAACATGCTAACTTTTACTTGAGTATCAATGCCATACACATCATGCAAAATATTAGCCACCCTCTCCATCTTCGTAGCTACATACGAATCCTGTGTAGTAGTCTCCTGAGTGTCAGTGGGGTCATATGAACAAGTTGTCCCGCAAGATTGACACACATGGGTTTGAAGGCCACCATTCGAAGACTCCCCTAGATGGCACTATAGAATAGGGCCATTATGATGGATGACACTTTGGGTCAAAGTGTTGATCGCCTCTAATGTCTCTATGTTAGCACTCTCCTTCATGATGGTGGGCATAACAATGTGCTCACAAGGTGGCCTAGCGAGAGCTCGTATCCCTTGTCACGTAGGTTCTGGCTGTGCAGCAGGCCTATCTTGAGCCAACCCCCCACCTCTCCCCTGGAAGTCCCTCATATCAAAATAATTTGGGACTTTGTTCAATATGAACTCACTATATAGTTTCCTAAGAAAATACTAGGGGACTTCACAATTGTTGCACGGTCGGTCATCAAATACCATGTACCACCTATCATAAAAATGGTTCCTAATCTCTTAGTGGTGGCACCAATGAGTAGGAAACCTCTTCGCATTGAGGCTAGGATTTTGATTTGTGCATGGGTCAATGAATAATGAGCACAAATCACCTTTTGTAATTTTTAAATCCTTTACTTGTTTATATGATAGTTTATCCGCATAATATGCCCTAGCTGCCTGCCTCCTATCTTGCCATCCAGTTATTTGTTTGCTAATTGAATCTACATTTTTCAACATATCTTTCAATGAATTTTATCTAGGGTCATTCTTTTTATGGTTGAACCATTTGGATCACTCAACCTACTAATAAAATCCTCAATTTGTTTTTAATTGTTCTCAATTTCACTCATTAAATTTTGTTGAGTGCCAGGAGGTTGTTGAGTGATTGGTGGAGCAAGTTGTTGTTGAGGATTTTGTTCTTCATGATTTGGTTGCTATTATTGTTGAGGATTTTGAGGGTTTGCAGGTTCATTTGCATCTCCTACAAATTCAAAAATATATATATCAAATATAACCTAAAACTAATAAAATCAACCTAAGACTAAGAAATTCAAAACAAACAGAAAACAATACTTACCTCTCCCATCTATTTGTCGTCATGGTGCCATCCTTGCAAAGAAATAGCAACTATTGTTGAAGATTTTTGCACAATACTCCTAGAACTCGAGCGCAAAAGTTGGGGGTTTTGGCCGTGAGCAGATGAAAAAAATAGTTGAAGTGAAAATGATGAATTTCACTTTTTTTTTCTTTTAACGTGCAATAATGTGAGTGCATTATAACACGCTCATGCTATGAGTTTTCAAACTTTTTTTTAAAAGTGGCCACAAAATTGCTACCCAACTTCATACACCCACCCATATGGTGTGTTATTGTTTATGTTGGGTGCTTTGAGAGTAAATGTGGGACTTGTTCTACTTACAACTTTGGCATCTATGACTCCATCGTTTGTTGCATTCTTGTTATAGGACCAAAAATTTATTTTCTCGTTAGAGGTCTATTTGTTGTGTCTGTGTTTGTTACCATATGTAAGTTCACCTTGGGTGATTAGGACTTTTTCAAGTGTCATGCCTTTCTCAACTAAGTTTTTAAATGTGGCACAGCAATGTACTTGTAGAGGGTGTTTCAACTTTGGCTTGAGGTTTTCTACGAACATGGTCACTTTTTATTTTTAGAAATCTTGATAGGACACCAACTCTCCATATTAAACCATCGTTGGAAGAAGTAATAAAGTGCTCTCCTCCATCTTGTGTCAAGTGGCATAGGTAGCAATCGTGACATCATTTTCAATGTTATAAGCATAATTCTCCATGAATTTATTGGCGAGGTTGTCCCATGACTTTATAGACCCTTTAGGTATCAGTACAAACCATTCAAGTGTCAGCTTCATAATACTTCTAGGGAAGAGTCTCAAAAGGTAGGAGTGATTGTATGCAACATCCACACAAGCAATGGTGAATTCTTGTATGTGCTCAATAGGATTGCTCTTTCCCTTATCCTTAGTGAAGGTATGGATTCAATATACCCAAGAGGGAAAGGAGGAATGTATATGCTAGTGTCATATGGGTAAGGATGTAAATCATGTGATGAGTACATTTTCTTGTTTGACACTTGCATCCCTTCTACTTGCTTTTGTAGGGCAGCCAATTGAGCAATCAAGGTGTCTATTACGGGATTGTTGGAAACATTGTTATGAGGTCCTATATTTTTGTTGTGTGGTCCCATTTTTTATTGAGATGACATGTTTTGGTTCAAAACATTGTGCATATGTGGTGGATTTTGATTGTGTCCATGAGTATGAATGTGTGATGTGTAAATTGGGATGTGAGAAGTGGTTGAGCTATGTTGCATTTGTTGGGTGTGTTGTCCGTGTATATTTTGGTTACCAAAAAAAGATCCATGTTTGTAGCCATATGATATGTTAAGAGGTTGTGTCATTTATAATCCTTGTCCTTGTTGAAAAGGATTATAACCATGTGAAGTGTTTGTATTTTGACTATATGGGGCGTTCATGCTTTTCCCTTGCAATGTGTTTGTATTGACATGAGGACCTTGTGACATGGTGTTTGTGTTCGATTGAGGTCCTTGGATGAGAACCCTTCTTTCCTTAGGTCTACCAAGGATGTTAGATGTGAATGCCCCTATGGCCTGAGATGATGACCCAAAAGGAATAAATGTTGAGCCAAAGGGTTACGTTGTGAATAATGGTTGTGATGTGGTTTGTGTCATGGGTTGTGACACAGATTGTGTCACAAAGATGGATGAAGTGTTGGTATTTATGGTACTTTGGGTTGTTCCAAAGGATATGAAAGTGTTAGGTTGTGGTGTAGCTTTTCCTTGGCTTGTTTGTGTGTTGTTCTTGGGTGACGTTGTTGCTAGTAAGGTATTAACATCAAATCCTTGAGGTAGTTTAACTCCATGTAAAAGTTTGGCTAAATATCATTGGGGGTCCAACATGACAATTTTGTCCAAAAGAGAGGCTACTTCAGGATTTTGTGCGGAAACCTCTAGTTCTTATATGAACGTATTTCCATCCTTTTCTCTAATAAGGAATTGTTCAAAAGAATTTTGTGTCTTTGGTTGTTTATAGGATGTAGAGCCCAAGTTGGCATGGTCATGACTCTCAAGGTTGGTATTTTTGTGAGGATCATTAGTGGTATTATCAAATTTGAGGGTGCTAGTGTAATTATAAAGGTCATCATCGTCATTAAAAAGATCCATTGCTTGATGTTTATTTTCCAATCTAGTTTCAACCATATAAGACTTGCTCAAAGTGAAGGTGGAAAGTATGAGACTAAGACTATGTTTTTGGTATTTTTAAAATAAGGTATTCCTAAAGGTAATGCAACTATTTTTTTGGTATTTTTAGTAGTTTGAGGATAAAAGATGTCTAATGTATGCAACAAGACTAAAAGTGATTGTGATAATGTTGGATATTATTTTGTGCTGTGAAGGATGCAAATGACCAAGAGGTGATGGATAGCTATAGTGAACTTGAGGGCTTAAATACTTTTGAAAGATGTCAGAATAGGATCACTAACCATTCAAGGGTAAACCAATGTTTCAACTAGTATTGTCAAATGGCCTTTTTCTAGGACAAGTGAAAAGAATGAAAAGGTGAGTTTCCCAACTACACTTGTGAGTAGGAAATTATCACCAAAATGATAAAGGAATAAGTTAAAAAGTTACTTGGTCAAGTAATAATATTTTGTTGAAGCAATGATTCATACCAAGGTATAGAGAGTTCTATCCTAAAATCCACAAGGTGCCAAGCCTAAAAGTCCAAAAAAGGTAGCCTAATGTGATGTTGGGATATGCAAGTAATGAGGATGCTAAGGTACCTAAAATGGTGACCTAATAAGGGAATGATGATATGCAAGGTGAATGGAGCAAGTTTTTGGTTTTTAACAAGAATCACAACAAGAAGTTGGTCTGAAAATGGATCTCAAAGGTTTGAATTTGAATTTGGCAAGAGTTTGACCTGATTTTGATTTTTTTGTTTGAAAATGTTGCTCGGTTTGAAGTTCTGAAGTGTTGCAATTTTCAGGTGTAAGGCTTGTTTACTTGCTTGTTTGAAAGACACACACATAAAACAAAATGTATTGTGTTTTTTTTATTGGGAATGTTTAATTATTGCAATAAAAAAACATTCAAGTACAAATCCTAGGCTAGCAAGGGCAATATTTGTTAGGTTCCCACTTGGATTTCTCTAGCTACACCTATTTAGAGAAGATAGCTTAGAAGTTTGGTGGCACTGGCTCCCCTCCACGGTACTCATTTCTCGAGTACACCAAACTTTGAATTCCGAAAGACCCAAAGATTTCAAGGAATTTTCCATCTCAACTTTGAACTACGAAAATGTGGGACAGCTTCAGAGATCCGACCTCCTACACTAGCAAATAGAAGGATTTAGGCTTCTAAAAATAAGACGTGTTTAGTAGGGGATTACCATGAACAAAGAGCTTGTCTGTAATAGCCTGAGAACTAGAAGGCTCATTCCCACTCTCATCACTAGCAAGTCTCGGTGGACTGAGGGTCTCGTAACTTGACTTTGAACAATGCTAGCCACTCCTTGGGGTACAATTTTTGTTCTCCCCCCTTTGATATAGCCCATCGAAAAGCATGCTCGAGGTCAAAATTTGAGGTGATGAAATTCCCAGACAAGCCTCTACTAAAAATAAAAACGAGACCAATGTGTATTTCTTGTCACCTAGGATCACACAAATGCGCAAGGGAAGAGGATACATACACACTAGCTTGGGTAACACATAAAGTGCAAGTGCACCAAACACGACAATAAAGTTCTTTTTAAGTGCCAATCAAAATGTGATCTAATCTAAAAAAAAGACACAGTATTTCAGAATTAAATTCTCTGACAATCGAACCTGCAACACACCAATTAGTAGTTTGAGTCAATGTTCTTCGACAAATAAGAGTTTTTTAAAATTTTCAAGTCTCTGACATGCTAACCTGCACAAAAGACCCAATCAACAAAATTAGCCCCAAACTTAAAAAATTAAACTAAAAAGAAAATTAACATTTACTCTAGAATCTAATTAATCTAAATTTAAAATTTAAAATTAAACTAAAAGTTAAATCTAAATTAAAATTAATTCTAAACTTAATTAGTCCTAAATTAAATTGAATTTAAATTATAAATTAAATTAAAAGTTAAATATAAATTAAAAGTTAAATCTAAATTAAATCTAAATTAAACATCAAATCTAACCAAAAATCAAATCCTAAATTAAAATTAAATATAAATTCTAAACTAATTCTAAATTAGGAATTAAATCTAAATTAAATTTAAACTGAATTAATTTAAAATCTAAATCTATCTAAATTTAAAGTTAATCTAAATTAACAAAAACTAAAATCAAAACTAAAACTAAAATTAAAATCTAAATTAAATTAAAACTAATTTTAAACTAAAAATCAAATATAAACTAAATGCAGAGAGGAAAAAAAAACTTCATACAAAACATATATAGAAACCTAATGCAAAAATTGATTGCAAATTGAAATGACATGATTGCAGGATAAATTCAAATTGTGAGGAAAGTCGTGATTGCAAAATATATTCAAAATTCAATGTTGTGATTGCAAGATACACTAAAAAATGATGTGATTGTAGAATTAAATGACAAGTGATCCCACAATAGTGGTTTACAATTTTTGGCCAAATTGGACACTGATTTTTTTTTAACTAAATCTTCACATTCGGGCACCTATAGCGGTTAAACCATGAGGAATTTGAAGATGATGCAAACTAGAGTCTTGTCACATTTTGTCTGTAGATTCTAAAAATATCTTTTCCAAAATTTTTTGGAATCAAATTGCACTTTTTCCATCTCCATGAAAACCGGTTTTTCAAAAAACATTTTTAAAAAGTGGCACAATATAATGCATAACTTTTTCCTTGAAAGATAAAATTATAATTATTTCGAATTTAGATTTTTAACTCTGATATCTAGTGCTTCCACTTAGTTAGATAGTTTTTTATTAAATGTTTTTTATTTAATCAAGTTTCAAAGTCAAATCAATTACAATTCAAACTTAACACGACCATATAACACAATTTTTACTGTATGTATCGAAATTCTTTTTTTTTTTTGTTGGATCAATGACTCCAATATCTGGTGCACTCATATTTTTCAAAGAAAAAATTTGATAATCTTCTATTTTTCCACATTTGCAGAACAAAGAGTTTTGTTTTCAGTGAAAAACCTATATTTAATAAAACTTAAAAAACAAATAGATAATATAATCAAAACATATTAAAATTATATTCATTGGATAGCTCATTTTGAGGGCAACCTGATACTAGTTGGGTTTCTAAGATCTCCATTTTCATTCTCAAATCGAGCTTCAAAGTGCAAAATTCTGAGCAATTTTGGTGCTTGAGAGGATTTTGGTGAAAATGAGGGGGTTTGGTCGAACAATTGTTCAGTCAAACATAAATTAAATGTTTGGTCGAATGGGGGTTCAACCGAACCCATTTAACGTACAATAAAATAATAGATTCAAATGGGGTTCGGTCGAACGTGCTAATCATGTTCGGTCAAACTCCCTCTATTAAAAATTAATATTTAATATTAATATAAATATAAATTATATTCTTTTTAAATTATAATAAATAATATACTTATTATTGCAATATATTTTAATAATTATATTATTATTATAATATATAACTATTATTATAATATTAAAAGTATATAATTAAAAACTATATATATTATTATTATAATATGAAAAGTATATTACTATTGACTTGAGCGAGAGATATGGAGGGAGTGGGAGAGACAGGGAGTGTGGGGGTACGAGGGAGAGACTTGAGAGAGAGGGGGGGGGAGTGGGAGAGAGATAAAGGGTAGGGGGTCCTAGGTTTTAAGGGTTAAGGGTAGAGGAGCTCAAGAGGGAGAGGGTGGTGAGTAAGAGACTTCAAGAGAGAGAGAGGGGAGTGGGGAGAGGAGAGAGGGTAGGGAGTAGAAGGGTTTAGGGTTTAAGGGTTAAGGGTAGAGGGGAGAGGGGGAGAGGGGGTAGGAGGGAGAGACTTGAGAGAGAAGGGTAGGGGGTGTACAAGGGTTTAGGGTTTAAGGGTTAAGGGTAGAGGGGAGAGAGGGAGATGAGTGGGAGAGAGATAAAGGGTATGGTGTGCAATGGTTTAGGGTTTAAGGGTTAAGGGTAGAGAAGAGAGGGAGAGTGGATAGGAGTGAGAGAATTGAGAGAGAGAGGGGGGGAGTGGGAGAGAGATAAAGGGTAGGGCTTCCATGGGTTTGGGGCAGAGGGGAGAGGAGAGGGGTGAGGAGACACCTGAGAGAGAGGGGAAGGAGAGAGACAGCGGCAGGGGGGGTGCACAACACCTAGGGCTCTAAGGGCTAAGGGTAGAGGGAGAGGGAGAGGGCAGGAGGAAGGGACCTGAAAGAGAGAGGAGGGAAGTGGGTGGAGAGATAAAGGGTAGGGCAACTAGGGTTTAAGGCCAAGGGCAGAGGAGAGAGAGGGAGAGTGGGCAGGAGGGAGAGATCCCCAAGAGAGACAGGGGAGCGGGAGAGAGATAGAGGTAGGGGTAGAAGGGTTTAGGGTTTGCCGCTAAGGGTAGAGGGGAGAGAGGGAGAGGGGGCAAGGACCTGAGAGACTTGAGAGAGAGAGGGGAGGGAGAGAGACAAAGGGTAGAGGGTACAAGGGTTTAGGGCTCTGTGGTTAAGGCAGAAGGGAGAGAGGGAGAGGGGCAGGAGGGAGAGACTTGAGAGAGAGAGGGGGAATGGGAGAGATAAAGGGCAGGGCTTCCATGGGTTAAGGGTAGAGGAGAGAGAGGAAGATGGGTGGTAGAGGAGACACCAAGAGAGAGAGAGTGGGGAGCGGGAGAAAGATAGGAGGGTAGGAGTACAAGGGTTTAGGGTTATAGGTAAAAGGGTTAGGTTTTTTTTATTTGCATTGATTTAAGTTTTATATATGTGTACAATAATTTTATAATTAGATAATACTTAATTTTAAAATTTACATAATTTCCCATGGAACAATTCATGGAACAAATTATATAAGTTGTATATAAGTGTATATAAGATTCTTGAACTTAAGAATTCCATGAAACAAATATAAGTTGTATATAATTGTAATTTAGGAAAAATGATTTTAAAAAACTTCACTACGTTTCAAATAAGGATTGAAAGCATATATCTGGGTTTACTTGCAACCAAAAAAATTGAGAGATGATGCCATCAAAGATTCTTGAACTTAAGAATTTTCCATGGAACAAATATGTACATATAATTGTAATTTACACAAAATGATTTACAACTAGATGTACAAGTTACTATAAGTTCTCATTTGAACATGTATAGGGTTACAAGTGAACTTGAAAACCATGGATATAATCTAAGTCAAAGATTCTGGTTCAGCCGCTCTTCAATAACATGTAGAATTTTTTGATGATCATCACAATCTAGTCTCCATTTTCTTCGGCCACGTGCATGTGGAACTGCATGAAGATGTAGAGTGGTAGCAATTATTAAGTGACTATATTGATATACCTTGTTATTAGGTTGATAGTCAACAAAATGAATCCCATGCTGAACAACTTTGACTTGTTTTAGATATGTCCCTTGCACTACAACAGAAGCTGCATGGTAAACATGAACCTAAGGTAAGACATATGAACATGTGTAACATTTTCATGCTCAAGGTTTGTACAATATATATTTAATGTTTATAATGTAATGTGCACATGTGAATACAATGTCTATAAAATTTTAAATTCAAACTCACCTGTGGGAAATGACATTCCATTACTTGTTTCAAGTTGTGTTAGCTTATTCCTCTCTTCTGGGCAACACAATAAATAATAGCTAACACCTTTGATGTTTCCAGGCTCTGCTATGACTGCAAAAACATCTCCTATACACAAAATTTACACAAAAAAATTCTAAAAAAAATAGAAATGTCTCTAAAGATCATTAACTAGATATGTATAATATTTAAATTATTGAAAACTTACACATGTCTACCTTTTCTAACCAATCCCGAAATATGGTCATAATCAATTGAAATCAAAGGAATGTCTTCAAATCTTTCTTCCTCATTTTCATCATATGTTTATGAAGCAACTAGTGGCACCGTATCCCATTTACAAACATATCCAAGTTCTTGATTGTTGCATGCATAATCAGAGTTTCCCTCAATGCACTCAGTGCAAAAACAAGAGTAATCCCTTGTGTCTAATATCCATCCATGGCGACTATCTGAACTCCTAACACAATGCAAAGACCTTATTTTTTCTACCCTCTTGCATCCATGCATCGATCTTCTATCCACACCTAGATACATATATACAACAAAAAAATTATGTGAACAAATATGTATATATATATATATATTAAATTTAAATAAATTCAAATTTTTTATTTAATGTAATTTATACATACCCAATATCTCCCAAAACACTCTATGTGGAATGTGTCAATTTTTTCTTGAAGATGTGTCGACCACATTTGATGCAACGTGTTTCTTGCACCATTCAACAACATCATGTGCATTGTCTAGATGATCTTTTGGATAACTCATTTGATGCTTTCTTAAAGCTTGTTTGATGCAAGCTTCTACTCCATCATTCTCACCCTTTCCATGCCCACTCTCAAAAAAACTCCAAACATGTGGTATTTTGTAGATTTTATGATATCTACAAAGTGCATAGAATGGCCGTGAAGATTTGAATTGTGCCGCACATCCATCTAACCATACAAAATGATTTTCAAATTTTACACCCCTGCTTCTCAAATTCTCAAAAAATATTGTAAAGCAATGTTGGACAAAAAATGTGTCATGCTCTTTATCATCACTAATATAAAAGTGATATTCTTTCTTAATGGTTCGTTCTTCATCTGTACTCTCAACACCATCTGATTTTGATTATGCATGTCGATAACACACATGAACCATAATAGTGATCTTCTTTGAAAAGTAATACTCTGATTGAATCTCCTTTTGATGTACAAAGGAGTAATTTTCTGCAAAGTCGACTACTGATAGAACTGTTCCACGTGGGAAAGTATCTCTCAATGTTTGGAATTGTTGTGCTTGTTACTTAGCAAAAAAAAAATGTTGTATGTATGGTCATATCAATTTTTGAAAATCTTCCATAAATTTTCCAATGGGAATCTCTTCTTCTACATAGTTCAACCTTGTGGATTCTTTCCCAAAATTTGTTTGCAACTTTACATACTTGTACCTGTGTGAGTAAAATATGTGAATAACTAATAAACCACAAAATCAATGAAACATTACATCAAAGAGAATCCAAATAACAATCTATGAGAAATTGAAACAAATAAACTCTCTAAAAATAGTACTTACCTCTTGCAATTTATTGTCTTTGTTAGGTTAGTATCCTCAATTCTTGAAGGAAATTTAGCCAAATTTCCACATGTCTCACAAATTCCTTTTATGCAGTTTATTTGAGGTCCATTTTCATGATCACATAATATAGACTTTATGAACAAACTTTCCTATTTAGGAGGTGCATTTTGAAACCCACATCTTTCTTCTCTCATCTTTCGAAACACCTGATAGTAGAGATCAAATTCAATATGATAACGACAACAAAAAGTTTCAAAAAACTTGTTTATCTTCACATAATATGGCTTTAACCTTTGAAACATTGTTTGCCCAATCTTTATATGAGGATATGCATTACAAAAGTTCATATACATCTCAAATTGTGTTATGTCTAGCCAATGTTTGATATGATTTTCATAAATACTAGGTCCAATCCTATGTCTCATAACATCTCTAGTATTTGATGATGGATGAGTTTGATCATGCCAAAAACCTGAGACCAAGTTCCTAACAACATCTTCAATCTTGTAAGAATATGGAGCTCTGCACATAATTTCCCAAGTTCCTTCTAAACTCTCATCCAAAAACTCTCTTTTTCTCATATTTTATAAATGTGGTTCTACTATAACCAACTTCAGTTGAAAGTGCAAACATTTTTCTTTTTCTTGCCATATCTTGAAGTACAATAGATGTCAACATCACCCTTCTTGTAGTGACCTTATCCACTGATCGATATCTTTTCCCAATGGAATCTAAACCCTGTTTAACATTTTGAACAATATCCTTTTGTAATCCCATGTATTTCTTCTTATTTGATGTTGAATGGACACCCAACAATTGTAATGACTTTTTGAGCTCATCATGAAGAAGTAAACATGATAACAATTGGGTTTTTTCAAGTGTATCAAGATGATTGAAATGATAATTGATCATTCCATTTATAGATTTAGTCATTGACCTCTTTCTCTTATTATAAGGCCGGTTGGCATAATATTTTAGTTTCTCCATATCCATTTCAAGTAAATGATCTAAATTTCTATGAGAAATTTGTTTCCTAACCTTCTCAACTAGTTTTATATGCTCATCCATACCAGTAGGAGGAATTGATCCTGATCCCTCTCCAACATGCATTGTTTGAACTTGTGCATCTTCCCTATCTTCAAGGACCATGCGTTCTTGAGCAGATTCATTTGATCCAATGTCTAGATTTGGCTCAACTTGAGCATGAAAACTTCCTTCTTGTTGAGCCCTTCCTACATGTCACAAAATATTTTGCAAAAAAAAGTGAGAGATGATGTTATATAAGTGAAGTTTATGTATGCAAGCAAACAAACTCATAAGACATGATGCTATAAGTGAGAGAAGTTTCTGCTAGTTTTATATGCTCATCCATACCAGTAGAAGGAAGTGATCTTGACCCCTCTCCAACAAGCATTGTTTGAAATTGGGTCTCCTCCCTAACTTCAAGGTCCATGTGTTCTTCAACGGATTCGTTTGATCCAATATCTAGATTTGGCTCGACTCCAGCTTGAGGAATCCCTAGAGCATAAAACATAAAAATAATGAGAACATTGAAGTGATGAAAAGAAAAGACCAAAGACACAAAACAACTACATGCACATATATGAAAACAAATCCTTAAATGCATAGCCAAGGATAGGATACACATAGGTCAAATTCCATGCCAAGCATCAAAGTTTGATGATTATGCATACAAGTGACTTAGAACTTTTAGGCTAGTGATAGAGCAAAGGAAACCATTAGAGTATAACAAGGTGATCCAAAGAACCCCAACAAAATTGGGCTATAAGATGTTTCAAGGTATCAAATAAATTTCCAATATCATGCTAAGATGAAAAAAGTTAAAAATTTATGGGACATAAAACACAACCCAAATAATCAACTAAAACCAAACACAAATATTGAAACAAAAATAATTGGCTTAAGGAATTGGAATCAAGGATCAGATAAACATTGCAACTTGCATGACCAAGATGACTTGAGGAAATTTAAAAGTACTTATTGTCATTCAAGCGCAATAAAACTTGAAAGTTTGAAAAAGCACAAAATAAGTTCAAAATGAAGAAGAAAAGAAAGACAATATAAAAACAAGACCTAATAAAAATGAAAAGGAAACAAAGAAACAAAAAGTGTAAAGGGGAGTCTTTATATTGTCCAAGAAAAAAGAGACATGTGCAAGGACAACAAATCTCTCCTATTCTTTCAATTAGGATTTCTTGGTCTTGGATGTATATCTCCACAGTGAAATCTTACAAGAACTTGAAGATGGATAATTGTAAACTAATAGGTACTCCAATAAATGATGGTAAGAAACCTTCAAAACAAATGTGTGTTAAGACATAAAAAGAATAATCTATCATATAACTATTATTCCTTGGCACCATATAGCTTGAGTTTTGATGTATACATGTGTTAGTCTCTAGAAAACCCGACATTGCATTGGCTTTAAGTATAATTTGAGTTCTAATTTTCAAATAATTCTAGAGCTTAGAATTGGGCATTTATTAAAATATTTAAAAGATATTTTTAAGGAACTATTGATCATTAGATTGAATTCAATTGGAGTTTAGAAAAATATTAAGCTAATTAGATGTTGCAATGTAGATTGGATAGGGGATATTGATCACCAAATATCAACATTAGAATGCTACTTCATTGTACATGAAGGAGTAGTTTCATGAATAATTAAGAAAAAATAATGGTTTCTTTCAAAGTGCAAAGTTAGAATATATAGGAATTTGCAAAGCCATAAAATAATTAATGTGGTTGAAAAAATTATGAAAATCAAAGTGGCATAATGAGGGACACAAAATTTAAGGTTTCATTGGAGAACTAAGCATGTATTGAAGTACACTATCATTTTCTTCATGAACAAAGTAAAGAGAAAATTGTGTAGATGCAATACTCAACAATGATAATGTGATGACAAAAACATTAAACAAAGGTATTGAGTAAAAGATAAGTGTAAGGTTTGTAGGGAAGGATTTAATGTACAATATTTTAGTTTAAGAGTACATTTTAAGTTGGGTTATTGTAACTTGAAAAAGCGGTCATACATTAAACATTTCTAATTTTAATAAGAAATCCAATGCAAAATGTATGCACATACAAATTTATGTTTAGGTGTACTAACCAAATTATTGGGTGGAGTAATGAAAATTATGGATTTCATCCCATCAAATGAATACTCATGTTTTTTCAAAGTAAAAGTCCTAAACACACACTTGAGAGTGAGAGAGAGAAGAAACAAGCATGTACCTTGTTTCTTTCTATGATAATTTTCCAAGTTTTGTTCATACCTCTTTTGTTCTTCTTCTTTTAACAATTTTCGTTAAGACACATTTTTTCTTTTTCTTTGTTGTCCCATTTTCTTCTTCAACTTAAAGATGACTCAAAACAAGTCCTCTACCAACTCAGTTAAATTCTCCTCCAAATTTTGCCTTGATTGATAAAAATGAAAAGTTGTCGAGCACCAATATTTGCCTCCTTGATAAATGTGCAAAAACTTCTCCAAAATCTGCGCTCCAAGTGATATAAATGAGAATTAATCTTGCAATTTTATATCCAAAATAATGAAAAATAAGCTTCTATTTATATGCATATGGGATGGGAAAAAAATTATTCTAGTGTACATGGAATAACTAGATCCTAGTTTAAATGAATCAAGTAGTAAATAAACAAGTTATTTCATTGTGGAGTTTGTTGTTATTTAATTCATAGGTATGCACAACATATCTAGTAATTTAAAATTTTTGTCAAAGTGTAAAAAATGTATATTAGAGGTATAATTTGAATTGAATTTTCTTAATTATATTTGAATTAAATTTCAAGTTACTTGTCAAAAATGTATAATAGAGGTATAATTTGAATTAAATTTTCTTAATTATATTTGAATTGAATTTCAAGTTACTTGTCAAAAATGTATAATCTAGAGTTATAATTTGAATTGAATTTCCTTAATTATATTTGAATTGAATTTCAAGTTACTTGTCAAAAAGATTATATCTTGTTCTCAACTCAATGGTTCATGTTGCTTAAGTCATTTTAAAAAAAATATTTATTGTGATCAACATGAATGAACTTAATTATTATAAAGTGGAATTGATTTCCCTAAAATTCTACTAGAGTTCAAATGTATATTGAATATAAGGAAATGTAAGTTATGTAAGAGATCATAAAATAAGAAAACATGTATGTATATTGAATATTTAAAGCAAATGCATACATATATTATGTGTAAACATGTTTAAACCATAAGCAAACACAAGTACATACATGTAAAGGGATTCAAAGTATAAACATAACACATATTATAAGCAAAGAGGCAAATGTATGTATATATCATATAATAAAATATATGTACATATCATATAAGCAAAATGTAAATTAAAGATCATCAAATGTTGAATACTAAAGATAAACAAATAAGCAAATGTATGTATATCATATAATCGAATGTAAGTTAGAGATCATCAAATCTCGAATACTAAAGATCATCATATAACAAATATATGTGGTAAAGATCATAAATCTAGTGTGTAGGGCCTAATATGAATGTCTACTCCTAGTGGAAGGACCATCTGAATGAGAACGGTCCTGCTCTAATGGATGTGTTGAGCCCTGCAAATAAAATTGTGTACAAGATGTGTTAAATACATATAATTTATATTAAATAAATTTTATGAAAGTTATTTTTAAATGAACTTGTATTTTTAAATATCAATCTAGATCTATGCACACATAAATATTGCATGTATAAATACACGTGTGATTATATAAAAATGTAAAACTCACATGTCCACTGGTAGCAGATTCATCCATAGAGTCACGTCGATCATGCACACGATCTAGACCAAGGCTAGGAGTGATATGAGGTATGTCCACCTATAACAATATATATACATATCTATCAACTTACATGAATATCTAGTTAAAATAATAATAATAATAATAATGAAAAAAGAATTGAAACATGCACATGCACACATACATGCACATCATCTGAAATCAAATGACCTAAGTCCTCTGCAAGGGCCGCCTCCACCATATCCACCACATGGTCAAGTGACGAATCAAAATTTGCATCCATTTGATATATCCCATGTCATGCCATAAATGATGAATGTAGAAGAATATGAAGGTGAGATGGCAACGGTGATGATGAACTAGAACCAATCAACATATCAATAAAACCAATAGTATGTGTAGTTGTTGAATGATCTGTAGGTGGATCCTGACATGCACTAGTGTTGGGCTGAGAGTGATGGGATCTTGAAACTGAATGACCTATGCATCTCAAATGATCTCTAACATACTGATCCCATTGTCTGATGCAATGTGGGCATATGCCTCCAACAGGTCCTTAGCCAAACAATGCAGATTCATGCATGTCATATCTCCTATAAGTGCATCAAGCTGTGTAGGAGTAGGGATGCTGACCACTGTAAAAGGATCCATGGTGGTCCACTGTGCCAAAAATGGCATGGATCGGGGATGTCTAGACATCAAATACTAACCTACATGATCATTAAATATCCTAGTGGTGGCAGTTGCAATGTCACCTACAGTGTCAATTGCTTCCTTTTAGGAAGCAACAACAACCTCTTCTACTATGGGGGCTAGAGCTAGGCTGAGAGCAGGAGACCTTTGACCAACCAATACCCTAAACAATGGGGGTGGTCTATCTGCTTGATGATAGGTGGGCCTATCAGCAATCTTGCCATGCCCCTAACCAACATATGGTGGAATGTCCAGGTAGTTCACTTTGAGGCCCAAATGGACCTCAACATACAACTGCTGAACAAAATACAATGGAATCTAGTCATTGTTTGGGTATAGACCATGTGCTGTGAGAAATTGTGGGTAGATCAATGAGGCCATAGCATGATCGACACATCTAGTGACCCGGTATCCCCTAACCTTACACACATTTTGATAAAATGGAAAAAAAGTGGCTTTTTATCATTTCTTTGGTCACACTATCTTGTATTTGTTTAAGGGGAATGTCACCATGTACTTCTTCCCATATGCGGGAAAGAATAGCAACTACTCTATCTGGGGAATATGCACTAGTCCTCTCAAGTTCGTCTTTTAGTTTTTCTAGACTATGCAATATTAACATGCATGGTTCACTATATATCCCTAGGTTTGCACCCTGTGCTAATGAATCTGTCAATTTTAAAATCTCATTAGTGGTATTTGCAAACAAAGAATCTAGCGCAGGTGGAACATGATTTTCATTTCCATTTTATATATATATATATATATATATACAATACACCTAAAAGAGCATTGAGACTTTGGTAAATAATATATCTAGATAAAGGGAATACAAATCTAAAATAGTTGTAATAGTTCATCTACTCATCAATAATATTTTCATACCATTAACAATTTAAAAATAATTGGAAGACAACTATAATCTATAACATAGCATCCTTAAATGGTTCAAATTTTAAATGAAACGATGAAAGAAAGAATAAGGAAACCAAGATTAGTGTAAAATTATTTGAAAATAATTGGGGATAAAAATATTTAATCTAATAGTTGTTAACATAAATGAACTTCAAAATAGGATTATGTAAGTGAAACAAAAGTTCTATTGCATTCATTGAACCTAAATTTATCTAGTTAAGATATGTCTAAAATTAAGAATTCACACTAAAATATCAATATTCCATAAGAATCTCATAAAGAGGATGAATTTAATAGAAGATAATATAAAATCCTCCATATGAGGATGAATTTTATCATTACATTATGAGTGAATCATCTCAATTATATAGCCAAGAACATCAAAAAATTATAGATTAGAAAGCAAAATAATCAGAAATTTGTCATATTTTTATATGTATAAAGTTTAGATACCATCAAACTCGTTAAAACTAATTTATTAAGAATCAAATCTAATAAATTTTGACTTCATATTGCATACTTGTTATAAATATCTCACTAATCCAACCATACATTTTATATATGTTAAAAAATATATAATTGTTATGCCCATAATTTTTCACTAGAAAAACCCAATAATTTATTTTTTTTGAATCCTTTAATTATGCTAATTAATGCTTTAAGCATTTATGATGCAACAATAAACATATCCAATAGAATTAACATCCTTTCTTTAATTAATTTGTTGGTTTAACTTGCTAATGCGATACTATTATTAATGCATCTCTCACTATTAACTATACTTTAAATATTAAATTTGCAAGTATCACAATTTAATGGTTACACTAATAATATTCTCATTATAATGGTTATGTAATCATAACCCACAATGAGTTGTTCCTACTTCTATTTCTTGTTGACAGTAAGGTCAATATGGTATTATGATTATTAGGATAGTTCCTCATGACCCAATGATGGCATTTAAATTACTAAATATGTAACTTTTGATGGTAATAACAACATGAATAATTATATGGTTTGCATTTATTTATTTATTTTCCTCTCGTATTTCAACATCTATAAAAGGCTTTTCCAAAAATGCTATCCAATTATCGATGAGTATTAATAAGGTTAAGTATGCTAACATTAGTATTAAGGTAACTATCGATATGAATATATTGATAAGAGTATTAACAATACTCGATAATATTTGGTTATATATATTTTCATAGATTTAAAATTTGAATACTTATTACTATAACATGTTCATTACAATTAGATTTTTAAATAATATTGTAATAATTTATTATGTCTTTGAAATTTGTTTTGTTGATTTTAATGTTGTTTTTTAAATTTAAGTTAGGGTAAGTAGAATCTAATGAGATACCTTAAAAAGATTCAAGTTTTATAATTTAAATCTCCCTCTTATATAACTATAGTTTTTTCTAGTCTTACAATTTCTTGTGTCATCTGTTTGAACAATTATTTTAGCTATGGATTTAGTCGCAATCTTGTAGGAGGTATTAAGAAGAGTAATTAGTATCCACCCTTAGATAAAAAAAATATTTTTCCTTTAGGAATTAATTAATCAACCCTTGATTAATAGAATTTAAATGATAGATCCCTTTGATAAAGCTACTTTTTATACCTCATAGAGTCCTCCTTGATGAATGGACATATTGTTTTAAGGAATTGTGTAGCTAAACCATCTATTTGAAGACTTTTTGAGTATTCAAATCCTTCAAGGAAATATCAACCTCCTCAAGGGTGAATAAATTATCTAAATGTGCCTATTTTTTTAGACCAATTATTTTGGGTATGCAAGTGCCAATCAATTCCTCAACTATATCTTGAAGTGGATATCCTTCAACTAGATCAATTAAAAATTATTTGTAATGTTGGAGGAAAATGGATTTAATATCATTAGAGTTGTCATGGAACTACCTCTTTTGATCAACGATAGATATTATCCACTCTTGAGAATGTAAATATGTTCGAGATAACTAAAAAATAATTTGTATGGACCTTATATCCTTTCATCCAATGTAGCCTATCTCTTAATTGAGATCATCTACCACAATTAAGTTCAAATCTTCTAATTTTTATTTCAACGGAAGCAACCACTCATTGTAGAAAAGTTATTAGTAAGTGCTAAAGCCAAAACAAGTTTATTTTTTTCTATTTGGATCCATATTTTTTTTCCATTCTAGATCACTTTCTAGCCATATATTCTTATTGTAAGATCATAGTAAGGTAGTGTGCAATAGATTTAATTGCATCATTCCACAATTATATCCACTTACCATTTTTTTGAGGTCTAGGAACATCAACCAAAGGGATATTAGGGAAGCAAGGTGATCAATTTGATTGAGGTAGGAAGTGTTGAGCTTGGAGGATAGATTATTAGGTATGAGGAATAAGAAGTTTGAAAAGTTTAAAGAATTGGGAGGTGATATGTGAGATAGGTTTAATAGAATCTACTTAAATAAGGGTGTTTTATGGAGAGGGGACAATGTAAAGAGAAATAACTAAGTAAAATCTATCAATACAACTAAGTTTCCCTTAGTTCACCATCTCTTTAGTTGGTCCAAGTGAACTAGTGATGAGTATAAGAATATTTTTTGTCTAAAATGGGATCTAAACCCCTCATGGTATTTCTAGTTAGGATGTAGGAATTCAATTATTTTTTAGAGAGTTTATGAGAACTAAACCAACTTGTATCTTGGTTTTTTCCACCATATCATATTCACCTCCTTGTAGCCATTTAGTCATAGGGAGGGCATAAAAATCCATTCCCACAATTTAACTTGAGATGAGGAGTCATTAGGCATACAATAAAGAAAAAATGAATAAGTATTCCTTGGATTAGTAGTAAGCACTAACCACATTTTTTGTTGGGATCCACTCCTCAATAGATGATAAACTTAGCCAAGTATTGGGAAAGGTGGGTCAACCTTGCATCCAGTTAGTTTGTCCTCATATATTAGGAAATGAGGCATCTCACTTTGTGTTGGCAGTTATTTGTCATTTGTTGAATACTTTGGGAGGTGTCTAAGATGTTCTAAGATCATATAATATCATTATAGCTTTATAAGATGAAACCCTCTTATGACATATATTCTTATGACATTTAAGAGCATGACTATAGAATATTTACAGTAAAGTATTGACCAACATTATGAAAAATCATAAGAAATATTTTAATGGGTTTGAATATATCAAAGTGGAATACAAAAATTGTGGTTGCATTATTTTCAATCATGGTTTCAATAAACCACTTTTAATGTATAGTTTCAAAACATCCCATTTATTAGTGCTTGAGTATATAATATCACATGATTCATATGATTGGCTTGTAAGTATTGTTAGTGCTTTAGTATATAATATCCCATTTATTAGTGTAGGAATATTTTTACACCACTACTTTCTTTCATTTGGTATTAAGCCTTGGTCATCTTACATTATAGGTGTTACAGGTATAGTTTTTTTGTACTAATCTTGGAGTGAGTGGGACCTTGAATAAAAGAAAATCTTGTTGTAGGAAAAATAGCAACTACACATGTCAAGCAAAAAGATGTGGACATTTACAAGAACTTTTTTTTTAAGAAAAAGTGGGAGACCACTTATAATTTTATTTATATATAATATTTTACATATAGCTAGTTCAAGCAGGCATACTAGCAAGAAAGAACTAGTAAGAAAACCCCTAGTTGCAGTCTGAGTAACAAATTTTACAAAATATCAAAAAGGCCAGTGAGGTCCCAGTACAAATGATCAATTGTCTGATTACAACGTTACATAAGCACATTGGTTGAATACATCAGTACATATGCATATTCTCTTATGCACCCAAAATACCCAAAAGAAGACATCATACTAGATATACCCGTGACCCGAATACATAACACTAGAGATTACAAAACCTTACTAAACATAAGACTGATAAGTTGGGAAACCACTTTCAAAAAGATGTAGATTTTCCACCAACATGTTGAAATCCATTAATCAAGCTTTCTTCTATTTCCACTCGTTTAACTTTGTGTTGGCGATCATGCTCAAAAGAAGGTTTTGATTTGTTAATATTAGGCACATAACAATAACAAAATTTCTTTTTGGATGAAGATGGAAGTTGCAAATCATGAATAAAAACATGACTTCTCAAGAAAGAAATGGCATGATATTTTCTTTTTAAATCATCAATCTCCTCCATGGAAATGGCAGATCTGTATCTGTTTAGAACTTGGTACATATGTGAAGAAGTTTCATGCATTGTGGATAATAACATGCCTCAAGGAATATGTTAGCATACCTCTTCTTATGAAACATAACCTTCTTTCAATAATTAACATTATAAATTAATACTTGGCTCACATTGTATAATCACACTAGAAACCAACAATGGAAGATTGAGAGTCTCAACTAAGAATTCCACCTTATAGATAACATTCATACTAGAAGCCAACAACTAAAGACCAAATTTCATAAATAAAGAACTTTCATGTGTTCTATATCATGCCTTTGAGGGGTCCACAAGTACCATGAGCCTTTTGAAATCCTTCTCCATCTAAATGCATCCATTCCAAGACCATTGGGAGGTGGGTATATACAATATGAGCCAAGTATTAATTTCTAATGTTAATTATTGAAAGAAGGTATATAAATTATTTGAGCATCTTAATTCTGATACAAAGTTACATCTTAGTCAATTTCTCAATGTATGAGTTCCATATATTTGTAAATTTTTCTTAATATAAAAAAATATTTTATTTCATTAATTAAACTATTATTTCATGTTACAAAGGATGCTCTTATTTTAATTTATAAGTATATAATTCAAAATTAATTAGTAATTTTCAAGATAGAGTACACACAATTTCTTTAGTTAAAATAAAATAATATTATTATTTCCATGTGAGAGTTATGTAGAATGGTAGCTTGATGTCTCAAAAATATTTCTTTCATGTACATACTAAATTTTTATCATTACATTAAATGAGTGAATCATCTCAATTATATAGCCAAGCACATCAAAAATTTATAGATTGGAAAGAAAAATAATCACACATTTATCATATTTTTATATGTATAAAGTTTCTACTATCAAATTATTTATACTTATAGATTAAATTATTTTTGAATTTGGTTATTTGGGTTCAACATGTCATGCTATAGTATTTTCTTGTGGTTTCACCATGTTGTCATGTGTAGATAGCTATGTATTTTATAGGTTTAGGAAATTTAGAGGAAGGAAAGGTTGAACAAAATGCATAAGGATGAGATGGAGCCTTGTTTACCTTAGGATTTCTTTGAGGCTCCCTTTGAGCATAATCGAGGGGTGGTTGGTCTTCTTGTAGACATGACTAATTTAGAAGGTCTTGTCAAGAGAAATTTAGAGGAGATTGGTAGAGACAAGAATCATGTTATAGATGTATTAGTTGGAGTTCATTGCCTCTACCATTCTCTTCAATTGCAACATTCACCTCTTGGTATTTCTTCTAATAATTTAAAAATATGAAGAAGGTTCAAGTTTAGAAGATTATAGGAACCCTTTATTCCCTTTGGTCTCAAGTTTGGAAACTAAAGATGGAAACTCCATTACAAACCTTGAAACTAGGTTCATTCATGGAAAAGGATAAGGCTAAATATAAGATATAGTTCCTTGAAGAATTTTGGATTCAAGTTGTGAAATGATAGATCTACTAATGTTTTTGCGAAAATGACCCTCTTTATTAGATGCATTGCCACTATTGGTGGAGTAATTCTAATTGGATGTTATTTTTCTAACTTACAACTATATTTTTCTTGTTGTTGTTCCATGCCAATATGATTGATCATTTTTTGTTTCTTTATTGGTCTTTGTAAAAGGGTGGGGCCCTTTCAAAATTTCTATTTCTAATTCATAAATTCAACCAAAAGTATTTACCCTAAAATTAAAATATAAATTTAAACTTTAAAATAACATTTACTCCAATTAATGGTATTGTCATTTGTTCCAAAATTGACAATTTTTAATGTTTAACAACATTAATATTTGGTTCTCCAAGGTCATGCCCTAAAACCAACAATAAAAGAAATATTTATTAGTTCGCTTTCTCTTAATGCGAATGGTTTTGTTTGTTATACATTGGGCACTATATATTGGATAATAACACTTGCAACACTTATATTACTAATATATAACAACATTATTATCATTTCATAACATTAATGGTAAATACTATTATTGCAATATTAAAATTTACTCTAAATAATAATATTACTATTTATAATACATACTAACATTTCCCTTGCATGTTCATATGAAATAAGTTTCAATTTATTATGTTTTATTATAATTATTATCCATAATATAATATTTTCATCAATGTTAATATTTGTATTTATGATACATAATGTGATTATAACCCAATTATTAGTGTTAAGTATGTTATTGGAGATGACATTCCTTAATATAAATATTACCTATTAGTATTATTTTCTTTTATCTTGTAACCACAATAATTTTTCATTTACAACCTTACTATTAAATATTAATAGAGTTTATTCATCTACTCAAAGGAATAAGTTTTACCTGATTTATATTAAAAAAAAAATCCTAATATGTAGTTCATCCTCTAATATTCAATGCTGATTTGAAAGAGTGTATATATATATATTCTTTATGTTTAATTTCAAATTTTCAATGCTCTCAAGTATAGGTTACAAGTGCATTCTTTACATTTTTTCTCTTTCTTTTGTACTATTTTGTATGGGCGTCTTATATGCATTGCCTCAAACATATAATTTTAATTCCAATTTAGCTTTCAAATGCAAGATTTAAACTTAAGCTTGTACTTAAATAATATCATGTTATCCTTGCAAATGGGTTTGTTGAAAAGACTTTAGAAACTTTCAAGCAAATGCAATTGACAACTATAAAGCCAAATTCCACAACCTTCCCCCTACTTGTGCCAAAATGGGAGCTTTGGATAGGGTATGGACATCAATCAAATCATCAAGGGGGAATTTTACCAGATGTTGTAGTTGCAATTGCAAGTGCCTTGGTAGACATGTATGCAAAATATGGAAGGCACATGAAATGTTTGATATGCTGCCTCAAAAAAATCTGTTAACAAAGTAAGGCTTTAGAAACATTCAAGCAAATGCAATTAGCACTGCCTTGGTAGAAATGTATGCAAAATGTGGAAGCATAGACAAGAAATGTTAATTGTTTGACAAATTTTTTAAATGGGTATGCAAAATCTTTCAAACAAATGGACTGCAAAGTCAAATTCAACACTCCCTGCCCATGCCAAAATTGGAGCTTTAAACCACGGTATGAACATTCATCAAAGCATAATAGAAATTAATTTTGTTGTTCTTGAAAGGATTTAGAAACTTTCAAGAAAATGCAATTTCAATTTCAACAAACTTAATTTCAAATCTACTATAAATTTTAACCATTTCATTCCATTTAGGGTTTAAAAATTTTTCACAATAAATTCAATTTGAAATGCAATTTCAATCACCAACCTGCTGCTCACAATGGCTCAGTCAAGAGGTTGATGAACTTAGAAATGTGGTGCATGTTTTTCCCCTGGGTTCACCACCTTCACTGTTCACATTCATCGTCCTCTGTTGTTCATGTTTGCCGCTTTACAAATAGTCATGTGACAGTGACTTCTTTTTCTTTATTTTCCCTAATTCAAGGGGTTCAGTCGAACCCAGGTTCAACCGAACCCTATAAAATATGTTTATTTTATTAGGCCGTTGAGTGGTTCAGTAGAACATATAATAGTGTTTGATCGAACCTATAAGTTCAGTCGAACCCCTTGATATGGTGAAAAAAAAAAGAGAATTCCTTCCTCAAAATAATTGTAAACCACTATTATGCTTTAACCCTAACATGATTGTAGGATAATGCCTTGGTTATAGGACATGTGCAAAATGGATCATTTTAAAAATGATGTGACTAAAGGATATATTCAGAATGGGACGTTTTGATTGCAGAATTGCAAGATACGTTGAAAATGGAAATGTTGTAATCACAGGATATGTTGAGAACGGAAATGATTGTGATTGTAGATTATGGTAGCAAACTGTGCACTTGTTGAATTTTCTTTAGAAACTAAGTTTCACATGCAAGTGGCAGCGTAAAAGCCAAACTTCAAACCTTTTGCGAGCGTTCCTCCTCTCTTTCTTTTAATACATTTTTCCTCCTTAAACACATTGTGAATTTGTACAAAAAAGATTTTATTTGTTACATTTCTTTGTCAGCATCCACCATTCATAGTCATAGAAATAAATAAATGACTTTAATACAAATTTTAAGGACAAGAAGGTTAATGCAGTAGAAGTAGATTGAATAATAATGGACAATTCAAACGCTTCAATTATAATCAAACAATGCTAGTGAAAACCAATGTCAATTTCATCAAGCTTACTATGCATAACTCTCCTATAAGCAATTCTACAAATTTTCAACTCTTACAAATCTACATTTCTAGAAAACCCATTTTGCAGGGTAAACAAATCCACTCTCATGTGCTAAGTGTGGAAGCTTTAAAAGCAGGACATTGTTTTGGCTTTTAGAAATTTGTGCTTATTGTTTTTATTCTATTTGTTTATAATGGACATCATGTTTTTTTTTTGGCAGCATGGCTATGCCACAAGGGAAAAGAGCATGCCCAAGGCAAAGAAATACTATGTGGAGATTGTATCTGCTCTCAAATATGTGCTTGCAAAACTTAGTTGAAATGATTTTTAAGTGGCTTGTAATCTTTTTTGGATGTATGAGAAAATGGAAAATATTTTTTCATGCAAAATAAAGCAATTGCAGTATATGCCTAGATCGAAGGATATTCACCCAATAAATTATTGTAGAGACTTCCAAAAATTTCAAATGATTGCAATATATGCGCTGAAATGAGAGCTTTGGAACTGACTAAATGAAATTGTAGTATATGCACAGACACATAGAAACTTTAAAGCAAATACAATTTTTGATTTAAACAAAAAAATCCCTGTCAAAGATTAAACTGTTATAAAATATTGCAATATCTTTGTGGATTTTTTTTTAATTTTTTTATATCATATTGAATGCATTAAACTATCAACGATTCACAACTTAAAAATACAAGATTGAATAGCAGCTATTTTCATTAACTATTACATGTAGAGTGGCTAATGATTCACAACTGAAAATGATAAGCGTAATGAGAACAGAAGTTAATAAATTGTTTCATGTCGGGTTCAACATTATGTGCATGTTGAAAACTGAAAACTAATTGAAAATATATCTAAATTCAAAGCATTTTCAACATTACATCAATGAAGTTTTTCCAAATGAATACAAATGCAAAGTGTAAACTATGCAAAAACTAAAACATGTGCATTCAAAAGAAAATGAACTCCATTGTTCTCCTATTCACCAAGATCTTGATTTAAGCATTTGGTGCACTCTAATTTTCACAAGCACAAATGCAACAAGAAGCTATGATGAGAAAAAGAGAGGATTGTATGATCATAATTGAATCTCAAAATTGAATGTATGCTTTTTTGGTGAGAAGACAAGGCTTCTATAGATGAATTCATAGGGTGAATTAAATTTATGGGAGAGATGCGGGATAAAAGACTAAAGTGGAGAAATGCATACTAAAATTAATTGAAATTGATTGAAATGAGAGAGATAAATGAGATGATTTATGATATGATGTAGGTTTAAAATTATATTTAAAGTGGATTTTGAAATTAATTGATGAATGATTTAATGAATTAAATGGATTAAATAATTAAATGATTTAATATGCATGGATATTTTAATGATTAATGCAAATGGAGTAATGTGAAATGGATAAATGATTGGCTATGTGGATGGATAAATGCTTATGAATGAATAAATGCTTATAAATGCATTGATGAATGAAATACATGAAATTATTTAAATGAATTAATTAAACAGATAATAATACTCATTTAATTAATAGAAGGAAAATAAGAGGATTCTTAGGACAAACTCTGAGTGTCTACAAATAGAAAACCTAGTCTTGAGGTAGTGTTGATAAGCATAAGGCATGGTTGGTTGCTAAGGGTTATTCTCAAGTGGAGGTAATTGACTATGGTGATATTTTCTCTCTTATTACGACGCTGACATTTATTTGGTTTCTAGTATCACTTGCAACAGTGCATGATCTAGAAGTGGAATAGATGGATGTCAAGATAGTGTCCCTTCACAATGACTTGGCGAAAGAAATTTATGTCATAGCCAGAGTATTTCATGGTTAAAAGTAAAGAACATTTGGTATGCAAGTTGAAAGAGTCTTTTTATGGTCTTAAGAAGTCTCCAAGAATATGGTACTAGAAAGTTGACACATTTGTGTTGTCTTTGAAATTTCTAAGATCTAAATTAGACCATTATGGGTATTACAAATCTAATAATGGTTGCATTCTCATAATTGTAATGTACATAGATGATATGTTAATTTTTAGGAATCGTAAAACTTTGATTTCAGATTTTAAGTCTCAATTGTCAACATAGTTTGAGATGAAGGATCTAGGTGTAATGAGGTATATTTTGGGGATGGAGATTAGAAAAGAAAAAGCTAACAAAAATATTTGGTTAATCAAGAGAAAGTATGTGAATTTAGTGTTGGAGAGATTCAACATGACAACTTGTAGACAATTAGTTGTTCATGTAATGCAAGGGATGAAGATTAGTTATCCAAAATCTCCTACTTAAATGGAGGACATGACCAAAGTACCATATGCAAGTGTTGTTGGAAGTCTTATGTACGATATGGTCCATACAAGGCCAGACATTTCCCAAGCAGTGGGAACCCTTATTCAATTTATGGCTAATCCTAGATGAGTACATTGGAATGCAATGAAGAAAGTGTTTAGATATTTGTGGGGTACTTCCAACTAATCCCTATGATTTCATGGTTATCCTACAAGACCTTGACACTTAGTGAGTATTCATGGATATGTGGATTTATATTTGGTAGGTGACATTGATAGAAAAAGATCCACCTGATGGCACCTTAAAATTTTCAAATTTGAAGAGTCCATATTGAAAAAAATTCCTTTGCACACTCAGAAGTGCACCTGCAAAATCTGCCCAAGTGACCCATTTTGGAGGGTCACAATTCGAAGCTTGTTGATTTTCATACCAAATGGATTGTTGCTCTCCATTCTCCCTAAATTCATGTACTCCCTAGTCCTATTTTAAAGCCCCATGATAATATTTTCTATTTTTACTAGGTCGAAAGCAAATGCAGTTTGCTCTCTTTTACATCTGAATTTTTGACAATGTTTTAGGGTGGTCAACTTTGATCCCTAATATCTCGAGAAGGATAATGACTGAAGAAAATCCATTTTGAATACATAATTAGTGTACCTATATGAGAATATTTTTCTAGTGGCAGCCCCCTAGAAGTTGTTTTGATATTTTTTCAAAGTGGTGACTTTGAGAGCCCTGATTGGTTCTAAACAGGTGCAGTTGCAAAAATGGCCAACTGAGCAACTTTAACATTGAATAAATTTTGCTTTAGGATCTCTTTTTATGAGACTTCTTTTGCACTACAATCTTGGGTCAAGTGTCTACATTCACACTGAGTTTCAAGCTCCTAGAATAAGTTTTGATGGGTTATTTAATCATTTTTCTGATCACAAGGCCAAAAATGGTGTCACAAAAAGTTTAAAATTTTCAAAATCTAAGGACAACCCATTTCTTGTTTTGGTCTAAAGCCTCTAAAAATCCATTTTAGTCAAGATTAGAGGTCATTTGATACATTATTTTAAATGTATTCCAGGTGTGGCAAACACATCCCCGGGGCCAATTTACAAAGGAGGTACCTAATTTTTTATGGATGGGAAAAATTTGAGGAAATGGGTTTTCTATAAATAAGTGATTATGGTTGCACACAAAAAATCTCGGCTCCAGGGGTCACCATTTGTGCGCAGTGAAATTTCTCCATTTGGGTCGCAGGTGTAATTAAAATTTGACCATTTTCTAATGTTTTCAAATGTTAATATTTAAAATATTTTGAATATTGGGAATATGAAAAAATGCATTTAGGCCAAACATAAAATACATTTCAAAAGTTTTGGAGGAAAAGCAAGTTTAATTCTTGCTTGTGATTGGTAGAAAAGCGGCAACACGGCGTCACAGGGCTTCACGAAGAACTCATCGCCCATCGTTGGTTTCAAGTCTCTCTTCCATTTCAAATCAGTGATCAATGATGGCGGTGGCTTCTCATCACCCACCGCAGATTGAAGTGTCTTCTTCCTCATCAAATTGGCAACGAGCAATCTCACCTTCATTTCATCATAGGGAGATTTTGAGTTTAAATTAGTGATGAGCAATGGCTATTGTGTCCATCACCCATTGCCAATTGGTGGATCTTCCTTCCAAAGTAATGAGCGATGGTCTCTCCTAGTGATGGTCTCTCAATGGTTTTTTAATACACTACATTTTCAAGTGTTTTTGTGCAAAAGAAAGTTTAATTTTTGTTTCTTATTGGTTGAAGCAAAATTTTCATGGATGCACAACAACAGTAATTTCATCTCCATAGCTCATTGTCAGTTCTAAATAAAAATGGAGGAGGTAATCGGCGATGGTCAAGTTTGAGCGATGGCTGTAGGTAAACAGAAAGGGAAAATATAAAAATATTTTCAAATGTTTTTATTAAAACAAGAATAATTCTTGTTTCTTATTGGCTGCAAAGAAACTTTTAAAAAATCATTCATTTCATAGCAATGGTAATATTGTTGGTCTCTATTTTGGGTGGGAGAAGTGAAAGCACATCAACGATGGTCTTCCTCCCTCTGATGGATTTCATTTGGAGGCATGTGAGAAGTCTAAAGGGAAAAGTTTGATATTTTATACAGATTAAAGGGAAACTTTAACCATTCGCACAGTACATTCTTTGAAGTGGAAATTATTTGCAAAGAGAAAAAGGAGTTAAAAAGCAAGATGGAAAAACATTTTTAACTGTCTAGGTGAATGGATTTTGACCCAAAGTTAATATTTTTCACTTGCACAATGAAATAAAGCTAGTAAATGAGTTTTTATAGTAGGGTAAAATTTTTGCACGGGATTTTCAAGTCAAGGCAGGGCAAATGATGAAGAATGATGAGTCTTCCCAGAGGAGAATATTTTTCTGTTACAGGGCAGTGGAGTGAGGAGCAAGAAAAGAAAGAGAAAATTTGAACTTCTTCAGCAAGTAAAAGGAAGTTGAAGATCAACAAACCTAAATGTGCCAAGTTTCTTCTTCAGATGAACATTTAGGGTTTTTTTTTCCTTAAGTGTTGTTCTTGCTCCATTTTTGAGGGAGGTTGTTTTGTAATTTAACATAGAGAACACCGTAGCATGAATACAAAGAATTTTAGAGTTAAGTTTTGGGATCTGAGTCCATCAATATATATGAAATTTTGATTACAATACTAGCAAAATAATATTTGAATGTTTCAAGTTTGAGACTATTTTACTCGCCTATGTACTAGTTTTATAGATTGTGAAAGATACAATCAAGGTTGTCATATTTGTCTCTATCATTTTTAGATAGATGTATGGCTCTATTCTTGTTTATTAATTCAAAGAATCAATATAGGTGCTTGAATATGGTTGTAAGTTTGTATTGAATTGAGTGCTAGGATGCTAGTAAGAAGTAAATGTTAAGACACAATGTTGAAATGTTGTAATGTAACATTTTAGGGCTTCATATACTGTCAAGTGAAAATTGTTATCAAAGTATGTAAGTGTTTGAGTTGACTCCATTCCAAGGATGAGGTACTGATCTAAGTGTGCTATTCATGTTACATGTGTTAGTTAATACAACAACTGATCATCTTTTTTAAATCAAATATGAATCTTAGTTCATTTATCTAATGAATTTAATGAATTACATCTCTCATGTTTAAATTAGGCATTACTGTGGAGGTCAGCCAAGCCTTTATAGTATTATGTCTATTAAGCATCTAAAGGAGAAACATTTGTTTACAATGTATTTGGTACTTCAACACACAAGTATCTATAAATATACTATTGGGGTCACCCTCCCAGGTTTAACAAAGCCTAAAGTATAGGGGAGAAAGGGGTATTTTATTCACTCTCGTTCATTGGCCATATCAACCCGTTGAGTCTGCATATGTGAGTGTGGCTACTCTTTAGGAATCATTGCATCTATTGATTTGGGAACCAACAAATTGGCGACTCCACCGGGGACTAGTTCAAAGGAGTCATTTAGTTTGCTAATCTATAATTTTGGGTCAGAATGATCCAATGACCTACATACTTAAAGGAGATTGTTACAATGTTTCTAATGTATTCTTGAAGTATGGTGCTTTGCTGGTGGAGAGAACTTAGAAATACCTAGATCTTGGAAGAAGCTTTTTGTTGTTTGAAGATATTTTCCTCTTTCAAAGAGGTGGTGACTCTACATAATTTTTTACATCATCAGAAGAGTTGGTTGCAACAGTTCTCAGGTATTTTTCTATTGTAATATATTTGTATGAAGGTTTTCAACAAAAAATTCTAGTTAATACTATCCCTTATTCAGTATTTCAAGATACTAGTAGAAAGGGAAATGAGAAAGTAGGATATTCTAAAAAGGGATATTGAGAAGAAATTAGTTGTAGAGGGAATAAATTTATTTGCAAATATGTATTGTTGTCCTAGTTCTCCCTCTACAAGTTGTAATATCATGCCTAGAACATAGCCATGTCCTCAAAGAAAAGTGTTCACTAGTGAAAGATATGACCCTTTGGATTTTAGTAAAATCCAAGGTTACCCACATTCTTTCCCAAGAAGAATTAATGAATATTTTCCTAAGTTTAGAGGAGGTTTTGAAGAATCAACATCACAACATGTACAAATTTTTCTTGATGTAATGGAAGATTGTCAGATAGTAGAAGAAGATGTTGTCATGAATTTTTTTGTAAGAACTTTAGAAAATGATGTTGAATTTACTAGTTTTCTAGTTTACCCATGCATTCCATAGATTCATGGCATAAGCTCAGAATGCCACTTTCATTGGTTATTTTGAAGAAGAGTCTGTGAGTGATGAATGCTTGACTAAAGAAAGTAATCTACATACCCAAGAAGTATTTGAAGAGAAATTTGAAAATAAGGTTGACCCTATGTTACCTATTGATGCATTGTGTGATATAGAAAGATCGGAGGATGAATCCATCTATGATTTTCATCATAGATTCATGAAGTTTCTACTTGTTATACTAGAATCAGAAAGACCTAATGAGTTATTTTGCATTGATTTGTTCTGTGAGAATTGTGAGCTAGGTTTGAGTACTATGACAGCTCACTTGAAGCCCCCTAATCTTAAATGTTTATATCAATGGCTTTCAATAATTGAGGAAATGATAGATAAATATGGAAGTAATCTCCTAACTCAATTATGTGATGGTACTTTTTCAAGACTTAGTCCAATAGATCTAGATGGTATAGAAGAAGATAGTGATAATGCATTGTTTGCTAATGAGGAAGTTATTTTTCAACAACCTACAGAAGAAATAAACCCAGATGAATATTGCAGCCATAATGGTCATAAAGAGATAGGTGAAACATCTGAAGTTTCTTCTATTTGCTTTGAAAATATAGAAATAGAGAGAAGATTTTCTATATTAGATGAAGGTTGCAATGATGCAGATGAAACTAAAAGTATTTTCTCATCTATGGATTTTGAATATACAGTTGAAGATTATGTTGATTCTGAAGTTTCATGTCTTCATGATGAGAACAATGGTGTTGTAAATGAAATTTTGCAACTAGCTGAAAAGTATTTGTGTCTAGGTGATCACAATGATTTCAATTCTATTTGCAACCCTAGTAACTATGATTCTTCTCATGAGGAAGAGGTAGAATTAATCTCTTCAAGTGGAAAGTGCTCCAACCAAAAAAATTATGACAATACTTTTGAAGGCTCACAAGAACAAGATGATGGATATGATTGAATATCTTATTTGAAGAAGACATGTGTGATCAACAATGTCATGGTACACTTGGTCATGAAAATTCTACAAGAGAGTGCATCATTGAAGAAAGCTTTCATGATGATGATACATAAGAGCCTACTAATTTGAAAAGTACTTTTGAGAATGTCAGCATATCAGATGAAAGTGACAAAATATGCAATGATTTCAGTCAAAGAAATCATGTGTGAGAAGTTGCAATGAAGAAACCATTGATGGTTTTCAGTTTGATAGATAGTGAAGAAGGTAGCCTTGTTGATTGTAGCAGCATTATCAACAAAGAAGGAGATATGTATGCAAGTGATTCATCGAATTGATCAGGTCAAGTGGTTGGTTATGAGGAGCATGTATATGTTGATAATGATAAACAAGGAACTCCTGTTTTGTTTGATTCTTTACCTTCTACTTTTTTTGTTAACTTTGAAGTTATCCCTGAATGTTTACATGAGATCAACATTGAAGTTGTACTTGATAGTGGAAATGTAGAGATAAATGTTAGTACAACTAATGATGCTCCTTATGATGAGTTTGTGCTTGAAGAACGTGATTGTGTCAATCACATGGATGCATATGTAGGCCTCTTTTCTAGATCTATAACTCATAGTTTTTCTCATGAGTAGTATGCTTTAGATTTTCAAGTTGGTGCAATAGGAGGTAATGTTGAATATGATACTCTTTGCAATAGTGAATGTGTTTTGAACACTCACTATTATGAATTTGTTGCAAATGAAGATTTTGAGTCATATGAACCTGCACTTGAGACTTCTTTTTGTGATAATATAACGAGTGTTGAAAATATTGTTTGGGATGTTGAAATTTCTTCAGAATGCTATGATTTGAATGTGGATGAAGGTATTATGAGTTTTGGTGAATCTTGTTTTTTAGAACATTGAGGCATGTAATAATGTGATTAAGCTGTGTTGTTGCCTGATGATGATACTCTTAACAATGATGCAAATCATTTGAAGGAGTTTCAAATGTGTGAGCACTCTTTGCTTGACACACAAAAGGATTGCACACTGTTTCTTAAGTATGATGTCTTCTCTGAGCCTGATCTTTGTGAGGGAATTGGTAAATGTGATAAGGTTGTGTTTTCAGATGGTCTTGATCACTATCCTCACATTTTGTAACTTTCCACAGAATCAAAAAATGGAATGAGTGGTAGTGATGCAGCCTATGTCATTTGGTTACCATGTGACCGTAAAGTGAAATTCAAGGTAGCCTGACACTTGCCTTTGCAAGAATCGAGTCACTCATGTTGTTGTGTTGTGATAGGGGAAAGTATAGATAAAGGGAGATTGGCTCCTTTAATAGATTGGTGTTTGATAGAGGAAAACACTAGTTGTCCTTTTCCATTTGGTGGCCTCGGGCCACCAAGTGAGGTTAAAAGTTGAAAAAAATAAAGACTTTGTCACCCGATGTTTCTAGCACCTGGTTTGCTCTCCCAAAGATCTAGATTCTTGCTATGCCTGTAGGGGGCATACATCCCTAGATAGAGCCACTGATGGAATCTTAAAATTTTCAAATTTGAAGTGCCCATATTGAAAAATTTGGTTTTGCACACCCAGAAGTGCACCTACAAAATCTACCCAAGTGACTTACTTTGGAGGGTCACAATTTGAAGCCTGTTTATTTTCATACCAAATGGATTGTTGCTCTCCATTCTCCCTAGATTCATGTACTCCTTGGTCCGATTACAAAGCCCCATGATCAGATTTTCTATTTTTACCAAGTCGAAAGCAAATGCAGTTTGCTCTCTTTTATATCTTTATTTCTGACAACGTTTCAAGGTGGTCAACTTTGATCCCTAATTACTCATGAAGGATAATGACTAAAGCAAATCCATTTTGCATACATACTTAGTGTACCTAGATGAGCTTATGTTTCTAGTGGCAATCCCCCAGAATTTTTTTTGATATTTTTTCAAAGTGGTGACTTTGAGAGCCCTAATTGGTTCTAAACAGGTGCAGTTGTAGAAATGGCCAACTAAGCAACTATGAAATTGAATAAATTTCACCTCAAGATCTCTTTTTTTGAGCCATATTTTGCACTACATTCTTGGGTTATCTTTTTGGTGCAGGAGCACCTGCCAAAGTGCAAGTACATTTTGAAGTCTTGTTTTAAAAATCTATTTCATTTTGTTGTGTAAGGTCTTTGACACAATCTAGATTGTGATTGAGGACCTTTTTGTTTCTTAGGTTGAAAGTTGAATAAGTTGGGAATCCTTTTTGTGGTTGATTCCTAAGCTTTTGTAAAAATTGAAAAGCACACTGTGTTTTACAACATGATGCTTTTGGCCGTTCTTGGGCTTGAAGAAGGAAACCTAACCATTTCCAATGATTGTAAAAGTTCAATCTCGACCTGTGTTGAAGGTTAGAAGTTTTGGGAGTTAGTAGTTTTTATGAGAACAAGCAAGAAATAGTGATTTTTGTGTTGAAAAATCTGGTTTTCTATTCTTGAATGCGTGATAGCAATCTTGATGGATTGAACAAGACTTTTGTTTGTTAGTTAGCATGTAAAGAATCCTTTTGAATCATTTCTTGTGGGAATTTTGGATAGTTTTCCATTGGTTTCATTTAATTTGTAAATACTGTGTTTTCTTTTCTGTTGGTTCTGACTGGTAAAACTCAGAAAAATGGAGTTCTAGCTTGTTTATGATCGTACCAAGAAGTATGGGTTTAGTGGAAACAAGGCTAGACTCCCTCCTTGTACATTTTTTAAATATAGAAGTCTTTAAGAGTGTTGGTAGCATGCTAAAAAGCTTTCCCTAGGCGAGTTGGTGAACACCTGGTTAGGGAAAGACAGAGCAAAGTTAGTTCCTATGTGGCAGGGGTGACAAAGAATTTACATTGTAGGGTGTGTAATGTTTGTAGGTCTCAAGAAAGTTGGCAGGAGAGGTGGAATCCTTGTCAGACCCAATAGAGGTTGAAAAAAAGAAAATAGTCCAGAAAATGCCCTTAAAAACCCTAGTTTCTTGCACATTCTGTGTTATGCCAGTGTACGGCCAGAGAGGGTTCCAAACCCTAAAAAATTGAAGGATCTTGGGAAAATAACTAGAGTGTCAGAAGGGAGCTTGGCACAATTTCAAAAAGGAGAGAAGTTATAAGCATTTTTCTTGTTTGAGGAGGCCTAATAGGGGCTCAATCCTTGTAGCCCTGCCCAAACCCTAAAACAGAAATTTTGTGATAGCGATGGAGAATCACAACATGGAGGTTAAACAATAACCCTTCCTTGATGGTTTTGAAACCATAGAAGCCTATGCAAACCCCTGCAAGGAAGATAGGACGATTTAGAGGTTGTCCAGCCTTTAAAAGGATGAAGGGCTAGATGGAGAAAGTGAGGAAAAGCATCAAGAACTGCTTGGTAGCAGCAAATTGGAATTGATAACAGGGTTGGCAATTGAATAGGGGTGCCTAATAACCTTTAGGACCTATAGGTTGAGTGGTGGAGAGAAACACCAAGGGGTTATCTATTTGAGAACTAGAGCATTGAGCCAGTGATTGACTCAATCCAACCCTATCCCTATCAGATTGGTATCAGAGCTGAGTAAAAGATTTGGGAAAGCAGCTCATATGTCAAAAGTTGAGTCAAGTGAAATGCCTAACATGGTGACAAATGCACAATTAGCCAAGATGGTTGTAGAACAAGAAGAGGACAACAAGTCTTTAAAGGAAAGAATAGAGCAACTTCAGGAAGCACTGAACAAGGTGAGGTTGGAAGGTAAAGTGCCAAAAGAAGAAGAGGTTGCAGAGGAAGACAAAGTCCCTGAACCTGACCCTGTTCTGGAGGAGGAGCCTTTCTTGAAGGCATTGAAAGCCCTAAGTGGAAAAGGACTTGAGGGCGTACCACTATTCAGTGGAAAGATGGATCCTGATTTGGTCATGGATTGGATAGATGGCATGGAGAACCACTGTGAATGTGATGGATTCACTGAAGCTCAAAAAGTGAAGGTTACAAAATCAAGGTTGAGAGGGTTAGCCTTGACATGGTGGAAATTTGTTTAGATTGAGAGGGATAAAGAAGGAAAGTAGCCCATATCAACCTGGAAAGGAATGGTTGCTAAGGTAAAGGAAGCCTATATGCAAGATGATTATGAGATCCAACTTCACAAGAAGAGGCAGAGTTTAAGACAGAAAGACCAAGATGTCAACACCTATACTGAAGAGTTTCAGAAGCTTTGCTTGAGATCAAATGTGGCAGAGGATGAGAGTCTGAAAGTGGCTAGGTACCTTAATGGCTTAAAGTGGAACATTCAAGAAGAGATGGTTTTACTCAGCCCCAAGATAGTCCACCAATGTTATCAACTGGCTATAAAGATTGAAGAGAGGAATAAAAGGAAGCATGATCAGTCCTCTAAGGGCAGAGGCAAAGGCAGAGATCAAAGAGGACAGCGTGGAGGTTACCAAGGAAGAGGTAATGATCAAAGAAACCAAGGAGAATCTAAGCTTATTGAGCATGGAGGTGAAACATCTTCAAGAGGAGGATTTAACTGAGGAAGAGGACCTCAAGGAGGTTCAAACAGAGGAAGAGGAGCAGGCAGAAGTAACTCTTACTTTGCCACCATGAAATGTTATCACTACAATCAGCTAGGTCATCCAGCTTATAGATGCCTAGAGAAAGCTTCTTCATCAAGCAATGAAAAGAGAGTGGCCTATGCACAAGAGGATACCATAAGTGTCAAATCACCTGAGATCAGTCATATAGAATCAGAAGTAGGTGAAAATATGATGTTTAACAGGGTTTTGATCAGACAGCCGGTCAAAGAAGAACCCAAGCAAAGGATAGCTTTGTTTAGAGCTAGGTGCAAGATATTTGGAAAGGTATGCAAGGTCATTGTAGATTCTAGTTCTACAGATAATATGATCTTAGAGGAGGTAGTAACTAAGCTAAAATTGTAGAAGGTACCTCATACCAATCTCTACAAGGTCACATGGCTAAATAAAGGGCAGAGTGTTCTAGTGAATGAGCAGGTTACAGTGGAATTCTCAATTGGAGGCTACAAAGACAAGCTGATTTGTGATGTACTACCCATGGATGCATGCCATCTTCTGCTTGGCAGGCCATGGCAATATGATAGAGGTGCTATATATCATGGAAAGGAGAACACCATTGAATTCAAGAAGGATGGAAGAACTTTCAAGTTGCAGTCATTATTAGAAGAAGATGAGGGGTAGTTAAAGGTTCCTATCATGTTGAGTAGTGGCAAGGAGTTCCTCAAGGATCTACACCAAGGGAATGCAGGATATGTGGTCCTAATGCAGTCAAAAGATGAAGAAAAGGCTAAGAAGATGGTCATACCTGAAACAGTTCAGAGGCTGCTAGAAAAGTATAAGGGAATTGTCAGCGATGGTACACTTGCAACCCTACCTCCAAGGAGAGCTATAAGCCATCAAATTGATTTCATACCTAGAGCTTCATTACCTAACAAGGCAGCATACAAACTCACACCAGATCAGAATCTTGAAGTGGCTAGACAAGTGGAGTTGTTGGATCAAGGCTTGATTCAAAAGAGTATTAGTCCATGTGCAGTCCCAGTGGTTTTGACAACAAAAAAAGGTGGTAAGTGGAGATTATGCATCGATTCTAGAGCAATTAATAGAATCAAAATTAGGTATAGGTTTCCTATTCCTAGGATTGAAGACTTGATGGATTGTCTTGGAGGTGCAAAATTCTTCACCAAGTTGGATCTTAAGAGCGGGTATCATCAAATCAGAATCAAGGAGGATGATGAGTGGAAGATAGCTTTTAAGACAAATGATGGCTTGTATGAGTGGAAAGTGATGCCATTTGATCTCTCAAATGCCCCTAGCATGTTCATGAGATTAATGAATGAGGTGCTTAAAGATTTCACAGGGATTTTTGTGGTAGTCTACTTGGATGACATACTGATTTTTAGTAAGACAGCAGAAGAACATTTGAAGCATGTGGAGATGGTTCTCAAAAGGCTGCAAGAAAAACAGTTGGCAATCAACCTTGAGAAGTGTGAGTTCTTCAAACAAGAACTTGTGTATCTAGGCTTTGTAGTATCCCAAGGAACATTGAAGATGGATCCAAGCAAGGTGGAAGCCATCCTAAACTGGCCTACACCAACCACAACAACAGAGGTAAGAAGTTTTCATGGTTTAGCTCAGTTTTATAGAAAATTCATCAGGAATTTTAGTGGTATATGTGCACCAG
>VDFB02047397.1:69108324-69147737 GCA_007258455.2 Sequoia sempervirens | reverse complement strand
ATCTCTTCAAACTCAAAATAGTTCTCTAAGGAATCAAGCCATCCTAACACCTCTTCACTATCCATCCACCCTTGATAGATAGGAAAATCTATGTGACTCTTCCCTCCATGACCTTGTACTACCTTCAACAATCTTAGTAACCTCCTTTCCTCAGGGTCCTCTCTCTCATCTGCTTGATGTTCCTGATTTACCCTCACATGCTCTTCTTCTTCATCATTTTTTTCTTGGTCTTCTTGTTCTTCTCTCCGCCTACTCCTCTCAAGGTTATTTATCCTTTCCTGCATAGTATCTCTCTCTCTTCTCCATTTCCTTTCTTCTCTTTCTCTTGCTGCTTCTTGTTCCCTTCTTTCTCTTCTCTCCCTTTCCAAGATTTCCTTCAACTCTTCCAACTCTCTTGATAATTGATTTTTTGGTGCCATTGCTAATTCTCCAATCCCTGAAGGACCTACTCACCGCTCTGATACCACTCTAATGCAGAGGGTCAGGGACTTTGAAAGAAACACAAAGATTTCAAGGATTAAAGGTTGCAATCTCAAGCTATCTCCCAAGCACCCTAACAGAGACAAGGCTCAAAGGTTCACTTGTGAACTAAAAAAACATCCCTTATGGTTTCAAACCATTTGAAATCAACTTGAAATGACAAATAATAGATGATCAACCCAAATTCCAAAGCAAATCAAAAGAACTTCACAAATCCACTTGTTAGATGCACTCTTTCCATCAACATAGCCAAACAGCTTCACGGGACTTTTCACCCAACTTTTCTAAAATACTTGCCAAATAAATAATGGATTTAGACACCCATTAAGGACTTACATAACATACTTCAATATTAGATATAACTCTTTTGGACCAGTTTAGACTTCCAATACATCACCATGGGAAAATAAGGAAAATAGGTCAAATTAACAAAGGAAGTACCCTTCAAACTTATCCAATCATCTTGAAACCTTGGGTCAGAAAATTAAATGGCTCAAAACCACATCATCTACAATTATTTTGCACTTGTATGGCCAAAAACACTCCCAACTCAAAAAACCTCCTTTTCTAATGCAAAAACAAGGGCTTCTTGAAAACTAACCTTACAATCACTTCCAAAACTTGCTCATTGACTCTACACCATTAGGAAAACATTTTTAGTCAATCCAAACTCAAAAATATACCCCTTATGAAGGCAGATCTTTTGCTGCTACACCCTAGCCTCCATTTTCAAGCATTTTTCACAGTCAAATCTTGGTGTACACCATTTGATTCTTCTTTCTTGCACTTTTAGATTGTTAGAATGGTATGTTACATATTAAATAGGATCCATTTCACAAGTTTCAGTCACAACCTCTCATGAAATGGATCATTACTTCATGTTGACTCTCAAAATCAATGAAAAAATAGAGTTTTCATGAGGATAGTCAATATATTATGCAAAGAAATCAATTATTACTGCTTTCAGAGCCTTCAATGGTGTTGAAACATGTAAAATAAAATCCCTAAAGCTTCCTATTGGACATAGATTCAATAGAAATCAAGTATTTAACTAAAGAACACCATAAAAGTGCCCAAAAACTGTGTTTTTCACTATTTCTAGAAAAAATAGTCCGTACAATGCTTGCTCCAAACATCCAACCTCTGTAAAAATGATTATTTTGGTTTTGTATATCCTTTCCCCAACTGATCCAACCGTTTGGGATTGATTAAGTTGCATAAAAGGGATTAAAACTCATAAAAGCTAGTTACCCGCCCAAATTGGAATTCAAAAATTTGAATTTCCAAACTTACATTTTATTGATTTATATTGACTAAAAACTATCTAAACTTTAATATCTAACCATAATTGATCTAATTATAACATTATAAACCTACCTACACCCCTTGGACACTATTGGTCCACTTACAAGGTTCTTTGGTCCTATGGTCCTTTCAGGACCCTTAGGACTTTTAACATTCTCATTACATCTATTCATCCCAAATGACATTATAGGCTCCAAGATACCATAATTGATGTTTTGACTTGATGGAAAGGTCCTCCTAACCCAAGCACACTTTTGACCTTTGAAGAGATCCTTGAAGGCCTTGGGTGCTCCTGCACCATTCTCCCCAGGAAAGAAAGATTTCTTGCCCCAAGAAGTGTCCCATGTGTTGCCACCAAAAGACCCCTTGCTCTCATATGTTTTCATCTTCCAATGAGCAGGTATGTAGTCTCCCAAAGTCACTGTCTTCCTCTTCTGCTAATCTCCATTCTTGACAGAATCAAAACTTGGATTAATGTGTTCTCTTTGCTATTTAAGATCACTCTGTCTTTGTACCTTGTTTTTGCCTTCATTCCCTTGTCTCCTTGGTGAAATGACATCACCTCTATCACCCTCAACTATAGGGCATTCAATATTCCCTACCTTAAGACTATTCAAGTCCCACAAATTCTACTTTTTAGGACTGTATCCTTCACAGCCCTACTGCAACTTATCTTTTCTCAATCTACCAATGTCTTCCCCTGTTTCACCCTGCTTATTCACCTACAAACTCTTCTCAACACAAATCACAAACTATCATTAGATCGCTTCCAAAGGCAAGGTAATTACATCGCACATCTTGTGAACTAAATATAAGCAGAAATCCATCATGCAATGTCTGCCTAGTATACCGCCATGGTCTCCCTAAGATGATATGACCACAAGTCATTGGAATGACATCACAAAGCACCCTATCCTGATATTCTCCAATTGAAAAATCCACATAAGCCCTCTTACTAATCTCTACATAAGTTATTCCTTTGAGTTACCTCTAGTGGCCTCCGTTATAAGGAGTAGGGTACGATCAAAAGTTTCAATTCCCAATTCTGTTTACTGTATCAAGTGGAAACCCAATTGCTATGTGGCTCCTAAAATCTATAAAGAGTAATCTCAGATCTTACCTAAGGATCAGAGACAATTTGTTTTGAAAATATACCTTTTGGCCTCCTGATGTAAGTCTTTCTCCTTGCTTCTGACTACAAGAAACTCTACCACATCACTGTTGGTCTGCTTAAATGTTTCTTTTGATTCCTCCTTCTTGTCTCTTCTTCTTGTACCTAAGTTAACTCTCCTCTCCTAATGCCTTTTGTCTATTTAGGGACACTAGTTGAAGGAAGGATGCCCTGGTTCATTGCAATTGAAACATCTACCTATGAATGGTCCTCTACCTTGTCCAAATCTGCCTCCTCCTCTAGGAGTGTATCCACCTCTTTGATTAGAAAATACCTCTTTACCTTTGTCATTGCTGCTCTTATCATTGCTACCTTGTCCTTTCTCTCTATTACCTCTGCCCCTATTTGAACTACCTCCCTCTTCCACCATGCTTGATCTTTTCTTTGCTTCCTCTTTTCACTTTTTTTCCTTTTCCTCACATACAATCAACAAAACATTCTCCCAATGTCCTTGGTAATTGTGTAAAACTAATCTCTATCTTGTAGGATTATACTCCTAAGCCATTGATATACCTCAAGCAATTTCTTCTTTTTAATCCTCTTCTTTATAACCTCCTCTGATACTAAGCTTGTGAAATTGCTCAGTATAGGACATCACATCCATGTCCTTTTGCTTTAAATTCTGCCTCATCCTTTTCACATGAATGGTATAATCAGATGGTAGGAATTGCTCTTTGACCAAACTCTTCATCCTTGCCCATGTAGAGACTTTTGCCAATCCTCTAGCCATCCTATCATTTTGAAAACTAGTCCACCATGTCAATGTTGTGCCTCTAACTTTGTTTTAAGTGTAAAACTTCACCTTCCTTCTACTCTATTCCCTCTTCTCTCAAAAACTCAAAAATAGTTTTTCTATAAAATGTAAGCCATCTCCACACTCCTCTTTCACTAGTATCCATCTTCCCCTTGATAGATGTAAAATCTTGGTATAGTGGGACTCTTCCTCCAGCTGCACCTTTATGCACGCCTTCTTGCAACAATCTTAGTAACTCCTCTCAGTGGTCCTCTCATCCTCTGCTGATGTCTCTCTGTATTTCTATACCCTCACATGCTCTTTCTCTATCATTGTTTTCTCTTTGGTCTTCTTTGTTCTTTTTCTCTCTCCTACTCCTCCTAAGGCTATTTTAGTCCTTTCTTCCTGTATAGTATCTCTCTCTCTTCTCCATTGCCTTTATTTCTTTGCTCTGGCCTACTCTCTTGCTACTTCTTGTTATCTTCTTTCTCTCCTTTCCCTTTCCAAGATTTCCCTTCAAATCCCTTCCAAACTCCTTTGCTAATTGATTTTTTTAAAAGCATTGTTGATTCTCCCAACTCCCCTGAAGGACGCATACTAATGCAAAGTTGCCTCATACTCACTTCATGAAGAGGGGTCGTGACTCTGAAAGAAACACAAAATTTCAAGGATTAGTTGCTGTAACTTGCCCATTCCTGTGCATCCTAATCTGAGACATAAAGCCTGTAGTTCATTTCTTGTGAACTAAAAAACCTTCCTATGGTTTCAAACCCATTTGAAATCAACTTGAAATAACAAATAACAGATGATCAACCCAAATTCCAAAGCAAATCAAAAGAACTTCACAAATCCACTTGTTAGATGCACTCTTTCCACCAACACAGCCAAACAGCTTCACGGGACTTTTCACCCAACTTTTCTAAAATACTTGCCAAATAAATAATAGATTTAGACACCCATTAAGGACTTACATAACATACTTCAGTATCAGATATAACTCCTTTGGACCAGTTTAGACTTCCAATACATCACCATGGGAAAAACAAGGAAAATAGGTCAATTTAACAAAGGAAGTACCCTTCAAACTTATCCAATCATCTTGAAACCTTGGATCAGAAAATTAAAGGCTCAAAACCACAGAATCCACAATTATTTTGCACTTGTACGGCCAAAAACACTCCCAACTCAAAAAACCTCCTTTTCTAATGCAAAAACAAGGGCTTCTTGAGAACTAACCTTCCAATCACTTCCAAAACTTGCTCATTGACTCTACACCATTAGGAAAACATTTTTAGTCAATCCAAACTCAAAAATATACCCCTTATGAAGGTAGATCTTCTGCTGCTACACCCTAGCCTCCATCTTCAAGCATTTTTCACAGTCAAATCTTGGTGTACACCATTTGATTCTTCTTTCCTGCACTTTTAGATTGTTAGAATGGTATGTTACATGTTAAATAGGATCCATTTCACAAGTTTCAGTCACAACCTCTCATGAAATGGATCATTACTTCATGTTGACTCTCAAAATCAATGAAAAAATAGAGTTTTCCTAAGGACAGTCAATATATTATGCAAAGAAATCAATTATTACTGCTTTCAGAGCCTTCAATGGTGTTGAAACATGTAAACTCAAATCCCTAAAGCTTCCTACTGGACATAGATTCAATAGAGATCAAGTATTTAACAAAAGAACACCATAAAAGTGCCAAAAAACTATGTTTTTCACTATTTCCAAAAAAACAGTCCATACAATGCTTGCTCCAAACGTCCAACCTCTGTAAAAATGATTATTTTGGCTTTGTATATCCTTTCCCCAACTAATCCATCTGTTTGGGATTGATTAAGTTGCATAAAAGGGATTAAAACTCATAAAAGCTAGTTACCCGCCCAAATTGGAATTCAAAAATTTGAATTTCCAAACTTACATTTTATTGATTTATATTGACTAAAAACTATCTAAAATTTAATATATAACCATAATTGATCTAATTAGAACATTATAAACCTACCTACACCCCTTGGACACTATTGGTCCACTTACAAGGTTCTTTGGTCCTATGGTCCTTTCAGGACCCTTAGGACTTTTAACATTCTCATTACATCTATTCATCCCAAATGCCATTATAGGCTCCAAGATACCATAATTGATGTTTTGACTTGATGGAAGGTCCTCCTGACCCCTGCACACTTTTGACCTTTGAAGAGATCCTTGAAGGCCTTGGGTGCTCTTGCACCATAAAGCCTATAGGTTTGTGGCACCACTAGCATCCTTAGAAACCAACACCAACATGAGCATGGAGATTAGATGCAAAATTGTCACCTAAATTGGAAAAAGTAGGGGTGGAAAAGAATACTTGTTAAATTCCATGAGAAAAGGAAGTATGGCACACACACCAAAGGCACCCAAATGAAACTAAGAAAAAGAACCATTTGCACCAGCACCTAGTGAAGCACCTAGAGAAACAATATGAATGAAAACTCCACTTCCAAAAATATTAAGGTTAAGCATAGAAGGACCATGGTCATCGACATTGGAAGAAGGAAGGCATGAAAAAAATTCAATCACAAGAACCAACATGTAAAAATTATCCCTCAGTTACTACTATTTTTTAATTCAATTCTCAACAATTACAAACCTAACCGACCAAGCATTATGCTTCTAGCTTAGAAGTGTTGACTTCGTAACTTCTGTAATCACCATGGTGGAAACAACTCAATTCCACCACTGATATACTTAGACTCAAAGGTGATAAGCTCCCAATGTTATGGTCATCCCTAGACCCAAACCTAAACCTTGTGGATTCATTCAGGATGACCTTGCCTACGTATCCTTTTTGGGAATTAGAGGCTTTACAATATGTACACCAATGATAGAGAGAGTTCATCTAGTTAAATTGTATGATATTTTTGATCTCTCTTTTAAATCATGAGTATTAATTAATATTATGCTTTTAAATTAGTCCAATTACACTAGAATGCTAATAACACATCTTGTCAAGTGTTGATCTATACCAATCATTAGTGTACAAACACACACAAATACATTTATAGGGTTCATATTATTCCATAATCCTAAGTTCACATAGTGATTGGCTCAAGTATACAACACTTATACATAGGGTCACTAATTCACACATACATCACATGTACAATAACGACTAGCTCATATACCATAAATTCAACTTTCCAAAGTGTAACCCTATTTATATGGTTCATACACAAGAGCATATGTCTCACTTAAGAGAATATTAGAAAGAGAGGATACCATGGGCTTTCCATTTGTGTCCTTTGTAGCAATAGTGAAGAATAAACTAATCACATCTTATTTTAATGCTCTTTCTCTATTGTGATCTAGGGCTTATAGTAGAATATTTGGAACCAATCTAGTATGATCCATGATGTCTTCTTGTTTGATTTTTGGGCTAATATTGGTTGACCTTCAACTTTACATCCTTTCTTATGGCTACTTGGGATATTGGTCCTTTTCTCCTCTAGAAAATTTAGTTAGAGTGAAACTAGTGTATCTTCCAAGGGTACCAAAGCATAGTAATGCACATTTTGCATAAGATTAGGAGTATGCTCAAAGAGACTGTTGAGGCTAAGTTTAAAATTGATGATCATTTTTTTTCTTCCTGTGTATGAATTGCAAAACTCTTGGAGTTATTCCCTTTTGGTGCCTCACAGGTTTGGCCTAGCCATAGAGTGTTGCCTTTGAGGAAAGTTAATAAGTTTGGTAGGTGGTCTCAGCTTAGTGGTTTTTTTAAAATTAATTTTGATAGCTCTGCACAAGGCAATCTAGGTGCAACAAGAATTGGTGGAATTACTTGAGACTATGAAGGATTGGTACATTTTTTATTCTCTAGTTATATGGAATTACACTCAAATAATCAGATGGAGGCTTGGGCCATTCAAGGTTTTGGAGAGAGCCTATGAGTTGGGCTAGAGTAAGGTCATATATGAAATGGATTTTATGATCTTGATTTCTCTACTAAATAAAAGAAATATCCAAGAATCTTCCTAGAGATTGGCTCTAGTGATTAAGAAAAATTATAAGTCTAGCCACAAACTTTAAAACAATATACTTTGTTCACATTCCTAGGGAATGGAATAAGGTGGACAATTGTTTGGCTAAATGGGCTTTTGAAGTGATACATAATTGGAATGATTAGGTGGTATAAATTTGGGTTGATGGTTAAAGGAAATCATAATCTTGATAGGAGTTTAGATTTTACCAAATGTAATATTGGGTGGTATTACAAGAACCCCCAATGGGTTCTCTCATGTTGTCTATCTTGATGGCTATAACTATCTAGAAGTCCTTTTGGTAATATGTGATTGATTTTCTTTGAATAAAATTTGTATTCCCCTCACTCCAAACAATAGGAGGATGGGAATAATTAGCTTTAGGATTGATGATGGATAAATAGTGTTGATTTTGTTCCAAATAATTTGTCGCTATCAAAAACTACCTCAATTTGATGAATATCTCAAAATTTAAGTTGGCATAGAAAATTTGCAAATCAATGATATACCCTTTGCAAATGATCTTGACTATCACAAAACCATTTTGACATGAAAAGGCAATTTGAAACGCAAAAATAGTTGATCAAAAAGTACTACTACAAATTTGAGAAGTTAATGTGGTGCATAGATACATCATAGAGAAGCTTGACAAATCAATAGGTGAAAAAGTTTTCCTAAGTCGAATCCATGGGTTGACTTAATTAATGGCAATGAGAAAGATAAAAAATAGCATTCAGAAACATGTAGATTAGACCTTTACTATGATGATTCAAATTTGGTTCCTTTATTACCTTTTAGAATTGAAGTATACTCTAATCCTTTATTGCTTTTTTAGAATTGAAGTGTGGTCTAAATTTTTCCTCTATGATCACTATATGTTTTAATGCACAATGAATGTACTGGATCAGCTTGTAATGGCTAGTAAAAGGAAATGAGAAAGTTTAAATTTGAATTTAATGCTTTAGACTTTACAGTTCGTTTTTGTTTTCCTCAAGATTAAACTAGATTAACCCCACATCCCCAAAGTAAATGATTTCAGGGCACAAAATGCTGATTTAAGGTTGAGAATTAATAGAATTAGTGTGAATAGATACAAGATTGGATTTTACTGGGCTCCCAATCTTTGAATTTGTCTGCATTATATATTCTGTTCGATATGAGTGTAGTAATAAACGCTGCAAGAAGAAGCAACATCACTGCAAAACGCAGATCTCAACTTGTGTTTTGGTGATTACTGAGATTTTATATACTTATTAGATGTTCTTTTCCAACTGGATAACTTTTCACAAGATGTACAAGAGATAAATTTTTCAATTCAGCATAATTTCAAAAACCACAGGTCAGGATTTTTTAAAGTATGGTATGCAATTCCACAATAATATGACACAGATTAAAAGCTCAAAAAATATCACAATTAGACAGCATAGATTTTACTCAAAACTTAAATTGAGCTTGCCCCTGTTATGCTCTCTTATGTGCACTCAAATTTAAGATTAGAAATCCTCTGGTTGTGCAACAATCCAATTTGGTAACTGAAGATTGGCAAATTTGGTATAAATAATCAAACGAACAATTTATGTTTGCTATAAAACAGTTGCTTGGTTCACATTTATCTTTGCTATGAATAAAGAGATGAGTTGGTTTCTATTCAACATTTGTTTTGTTTAAGTAAAAGCGAACTACAGAAAATACTCACTGAAGAAGCTGCCTTGGGAGCCCCTGCAATCCATGGAGGAAGACAGAACCCAGTGACCTTTGAAAGATCAATGGCACTAATCACATCTTCTAAGTTACTCCTCATCGATACAATGTCTGCAAGTGCAGCTTCAATTGCGATATCTGTAGCTGCCCCAATCGCCATACCCACATCAGCAGCCAAAAGTGCTGGTGAATCATTGATACCATCACCCACCATTGCTACTGTCATACCAGACATCTGCAGATCCAAGAGAGGACATGAACTCTACATCAATATTAAACACACTTTTGCAATTGTGTGGACAGTTACTTAAAAGTAAAAACAATAATCTTCATTGCAAAATGTTAATGACCTAAAAAGAAGTTTCTAACTCTTATGGGTAGTTCATCTAAAATACTTCAGGGGGCCTAATGCTTGGCTAAAGCTCTCAACACTTAAAAAAGAGTGCTTAAGACAAAAGTACCTGCAACTCTTTCACTTTGTCTGCTTTATCCTCAGGTAATGTTTCTGTCTTGACAGTCTCAATTCCAACCTCTTTGGTGATAGCTTTTGTTGTACCTCAGTTGTCTCCAGTGACCACTATACTCTCAATGTTCATCGACTTCAAGATGGATACTACATCTCGTGCCTCTGGCTTAACTGGGTCCAATATTTCAATTATCCCAATTAATTCTCCATCAAAAGAAATCGAAATTTCTGTTCGAGCCATCTCTTCAGGCTCCCTCAAAATTTCATATGCATTTTCAGAAATGGTGATTTCAGTATCTAACATGAGCTTTGTGTTTCCTACAAGAATAGTCTTGTTCTCCAGTAAAGCCCTGACACTATGGCCACGTATGGAACCAAAATCTTGAGCTTCAGGCAACCATCTCAGATCTGAACTTGCTGGTCTAAATTTTTTAGCATACTCAACAACAGCCTTGGCCAAAGGATGTTCACTGTTTGCCTTGAAACAATGCCATATTCAACTAATCAATCAGAAAATCCCTTTCGAATGTTCAAGTGAAACAAATCAATTCAATGCAAATCGAGGTTAATGATTCAAATGACGTTATACTTGTAACAGCCAATACAAAGGAATACTTCTTTCCCCTGCCAGACTGTAATCTATGCTACAAGAGCCAGTCACATTAATGAATTGAATAAAGAGATACTGAACGAAAAAGACATTTGTTTGCACAGGAAAGGATACCGAACAAACAAGCAGTAATCAGAGAAGGTTGGTGTTTAAGAATACCTCAGCCGCAGCAACCAATGCGTGGAAATCACGTAAGAGCATGGTTCTTAGGAGGTGCATATTAACAACTCAAACTCATACATTTTTTGACGGGATCGAAGACCTAGGGTATGAACCAATCTTTCCTGCTACAAACCGTGCGAGCCAGGTGGTAAAAGGAATTGCAATAACCTACATATACGGTACCAAAGTACAACACATAGTTACAAAGTAAACCAAAACAATCAAAACATCCATGTTGGCGGAGCCATTACGTATAGCTTTATATGCACCAGTATAAAAGCACCATCCAATAATAAATTGCACAGGAGTTGATAATATCCACCTTAAAAGCTCTCTAAGCATTAACATATTTACCAGTTTTAATTTTATCCCTCTAATTCTTAGAATATACACATGTCTAAAAAAGTACTGGTAGAGTGAAAACCAAACTCCAATTAAGAAAGACTTACGGTAACTATTAAATTTTTCACTTCTGTCAAGGCCTCCTGCTCTTCAGGCTGAAAGTTGAAACAAAGTTGACTTGCAGTTTCAGAACATGTCTCCTCAATCATGTATGTCATGCAACTAGAGAAATTAGTTGTGACATGCAATCCAGAAATGACAGGACCTGGAACTCTCATGGAGGTGATTGAGAAGACATCACAGGTACAAATTTCTCCTCCTTTTCTCTCCCTCATTCGCACCTCAAAAGTTTCCTAGGTATACAAAATACAATAGAATTGCACAAGTCAAAAGTGGATCTGCAGCATTTGAATTGAATTGTACGACCTCTGACCACCTCCTGGGCCCAGAATACAGTTATCGTTTCTTCATCATAATACTCCATCTGGTCTATAGAAGCGTTGGATCTTGCCGTTCTGTATTTTCTCTAATGTTTTAGCATTCTATTTTCCAATATTTATTTACCTACACTTCACTGTTTGAGTATTCTATTGTATGAAATTTATTATAGTCAAACAATTAAGATTAATTTATATCTCATTAAAAAAAATATATATGTTATTACGATTACCTCCTACTTATCAATATCTCTTATTTATAGAAAAGATTAAATTTGATAATCGAATGATTGTATTTATGATTTTCTTTTTCTAAAATATGTTGTTTTTTTGAAGTGTGTGTATATATAAATATGTATGGAATCATCTTTCAAAGACATGTAAAAAAAAGTGTTTACATGATTCTAAATATGAAAACAACCACACATTTGAAACAACTTCAATGTAAAAAAGAAACAATTAATCACAATGTCATATTCTCATAATGGTATAAACATGATTATGAAAATGATGTTGAGAATTTTGGCTTGTAATTGTGTGTGATTTTTAACATCGACGTTTCGGATCAAACTCCATGATCCATCATCACTCACTCTTTTCTCTACTTGGATTATTCTTATCTTGATAATGGATCATGGAGTTTCATCTAAAACAACGATGTTAAAACTCACACACAGTTACAAGCCAGAAATCTTAGCATCATTATCATGGACTGTGAAAACTACATGCTATTAATGAAAATTAAAGTTAAGTTGCAAGAGCTCTTAAACTTAGGCACAAAGGAGGGTCCCTATCATTAAGGTAACTTCACACTCTATTAGGTAGGGCCTTTCCATCACCAATAGGCTCCCACTTAGTGAGGGAATTTTCTTCATTCTCTTGGAGTTGATATGTTGGTGCTCAAAGCCACACCCTACAACTTAATAGAATGCACTTTAAAGTCTAAAGTAGGGGAATTTAGGTTGATTCAAACTAACAAGGCAAGACTCATGATCAAATTGGAGGGGGTTTTGGTCAATTGAAAAGATTAAACAACAATTCTACACTTATGCCTCTCCTAGGCCAAAGAGGGTATTCTCAAAGACTATTATAAGACAATTAAAGACAAATAAAGAACAAAATGGCCACAAAGCTTAGCCATGCCCTTTACACAAGGATACCCTAGATATTTATCAAAAAAGCACCCCTTATTTTCTAACCAAAGATCTCTTATTAGCATATTAATCAACTAAAGATGCAAAAGTAATTTATACCCCCACATGTAAATCCATGTATAGTTTCATACTTCATATGTAGTCTAGAAACCCAAAACATGCATAACTCCCTAAAGATGGATAACAAATGTAGAATCTCAAGGGACATGGAGAAAGTAAATATCATTGAGTCTATACAAGTTGGTAGGATGCAATAACACTAATTTTATTATGAAGGTAGAGAATAATTTTCATTATAAGGCACGATCAATTTATCAAAGGACTAGTTTTTTTAGGAACATAATAAGTTGAATATTGTTCCTAATTAGGATTTTCTATCGCTTGTCACCACTAAGAGCCTTAACTATCTATTATGTGACGAGGTCACACCCTGGGCCTTCAAGTTCTTTAAACCAAGCCTCCCTTTAGGAGGGGCCTACACCCTCATGCTATTTTGCTTTGTAAGTTTTTTAGTGAAGCCTTTGGATATAACATTTTTAACAATGTTTGGAGGGCTTGAAAGATTGTTAAATTTTTTATCAAGGAGTATAATATTTTTAACAAGTATGAGAAAAAAATTCTCGCTTCTCTCTCCTCCGCGTATGTTTGAACTTCATGCATGCATGGTGGACTCTGCCTTGGGGGTACCCCATGACCCTCCCTTGTCCTCCCCTAATCTGATCCTTGCCTAGACACATGTGGGCTCATGTCCCTTTGGGGGCACTCCTATGATTCTGGGTCCGCCCGAATCACCTGTGATTATGGTTTTATCTATGGGAAAGTATCGATGGTCGTTGTCTCACTAGAAGTTAAAGTTTGGAAGGATGTGCTAACTAATGGTAGTTAGATTGCTAAGGGCCTTTGTCCTTGCCCTGAAGAAGAGATTACTTCTACAGGAACTGACTTTGCTATCCCTGACTCAGTTAGTGATAAGATTGTCTCCTCAATGGATAATGTGGTGGTAGGTCAATTCCTCTCCTTTTGCCCCATGGTGGATATGGTCAAGAGATGGGTTGCAACTAAATGGCACCTTAAAGGTAGTGTGGCTATTTGTGCTATGGTGGGTGGGATCTTCCTCTTCAAGTTCACAGCTTCAGAAGACTTGATCTCGGTCCTCTCTACGAGACCTTGGGTCTATGGAAAGCATAGTCTAGCTTTGTATCAATGGAAGCCGAGGTTTGACCCTATAGTGGATCTCAAAAAATTGATGCCAATTTGGGTCTATCTTCCTGGTCTTCCTCTGGAATACTAGGATGATACCATATTCAAATCCATTGGGGACTCCTTGGGCCAGTTCATCACTTTAGATTCCATTACCAGGTCCAAATCTAGGTTAGTTTTTTCCTACTTTTGTGTTAATATTGAAGTGTATAAATCCTTGCCTACGTCAGTGAAGCTTTGTTCTAAGTTTGATTCCTAGAACCATCAAGTTTGTTATGAGAATGCTATTGTTTACTACCAGAAATGTGTTGAACCTAGCCACCTAATCATGGAATACAAATCTACTTTAAAACATGTACATAACTATAGTGAGTCTATTGTTGATGACCACTACCCTTTTGAAGATGACATCCTAAAGATTGTCGACTCCCCGACCAAATTTGGATATCCCAAGTTGGTTGACTCCTAGGTCGACCCTGACCCCACTATTGGGGAGAATGCCTCCTTAAAGGACTCGGTTGCCCTTATTCCTAGTTGGGGGGCTCTAGGGGTTAGTGATCCTTCTCCCATTCAGGTGTTGTGGGAAGATTGTGTAAGTGGTGACTCCTTGAAGGAAGAAGGGGAAAACTTGACAACTAGGTCCTTGGTGTCTAGTGGTGAAGAAGGTGAAATCATGTAAGGGGGGGATTCAAAAGTTAAAGATGAGATGGTGAAAATGGATTTTGTGGGTTTGACTTGGGAAAAAACTTTGGAGAAATTTTGGTCAACCCCAAAGAAGAAGGGGAAACAAAGGAAAGCAGAAGTGGGTGGTGACTCTAAACCTGGAAGGCCCAACCAACAACAGACCAGGAAAAGAGAGACAACAAAAGAGATAGCCATTGGTAAACAAAGGACATTGGAAGTGTCCTCAAAGAAGGGTAAAAAATGAAATTCATGTCCTAGAATGTGCACAGGATAAATAGCTCCCACAAACAACTAGCATTGAAAAACTATGTTTTAGAACATAAGATTGATGTCTTACTTTTGTAGGAAACCAAAATGAACGAAACTAACTTTGATAATATTGCTAAGTATATATGGTTGGGTGCCCTTTTCTCTTGTAGTGATGTTGAGGGTGCATCTGGTGGGCTTGTTGTGTTACACGGAATCCTAATAGGATTACTGGTTCTAAAATTTTCCATTTTCAAAGTAATGTAGGAGTCAAGTTTTCTCACCCAAGTGGCTCTTGGTCGCTCAAATTAATGTCTATTCCCCTAACCAGAGGAATTCTCTTTGGCAGGATCTTATTGATTGGATAAATAATAACAAGGGACACGTTGGTTGGTGGCTAGGGATTTCAACTCTCCTTTGTATCCTTCAGAGAAATGAGGTGGTACGGTGGACTACTCTGACAACATGGTTGATCTGGAAAAATTTCTAAGTGTTACTAGTTTGGTTAACATTGACTTATTGGTTCAATCCTTCATGTGGACCAATAGGTTCCTTGGAGATGGGTTGATTTAGGTCAGATTGGATAGATTTCTTTGTTCCTGCAATTCGACAACCCTGCTTAGTGCTAATTTTCTTGCTTTTCCCCGAGCTGTCTCTAACCACAACCCTCTACTATTTGTCATGAATGATCTATCTGCTACTTGACCTTTTCCTTTCCTGTTTGAAATAATGTGGAACTCCCATCTTGACTTTAGGAAAAAAATTGTTGAATGGTGGAACATCTCCGTGTGTGGCTCCCCCATGTTCAGGATCTTTAGCAAACTTAAACATGTCAAAAATATGGTGAAAGGTTGGAATAAGAGAGTTTTTGGTGATGTCTTCCAAAAGAAAAAGAGCCTTAGGGGATAGGTTGAAGGCCATCCAAAAAATAATGAAATAATGGCATGTTAGCTTGCTAACCTGCAACCAAGAAAGAGAGAGTTGAAATGAATGGGAACAAATATTAAAAAAGGAGATTTTCTGGAAACATAAATCTAGATTTCAATGGTTGTAGAAGGGAGATAGAAATACCTTTTTTTTCATGTTTCTTCCCTAAAATGCAAGAAAGGGAACCAGATAACTAAGCTCCAAGATGAGCAGGGAGTCTTGGTCAGTACGCCTACCCAAATTGGGCTCTTGGCATTGAACTATTTCAAAAGGTTTATCTAGCTCCTACTAAGGTTCCCAATCTGGATTTGGATAACCTAGTTGGACCCTCTCCTGACTGCTATATCCCAAGATGATAATACTAGTATCCTTTGTGTTGTCACTCCTGAGGAAGTCCGTCTGGCTGCTTTCAGTATGGGAGCATATTTAAGGCACCTAGACCGGATGGTTTCCCCCCTATTTTCTTTAAGATATTTTGGGAGATTGTGGGTGAGGACATTGTTTTGGGTGCCAAGGATTTCTTCAAATCTAGTAAGATTCTCAAACAACTGAACCACACTTTTATTGCACTGGTTCTCAAGGTTGTTGAGCCCTAGTTTATGACTAATTTCAGGCCCATTATCCTTTGCAATATCATTTATGAGATCTTCTCTAAAGTCTTGGTGAACCGCCTCAAACCCCTCCTGGATAAAATAATTAGCCCTACCCAAAAAGGGTTTGTCCCTGATCGTCATATTTTAGATGCTACCATAACTACACATGAAATTCGTACCCCCAAGTTGGATATTTCAAAAGCTTATGATAAGGTGATATGGGACATTATCCCCAAAGTTCTAGATAAGTTTGGTTTTGACCGTGGAGTGGTCAACCTATTGATGGAATGCATTACCATAGTAAGGTACTCGATGTTGGTCAATGGGACCCCCTTTGGCTTCTTCAAAGTTGGGAGAGGTATCGGACAAGGTGACCCCATCTCGCCCTATTTATTTATCATGGTCACGAATGTCTTGAGTAGACACATATCTAAACTGTTGTCAAAGAGGTCTATAATGGGGGTCAAACCTGCCTCTTCCTTGGAACCTATTGTTATCTAGCAGTTCGTTGATGATACAATTCTCTTTGGGAAGGCCTCTATGGTTGAAGCCAAGAAATGGAAAAGGTGTCTTAATAATTATGCTGCTTGCTTCTACCAATGTATAAATTATAACAAAAATATTATTTACTTCTTCAACAACACTCCTGCTCTTCAAGATCAGGTCACTATTGTCCTTGGATGTGTGAGTGGCTCTCTCTTGTCGGTGTATCTAGGGTTACCCCTCACTATTAAGGAAGTCACTCCTACCTTTTGGAACACTATTATTGAAAGGATTCAAAGGAAACTAGCGGGGTGGAAAGGCTCCATCTTTAGTCATGCTAGCAAACTACAACTTTTTTCTACGACCCTTCAAGGGATCCCTATCTATTTCCTCTCTATCTTTATGATTCCCAAATATATTGCTCTGAAGTTTGAAAAAATTCAAAGGAAATTTTTATGGTATGGGACTGAGGAAAATAATTTTTTTTCCCTAGTTAGCTAGGACAAAGTATGTAAGCCTAAATCCTTTGGTGGGCTTGGAATCAAGACTATATTATGCACCAACAAGGCCTTAATTGCTAAGGTTGGTTGGGATCATTTGAGGAATACTAAGGACTGGTGCAAGATTATGAATTCTAAGTATCTCTACAATAGACCTATGATCAATTGTCTCTCTGATGGTCACCCCTTGCGATCTTTAGCATGGAAGAAAATTTGCAGATTGTAGGGTCTAGTCATGACTGGGTTAAAATAAAAGCTTGGGAATGGTAATAACATCAGATTCTAGGAAGACCCTTGGTTATTAGACACCCCCCTTTCACACTCGGACTTCAGGAATCTTATGAGATCGGTGCAACTCTTCTTCAGTTTGTGCATTAGTGATTACCTCCTTGGTTCGTTGGGGGCTAGGAGGTGGAAAGACCTTCTTCTTTGTTTTCCTTTTTCCACTAAGTTGTTAACTTTGGCTAAGTCTCTACAAGAATTACTATCCCTTACTAGATTACCTTTATCTAGAACTTGGAAGATGAATTCTACTAGTCTAATGATAGGTATGGAAATATTTTAGTGAGAACGGCTTACAATTTGCTGTCAGTTTAGGGTATTGAGCATGGTCTCTGGGAATAGGTTTGGAATAGGCACATGATTCCAAAAATTAACTTTTTCTAGTGGACACCCTGTCATAACAAGATCCTCACTCAGGATAACCTGAGGAAAAGAGGATTTCAAATCCCTAATAGGTTCTTGTTGTGCAAATGCAATGAAGAATCTGTGCATCACTTACTTCTGCACTGCTCGTTTGTTGTCAATGTCTGGGAGTTGGCTCTAGAGAGATTGGGTACTCAATGGACTATGTGTAAGGAAATCAAATCCTTTATCTTGAGTTGGTCTGGCCCTTTCCATCACCCCTTACCTAGAGAGATTTGGAACCAGGTCCCCCCCATTATCTGTTGGTGCTTATGGAAAGAGATGAACAATCAAATATTTAGAAATATTGAGATGAGTCCTAAGGAGGTTTTTGGTATCTAGGGAAAAGGTTAATTTCTAAAAATATTTCTATCTTCAATGGGAAAATCCTAGATTCAAAGCTCCTACTGATTGGGAGATTAAAATGGCTAAAGCTTGGAACCAAAATCTCGAGGTCAACTCCTTTGACAACTCTTGGTCCCAGACTAGACAAAACACCATTTGGAAACCCCTGGATCGTGGTTGGCATAAACTCAATTTTGATGGTGTGACTAAAGGTAACCTAGGTAGGGAAAGCATAGGGGGTATTATCAGGGACTGTAGGGGCAACTTTGTGGTAGGATACTCAGAGGGTATAGGGATTCAAACCTCCATGATTGTAGAAGCAAGGGAATTGTTGAAGGGTGTCCAGTTAGCTGTCACTATGGGGATAAATTAGCTGCACATTGAAGGGGATTCCAAGTCAGTGGTTGACTCTGTTAATTTGGGAAGATTGTTAGGATGGAGTACCAGGGATATCTTGTTAGACATAAATCTTTTGGTGTCGAGGCTGGATATGAAGATTGTTACTCACATTTATAGGGAGGGTAATCAATTTGTTGATGCCTTGGCTAATCTCAGCTCCCATTGGAGAGATTCTAAGTGTTGGAGTATGAGGAACCTACCATCAGGGATACAAGGTATCATCCTCAAGGAGCAGGGCACTTTTTTTTATCATGATGACATCTAATCTTACTTTTGCCATTGCTTTTTGGCTGGTCCACATATTTTCTTTTTGGGTGATGTGGATGAAGATGGATGTTGAAGTGTTTAACCCATGGCATAATTTATATCTCAAGGTGGAGATCAAAATTATGGAGCTAATTATGAAGAGTAATGGGAAGTACAATGGGGTAATGACCAAGTTGGGTTAGGCCTTACACAATCTTTATTTGTGGTCTTGTCTCAGCCTTTGCATATCCTTGCAGATTTTCAAATTCAAATTTGATGTGACAAATAATTATGACGTGAATCTCTTGCCTTGTATTATCATCTCTGCTAAAATTATTCTATTATTTTTTAGCGGATATTGAGGGAAGTCTAAATTTGGCCCCATGGCCAACCATCATTGAAACTACAAGTGCTATGGAAACGTGGAAGGAAAACCTCCTAATATCATCATTTTTTGTAAACCTGGTTGCAAGTGTTTAAATATTTTCATTAATGGGCTCACATATATTGTCCTTTTCGATTTAAATTATAAAACATGTGTCTTGCATACTGTCTTGATTGCCTAGAGCCTTCTTGGTTGGCTTAAAAGAAGAAGTTTTTGGGTGACCTCTCACATTAACGAAAATTTTATTCTTTTTCTCTCACAGGTTTTCTAGTTTTGTAAAGTGAAGAGTGGTGAAATGGGGAGCGATAGGGTGAGGACGAAGTTGAAAACTGTGAGGAATTTCACAAGGACCCACTAGTTTGGCACATCTGTGTTGAAGGAGGGTTGGCGCCTTTAATGGAATGCTTGGTTGGTCATGATCTGTGGATTTTGGCACAATTCGCGAGCTCTTGGAAAGATAGAAGGGTTACGATGGGAAAAATTTCCTTTGAGGTCTTCAAGGAGGTTATTGCCTAGGTGACAGGGCTTCTTGTTCCAAGAAGAAGTATCCTAAGCACACCAAGGCTCAAGACAATGAAAGCCTTAATTCATTTTTTATTGGAAACAAAAAATTGATCCACTCCTATTCTGGCTTTGAAAGAGAAGCTCTCCCGCAGTCGTGGGACCAGGTTTGTCTCACTCTCATGAAGTATGTGACGTTAGAGGGTAGATATAAAACTTTCTATTATTATCATTTTCCTCTCTTAAATCACCTCCGCCATAAAATGCTTTTGAGTTTCCTATATTTTTTACTCATTGATTTGGAAAGCTCCATTAAGAAATGCTTAGACTTTACTGCCCAAAACTCTAAGGATTATCCTCCCCTATCACTCCACCAAGGCCTCATCTTGAGGCTTTACCACTTCCACCTCACTCTCTACCTGTCCAAACCCATTTCCATTGTCTGTATTGAGGAAGTTGAACCCCCTACTCTATTAGAATTGGCTATGGTTGACAAGATCTTGAGACCAAATGGAAAGCACAAAAAGAGAGAATGAAATGTGACAAGAATAAACTATATTCTTATCAATATGATTTAATGCTATGATTGTGATGTACAATGTAGTAGAAACCCCTTGGTTATATAGCCAAGTTGAGATGCAAGATGTCATAGTATTATGACAAGTGTCTTAATCGTATGACATGAGACAACTAATCACACTTACCTATGTTCACATGTGTTACAAATCAAAAGATAAGACAACAAATAATGACAACTAACACCTTCTAGAAATATTCCTTCCTATGACCTAAGTAAACTTAACATGTGTAAATAAGTCCCCTAGTAATGAATGAACTAGGTACAAGACTTTATTTACACCAACACCCCCCTTAAGTGCAACTTAGGGAGTAGTGCAGATTATTATGCAAATGACACAAATATGGGTCCTGGATGTACAAGGCCATGTTAGGTACCCATGTACATGCAATGAAAATGAAATCTCTCACAAACGGAGAAAAGGATAAAACCTAATGGGACAAAACTCCTCCCCAAAAGGGAGATGAAATACAATAAAGAAAATTCTCTCAATGAAGAATGAGAAGGTAAAAACCCCATGTGAGGAGAAAGACCCCCCATAAGAGAGAAGTAGAAGAGAGGCAAGGGTATGTGCAGGATCATCACGGAAAGAACAGGCCCTTAAGTGGCAAAAAAATTAGAAAAATTAGAGTTAGACAACTTGACGTAAAAATTTGAATAAGTTATCTATATTATTTGAAAAATATGTAAGAATAGAATCTATAGAAAATTTAATGTAGTTTCTAAACTACTAGACCTTTGTTTAAAAGAAAAAAATCTATTTGGTGAAAATTTGAAATTTCAATGTAGTAGTACTTAAATTTCAAGGAAAAAATAAGAAGTAGGTGTCTGTCTGACCACCCTAACCACAATAAAATGATAATATTTTTTTATAATATTTTAGATATAAGGAGAGGACTCATGCCCTGATGTGACACATATTTTTTTGTAATTTTTTTCCAAGTTAATAATTAATTATGAATTTTTTATTACAACTTTTAAAAAATATAAAAAACTCATATGTTTGACCACCTTAACTTGGTCCAAACTTCATGAAATTCATTTTTTCTTTTTTTAATCCTATAGTATGCGAAGCATAGAATGCGATGCATGTTTTGGATTCAAAAAATGTGATACCGTTTGTAAGCTATAGATGTTTTTCAATCAATCTATCAATCAGGACTTTAGTCGTAATTTGAATAGAAAATGAATAATAATTACTTATTAAATTCAAAGTAAAGAATAATTTATATTGGTGGAAAGTTGAGAATCTTCTTTAAAACCCTTTTTGTTTTATCAATTTTGGGTTAAAAAAAGTCATCACACATACCCATCATATTGCCACTTTTTGGCCCATCATGATCCTACACATACCCACAAGGAAGCCCCTGTGTATGTGCGGATCATCATGAAAAAACAGGCCCTTAAGTGCCAAAAATTCAGAAAAATTAGAGTTAGGCAACTTGACATAAAAATTTGAATACGTTATCTATATTATTTCAAAAATATGTAAGAATAAAATCTATAGCAAATTGAATGTATTTCTAAACTACTACGTTTATTTTTAAAAAGAAATCTATTTGGTGAAAATTTGAAATTTCAATGCAATAGTACTTAAATTTCAGGGAAAAAATAAGAAGTGTCTATCTGACCACCCTAACCACAATAAAATGATAATATTTTTTTATAAAATTTTAGATATAAGTAGAGGACTCATGTCCCGATGTGATGCATATTTTTTGTAATTTTTTTCTGAGTAAATAATTAATTATGATTTTTTTATTACAACTTTTAAAAAATATAAAAACTTGTGTGTCTAACCACCTTAACTTGGTCAAAACTTAATGAAATTATTTTTTCTTTTTAAATCCTATAGTATGTGAAGCATAGAATGTGACACATGTTTCAGATTCAAAAAATTGATAATGTTTGAAAGTTATAGATGTTTTTCAATCAACCTATTAATCGGGACTTTAGTAATAATTTAAATAGAAAATGAATAATAATTATTTATTAAATTAAAAGTAAAGCATAATTTATATTGTTGGAAAGTTGAGAATCTCCTTTAAAACCCTTTTCATTTCATCAATTTTGGGTAAAAAAATTCATCAGCCACAGACCCTACAGATTCCCATCATATTGCCACTTTTTGGCCCATCATGATCCTGCACATACCCCCCCTCAATGTTGAGTCTCCTACAATGATGGTAGAAGCTCGACATTGAATGTTGAAGATGATCCAATCTTGTTGAACAATGTTCCTCCCCTTAGGAAGAAACAAAACCATGGATGCATGCAAGACATGTCAGGAAGATGAATGGTGAATGATGTCTTTGAAGCATGCTCAAGTGTCTCCATGTCGATGTCGAAGGCTAAAACATTCCAAACAAGCGTTCTAGGCCACACTAATGAAGAGGACAATCCAACATCTAGTAGATATGAATGTAGAACATGATCCAAAGACAAGGATATCCCCTTTGAAGACAAAAAAGCCTCCTCCAAATGTTGTCCAAAAGTATCCACACTCACGCCAAACTACAAAGAATGATCATGTAGAGAATGAACAAGAGGGTCAAGGTGTTCCCTCACAACAACTGAAGAAGGATCTTCTCCATCAAAGAGAAGATGAATATCATTGATGATGTCTCTCAAATTTGCAAGATGAGACTCCACAAACAAGTCTGAAATACCTATCAAGAAGCCATCAAAAGTAGCCAAATCTAAAAGACTATGTATGTCCTGTTGTATTGAATCACAAGGAACCCAAACTGTGGAATCACAAGCATCCTTAGCTGCAACAGTAGGTGGAGGAGATGAAATGCATGACTCAAGAACTAGATCTGATGTGAAAACTCCAAAGTTCAAGAAGCCAAATGTCTCCTCTGAATCATGGTTCATTTATGAAGTTTGATCAACAAATGAAGGAACAATGCCACCATCAGAAGTAAAATCTGCAAAGGTATACAACCAAGATGAATGATCAACCACCCCAGTAGCAATGATATCTCTACTCTCCAAGTCTTGAATGATGACAAAATTAGGTTTGAACTCCATCATCCTCCCATCTCCACCATGTGTAATCTAATATATGGAAAGAAGATTGTTTGTCAAATGACAAACACACAAAACATCCTAGAAAGTGTTAGATCCCCAAAACTAATAGATCCCTTCCCAATTACACTCATGTATGTATTCTTTCCCATAAAAATAGGAGATGTAGTACAAGGCTGAAATGAAGAGAATGTAGATTGTGAAGATTCCATATGATGAGAAGCTCCTGAATCTAGAAGCCATTTCCCTAATCCTGGACCTAAAAAAGCATAGAGAGCTTGTCCTTTATTTCCCAATGTAGATGCTTGACCTATTTCCTTTTTAGATTATTTTGAAGAAGGAGGAGGAGAATCAAACATTCTAGAAGGAAAATCAATGTGATTCTTTTTTAGAATATTTTTCAACTCATCAATATCCTTCTTATAACAATAATGTTCATGTCAATCCTTCTTGCAATATGCACAAAACGGTCTCTCCTTCTTAGATTTTTTCTCTTTTGAAGATGATTTTTTCTTTGCTTGATTTGAATGTGGATTATTATTTTCTTTCTTTTGTTTCTTATCTGTTTCTAATTCTTTCACCAACAATGCCTAAGATTTAGAAGTCTTGATGAGACCCATTGAGATAAGGTTTTGTTGCTCATGTATCAACATCTCAAAAAATGATGCAAATGGAGTTGTAGTATATGTAGACCCCATATTCAATCCATGAGTGTGAAAGATAGAGAAAAAGAAGCATAATCAAGACCAAGTTTGTTCATTGTATTTTAGACGAATTGAATGTCCTTATCAATTCCACGTGCTTTACATTGCTCTCTTAGATCATTAACCTTTGTGATGTAGTCTTGGATGTTGTCAAAGTCCTTCATTATAAATTCGATAGCCTCTTACTTCATCTATAGTACCATACAATGTTTTCAATTTGTCCCAAGCTTCATGATAATTTTGACATGATTCAATTTGAAACAACAAATCTTGAGAAATTAGTCTATGAAGACACCCAAGAGCTTTGGTATGTTTCATCATCCATTTTAATTTTTTCTCATCATCAGTAGGTTCAAGTGCCTTATTTTCAACATATAGAGAGTGACCTTCAGTCATTAGAATACTCCATGCATCTTGATGCCATGTTGAATAATTATATGATGTGAGCAAAGGAACCTTAGAATGATCCATGAGAATGAGAGAGCACAAGCAAACAGATCAAAGCAATGCGCCAAGAGATCCCCCCAAATCACTCAATCAAGAAACCCCCCAAAGTAATATCTTATTTGGAACTTTATATTTAGTGTGTTTATAGTTGCTAGATGCCAAAAATAGCAAGCTAGACTTGATCTTAGTGCTTACAAATGCCAAAATAGGCCACAAAATTAAGTACAATTTTTTGTACAAAATGAGATGAATCTAATCATACCACTAAAAAGTACACAAAAAATTATGCACTTTAAAAAAAACTACACCCAAAAATGTTACTGTAGTAGCAAGATATGAGCACCCAAAGTTCCTAAAATGAGGAAAAAGCAGCAACACCTATGAGAATCTGAAAATTTTGGAAAAAAATAGGCACCAAAACTAAAAACTAATTGCACCACTGTGTAGAGCACGAAAAACTAGCCCAAATCAAAAAAACATTCACTGAAAAAGGAGCTCGTATGACTAAGATATTAGCTTTCAAAGTTGGACTGCCAAATCAAAAAGCCCAACGGTGAGGGGGTCCAAAAAAATTTAGGATGCTGATGTCATCGCTGATGTGATGATGATGTCAGCATAACACGTGATTAAATTTGATGTCCTACAACCAGTCAAAATTGAATATACTCCCCTTGACTGGAATATTCTCTAGAGTATGCACTTGAATTTGACGGCTACCTAACCGTTGTTGAATTTTAAAGAAGTTCACTGGAGTTTTAATGCATCAACCAATGTATTAATAATGTCACCGACATTTATTTTATGTTGCTAGTTTCAATGAGTAGATGTTGAATAGTGTGGGGCCTGCAATAATAGAAGGACCACCACGTGGCGACCAATGGATGGTGGGTTGTACCCTCCTGGTACAAAGGGTTACGTCTGCAAACTGTAAAGTCTATAGATTGCAGACCAAAAAAAATCTATTCACCTTTTTTTTTTTAATTTTTGAATATGTTTTTAAAAACACTTAAAAAAATAATTTGATCATAATTTTTCAAAATTTTCTAAAAAAAAATTTAAGAAAATTTTCAGTTGAAATAAAATATTTTATTTTTTTGAAATCGTACCGTTAACAATTATGACAACCTGGGGGTTGTACGACTCTCTAGGCAAATTTTTTTTGCCTCACCAGACAACTGCTCTGATTTGGATGAATTAACAGTCGATCTTAGGGTTTTTGGCCCTTTTCGACATGATGGCAGGGTCGGATTTGACCCAAAATGCTCCAAAATTGTAGCTACCTTCGGGATCTAGCAACCACACTTCAGCTTCAAACCCTCATAGATTTGGCCTTGTATGTCCAATTTAGACAAAACAAAAGGAAAACTTGACTTTCTCAAACCTTCTAGACACAATGGTGAGCTTAGATTTGCACTAGCAAGCTCCAATTTGAACTTGCAATAAAGAGCCACAAAATGGAACACCCCCAAATCTGGTATCTTTCTTCAGAAAAAGACTTTCCAATGGCACCCAACCCACTCTAATACCATGTTAGAATTGGCTATGGCTGCCAAGATCTTGAGACCAAATGGAAAGCACAAAAAGAGAATGAAATGTGACAAGAATAAACTATATTCTTATCAATATGATTCAATGATATGATTGTGATGTGCAATGTAGTAGAAACCTCTTGGTTATATAGCCAACCTGTGAGATGCAAGATTCCATAGGATTATGACAAGTGTCTTTATCATATGACATGAGACAACTAATCACACTTACCTAGGTTCATATATGTTACAATTCAAAAGATAAGATAACAACTAATGACAACTAACACCTTCTAGAAAGATTCCTTCCTATGACCCAAGTAAACTTAACATGTGTAAATAAGTCACCTAGTAATGAATGAACTAGGTACAAGACTTTATTTACATCAACATAATCAGACCAATATCTCTTCAGCCTAGTCTAAAGGACCTAAAAGGAAAACCCCTCCGAGAAATACTAAGCCCCTAGGCCTAAACTACCCTCCAAAAAGAAAAAGGAGAGTGTGGGGCTTGCTCAATCGAATGCTACGGCTAGGCTTTGTGAGCTCAAGTCCACCCCCAACAAATCTGAAAGTAAACCTATAGCCAAGAAAAAAGTGAAAGAAGGGAAAGGTCTAGTGGAGCCATCGGCTACTAGCTGCGACCAAAAGAATGTGCTAGGTAGAGACTCTAAGGGGGGTATTGTGGTTTCTGATATGGTGGAGATTGGGGTTGAAATTAATAGCATTAGGAGATCTGGTAGGTTGGAAAAAATAGCAAGAAGGTGCAGATTAATGAAATTTCTACTGATGAGGAGCAGTATTCCGACAAGGGCAATCAGTGTGAGGAAGAGGAGGAAGAGGAGGAATTTGTTGAAAGGCCTATCCACTTCTTCAACCTCAACAAAATGCTAAAGGAGAATTTGACTTCCTAGTCCTCTAAACCTTAGGCAATGGAGCAGGAAAATGTTGCGAAGGCTACAGATAAAGGGGAGGATCATTGAATGCTACTAGAGCAGGTGGGGAAGCTTGAGAAAAATTTCACTAATCTAGCTCGGTTCACTGTCCATTTGGTCCACCATGTGGCTGGAACCATTTCTTTTGTTCTTAAGGATGAAATTGATAAGAAGGATATAGAGGAAGGCCCCAACTCGGTTGGGGAGGATGTTGTTTGCCTCCTCTCTCAGAATTGGGAGAATGCTAGCTAGTCTATTGTTCTTGTGTCTCATCTACTGGGATGTTTTTTTGTCTATTGTTTGTCTATTGTTACTGTGTTTTGTTTTGGTGGTTTTTTGTATGTTCTTGGACCTGATCCTTTTTGGCCCCTGAGACTCAATGTGTAAAGGGTAAAACACCTTGTAAATGTTACTTTTCTTATCAAAAACAAGTATGAGAATACATTTCTCAATTTTAGATTTATATGGTGAAATATGTAGTGCGATAATAAGCCCCTTGCATTATTGCACGGTTGTTCTACTAAGACATGCAATAATAAAATAATCTTTGATTTTGGTGATGTTTTCTCTAGAGGGAATATTAGAAACTAGAACTATTTTAGAGAAAATACTATATGCCTTAGTCTCAAAAAAGAACTTATATTTTTTTAAAGGGTAAACACTTTTGACCAAATTTGTGAATAGTGGGGCCATATATAAGGGACCTCATCCCTGACATGAATACTTAACAATAATACCCCAATAGGGGTTTGAACCTTGGTATCAAGAATCACAATGCCATGATTTAACAATCACACTATGTCATTACCAGTTCAAAAAAGAACTTACATTGTGTTGGCCAAAGTTTTATATAATTTTTTATTTTTTGTGGGTTTAAAATTTAATACAAAAGTTATTGAAAATTTTCATTATTTTAAAGGCTTAGCATTCTTTAATAATAATTCCATTAGGTTGTACAAGTTGTTAATTGATTCTCAAGAGGTACTTAGTCAAGTCAATGTCAAGTCAATGTACATCACCGTGAGACCCCAATTCTATGAGGCATACACTACCACTACCTTTTCAACCCTAATGCATTGGCAAGCTAGTGGAGCATTGGCAAGCTAGTGAGCTCACTAGCTTGCCAATGCGGTAGGGTTGAGAAGGTAGGGGCATCGTATGCCTCATAGAAGTGGGGTCTCAGTGAGAACCTATTTCTATGAGATGCATTGCCCCTATCTTGCCAACTCCACCATGAGACCCCATTTCTATGAGGCATATGTTGCCCCTACCTTGTCAACCCTACTGCATTGGCAAGCTAGTGAGCTCACTAGCTTGCCAATGCAGTAGGGTTGACAAGGTAGGGGCAACGTATGCCTCATAGAAATGGGTAATCATGGTGATTGTGACACTACCCCTACCTTGTCAACTTTACCGCATTGGCAAGCTAGTCAGCTCACTAGCTTGCTAATGCTCCACTAGCTTGCCAATGTAGTAGGGTTGACAAGGTGGGGGAAGCATATGCCTCATATAAATGGGGTCTCACCATGAGAAGGTAAGGGTAGCGTGAAAAAATCCCTCATAGAAATGGGGACTCACGGTGATGTACATCACCATGAGTCCCCATTGCTATGAGACATTTTTTCATGTTGCCCCTACCTTGTCAACCCTAATGAATTGGAAAGCTTGTGAGCTCACTAGCTTGCCAATGCTCACATGATTTTTCCAATGGAATTCCTGAAAGAAATTTGGTAATGTGGCATGCCATGATTGAAAGATAGGCTCAAAATGGAAGCACATACAAGGCATTTGAATTCACATGCCTTGTCCATGCTTCCATTTTGAGCCTATCTTGCAATCATGGCATGCCACATTACCACATTTCTTTAAGGCATTCCATCAGAAAAATTCATGTGACCTTTGTCTATGCTAGAAATAATCTTCTACAGGATGATTGGAAGTATTTTGTATGAAGCCTTGAATGACATATATTTCATTTATTTGTATGGATTCATTTTTTAGGAATTAATATTTGTTTCATTACCATGCTACAGGTAAAATTATCCACCATACCGAGGAAATGAACAAGGAATAAACTAACAGACGAAGAGTATGAAACCAATAAAGCAAAGGAGAGAGAACAGGTGAGGGAATATCATGAAAAGAAGAAATTTGATACGATTGACGAAAACAACCCAATTGAAGAGGGACCTCAACCATCAAAAAGGGAAAAGGAATTGGTGACACAAAGGGCACGAATGCAAAAGCATCATGGTAAGAAAAATTTGAATACCGTAGTTAGAGACACACCCTCTACCGCAAGTGAGTACGAAGGGACACCATCTACCACAAGTGAATATGCTTGGACACCATCCACCACATCTCAAGTTGAGAGTACATCATCACTCAGATTTGATGAAGAAGGTACGCCATCATCCCTATGTGAACCTCAAGGTATGTTGTCTATTCCACCCTCGATCGAAGGTATACAATCTAGCCCACCTCACTTAAATATTGATGAAATTCCTAATGTTGAGGTGTACGTGCATAGGAGAACACCACCTATAATTTTGCATAGAAAGCCAAAGTATTTGATTAATATTGATGAGGATATTTTATAGCACATGGAAGGTAAGATTCCAACACATACTTGTAGAAGATATGCAAATAAGATTTGGAAATTGTTCATGGAAGGTAAGATTCCAGCACGTACTTGTAGAAGATATGTAGATAAGATTTGGAAATTGTTCTTTGAAAGAATAAATGAGACCACAAGATGTCAACTATTTTTTGAAATGATGTGGGGTATAAAGTACAAAAACATCATGAAGACTCTTGGGTTGAGAACATTGAATGCTTCAAGTAAAAACGCTATTGTGAAGAATCTAATGGATGCTTATGAGAGTGTGGGTAAGACCTCATGCTCAAAGGATAGTAATATCACCCGACATGTCATTACATCAAATTTGGTAAGTAGTCAAACAAAGAGAGATCATCTCATTAGAAAGACAAGTAAACAATTGAGAATTAATATAAAATTTTTATCAAGAGTCGTTCAAAGGCAACAAAGAATTGAGGGCACCGATTCAAATGAATTATGGGCATTCTTAGGGAGACTTCCGTGAAAAGATAAAAAAGTTGTTGAAGCGTTGAGAACACTAATTGAAGAGTATTGGAAGAATAACACAAGGCCATCTCTGAATCAAAGGGATGTGGTAAGAAGGAGAATCAGTAGCCAAACCGTGAGCCACATCCAAAGCATTTTTTGGATATGACTCAAACCCAATTTTTTCATAAATTTCAATAGGATTATCCTCAAATTAGTATTTGTCAAAGATATTTTGAAATTATTAAACCTTATTATGTCAAGATAAATCACACATGCACTACTTGTTGTTGTAGACTACATGTTGAATTCTCTAACCATTATGATGTTTATTGTTCTATATGTTTAGATTTGCATACTAACGATGTTTTGTAAGATTGTGGCATACAAGCCCCACCAACATCTTCAAGATAGTTCTTATCCAAAAATTTATGTGATATAAAGGATGGCCAAATATTCTACAGGACACTATGCTTGGATGGTTCATGTCAGTGTTGTGGTGGCTTGCAACGTATGCCAGTATGTCAACATATGGAAAGCATAGATGAGGTGGGACAAAAACTAGTAGAGTTCGGGAAGTATAAAATAGTGGTATACATTAAAAAAGATGGTAATCAAGCAAAAAGGTGTGATTTGGTTATTCAAAATATTCCATTGTATAAGTTTATGTCCATGTTTCGTGACAATATAGTGTATGAGTATGCAAGGCATACCCATAGAGCCTGATGGCTAGACACACAATTCAAGCTATGCACTTGGACACCTTTCCAGTTGGAAACATAGTTTTAGTGGTCGATTTTGTAGAGAACTACACTCTACAACCACAACATGAGGTGCAATCACAATATTACAACTCAACGTAGGTTTTGATATTTGTGCACATAACATTCATTCATGTAGCCAATAGTACAAGGGACCAAAGGAAGGTATTGAGGGAGTGTCACTTTTATATTAGTGATGATCGTGAACATTCTCCAAAGTTTGTGCAAGGTTGCTTCTAGATTTTCTATAGTGATTTGGTTCAGAGGGGCATAGCATACAGTCGACATATAATATGGTCAGATAACTGTGCAACATAGTTCAAGAAATTATGCATGTGCTACTAGTTGTGTAGGATGCATGTCATTACAGGTGTTCAACATATGTGGAAATTTTGTAAGGATGAGCATGGAAAGGGGGAGCATGATGGTACAGGAGCATGTGTGAAAAAAGCATTATCATGAGAAGAGTTAAAGTATAAAGACAATGCAAATTCAATCGTTGAGTGGTGTAATGCTTTGATGGGTCCAGGGAATGAAGGTACATCTTCAGTTCATATATTTTTTTGGTTGATGAATGATACTAAAATTGCACTGTATGAGGATTGTTGTACACTAACAAGATCGAGTGAGCTACACTCTTTCCTTATCTCAAATGTAGGTTCACAGAGTATCAATACACGAAAGATGGTATGCTTTTGTTCATGTACATTGCAAGCCTAGGATAATTGTGAGTCAAAGGAGTGGGTTGAGAAATGGTCATTAAGTTATCTTATCCCACTTCACGTGTATCTCCCTTCGATGGCACTAGAACTAACACAGATGGATTCATCAGTTGAATTTGACCACATATCAAATCTAGTTCAACCAAGTAATATATCTACTTGCTTAGTTTTTGAAATTCCTATTGCTATCTTACTTTGTAGTTTATTTGTAATGTTGAATAATTTCAAGAGATTTGTTGCACATATCAATGTAGGGCATGCTTATGCAGTTATTGTAGATGAAGACAATGAAGAGGGAACAAACTACTACTTGTGTTGTTATGTTGAGGCCAAAAATAAATTGGAGGCCCCAGTTATAGATGGAGAAAACATTGAATACCCTATAGACTTAGATGTTGTTACTAGAATGTGGCTTAGAAGGTACCCACATAAGAGTGTTAAATATTAGCTATTTTAGGACTTTGACACACATCAGAAGATTCTTCATTACTTAAACCTTGTCATGGCATCCAATGTTCGTTTGACAAAATATGGGGGTAGAACTTTGAACAAGACCTTGTGGAAGGTCTATGAATCTGACCATGAGGCAATACTTGACACAATAAAGAGTAGAGTAGACTTAGATGGTTCATTGGATTAATTTTTATGTATGCAAATTGGTTCTTATTAATTTATACTTGTATGCACATTAATTTGTATGATTCCAATGCTATGATGCCAATGCTATCATCTAATGTTTATATCATCTTCTTTTACTTTTCCTATTTTTAAGTAACCTACTAAAAATTGGTTGATGTCCCCTTGCAGAAAATGTTGATTTATGAGCCATCCAAGAGAATCTCAGCCAAAAAAGAAATACAACATCCTTATTTTGATAATCTTGACAAATCTCAATTATGATTTTAAGCCATTATAAAAGTGTGTGTGAAGCTTAGTGGCAGAATTTCAAGTTATTCATTTGAATTTAAACTTATCATGAGCACCTATGATGTAGACATTATAAGAGCATCTCAAATTTCAAGTTATTCTATTCATTAGAGGTGTTGTGTGCAATAGGTATGTTGGAACTCCCAGTGAAGATTTATGGCTAGGAGTGACTAACTTGAGAGACTGGCATGCCTATCCTCAATGGAAGTATCGAGATTTATGCCTTGTTGTTCCTGACTTGGAACCAAATGGTGTGGATTTGTTGTATGTAAGTGCCTTCCATCTATTTTTATTTCATTTCCATTTTGGATGCTCTTTCTTTTTCTTCTTTTACTTTGCCTATTTGTAAGTAAACTACTAAAAATTGATTAGTGTCTACTTGTAGAAAATGTTGATTTATGAGCCATCCAAGAGAATCTCAGCCAAAAAAGCAGTGCAACATCCTTATTTTGATGATCTTGACAAATCTCAATTCTGATTTGAAGCCATTATAAAAGAGCATGTGAAGCTTAGCAAGGGAATCTCAAGTTATTCATTTGAAGTTAACCTCATCATGAGCACCTATGATGTAGACATTATAAGAGAATCTCGAATGCATGAGTGACATTGTAAAAGATTTGTGAGAACAGAGTACCTAATGCATTGTGCCTTCAAGTACAAGCACTTGGGTTTCAAAATGGTGTATGAAGCATATTAGGAAATTTTAGCACAAATAGAAGAATTAGGACAGCCTAATAAATCTCATTTTATTATAAAAATCATATTATTAATATAGTGAGTATAATAACCATTGATGGTTACTAATCATTATTTTTCTTCTTTTATTCTCTCCCTATTATAACTAGCACTAATTTACTAACCTATTATAAAAACTTTATTTATTAAAACAAATCAACGTAATGATTATATATCAATATCAATATAGCATACAATCTATCCAAATAAACATTTGTAATGATATTTACTCAAATTTTGAAATTTATTGTTTCCCTCAAACATTTGTAATTCATGCAACGTAATCCCTTAACAATCCAAATTGCAAAAGGGCATCAATCTTTGACGGCATGTTACCTAGATACCATGCCAGTTATGGGAATTCCTTTTGAGGCATCAGGATCATGTAGGGAACCTCTAAAATAACCTCTCTCAATTTTTGTTACCTCAGACTCATTTTTCTCTGGGGTCCAATTTTGACTTGATGGAAAAGTGTCAATTGCAAGTAGTGTAAAGTTGCAAAGTGGTGCAACTTTCGTTTTGTAACTTGTGTGACCAAATAGATTGTACCAAAACATCTAGATGGGTTTTTTTACACTATTCATTTTCCTCTTTCGCACCCAAACATGCTAAATCAATCTGAGCTACGTTCAACCGATTCGATCCCTTAAGGGTCCAAAGTGCAAAAGGGCAACAATCTTTGATAGACTATTACTCAAAAATTGTGATGCTTACAAAATCTTCATCTAAGCCTATGAGATCACATTGGACCCTTCTACAATAACCTCTCTCAGTTTTTGTTATCTTAGATTCGTTTTCCCGTGGTGTTCATTTTTCACTTGATGGAAAAAGTGTCAAATGCAAGTAGTGTAAAGTTGCAAACTGGTGCAACTTTCGTTCTGCAACTTGTGTGACCAAAAATACTACTCCAACACATCTATATGGGTACATTTACACTAGGCATGGTCCTCTTTCACACACAAACAAGCGGAATCGCTCTGAGCTACGTTCAATCAGTTTGATCCCTTAAGGGTCCAAAGTGCAAAAGGGAAGCAATCTTTGACAGGCTATTACTTGGAAACCATGACACTTACAAACTCTTTGTCTGAGCCTATGGGATCATATTGGGCCCCACTACAATAACCTCCCTTGGTTTTTGTTATCTCAAAGTCATTTTCTTTTGGTGTTCATTTTTCACTTGATGGAAAAAGTGTCAAATGCAAGTAGTATAAAGTTGCAAAGTGGTGTGACCTTCGTTCTGCAACTCATGTGACCAAATAGATTGTTCCAACACATCTAGATGGGTATTTTTATGCTAGGAATGGTCCTCTTTCACACCCAAACACATAGAATCGCTTCGAGCTACATTTAACTGACTTAATCCCTTAAGGGTCCAAAGTGCAAAAGGGTAACAATCTTTGACAAGCTATTACTCAGAAACCGTGATGCTTACAAACTATCCATCTAAGCATATGGGATCACATTGGGCCCCTCTACAACAACCTCTCTCAATTTTTGTTACCTTGTAGTCATCTTCTTGTGGTGTCAATTTTTCACTTGATGGAAAAAGTGTCAAATGTAAGTAGTGTAAAGTTGCAAAGTGGTGCAACTATCATTATGCAACTCATGCGACCAAACAAACTGCTCCATCACATCTCAATAAGTACGTTTGTGCTATGCATGGTCCTCTTTCAAACCTAAACACACCAAATCACTCTGAGCTATGTTCAACAGGCTCGATCCCTTATGATGGCATGCGAAACAGTCAAAAAGAGAAACATACACACAACAGTTGAGAAGTCAAATTTTTCCACACAAAAATCATATGATCATCCTCAAGTCTAGCAAGCGTAAGAGATTTTTTAATTATCCTCCTTTCCCTTACAACAATATACAACCAATTGTAAATGCGTACAATGGTGGAACTTGGAAACATTTTATTTTTCCTCAGTTAACAACTTTGGTTGTGAAGCATTTTGTCATTTTCATTTGAAATGATTTTCTATGCTTGAAAATTGGATTCTAAGAGAAACAAGTGATGCTCTCACATACATTTATTATTTGGTGTGATAAATAAATTTTCCACCCTTGAGTCCATTTCTTATTTGTATTATAAATTATAAAGCTTTCTCCCAAGTCCATTTCCTATACAAGAAATAATATTGCAAAAATTTAACATATACATCTTTCGACATGTTTTTATGGTGATGGATCAAGAACATAACAATTCATTTTGTACTGTGAGGATTATGATGTGGAAATATTTAAAGACTATTCAAGATAAATGTTTGTATGATAATGTGTCAAGAAGTTAACTACTCATCATCTCCTATGAATATTATGTTTTTGCAAGTGTTGTGAAGATTATGTATCCTTTGCTCAATTGACTTGTTCCAATCAAAAGATTAAATATACTAGAATCCTTTTATGAAACATCTCATGGAATACCAATTGAAAACATGGTTTTTGCTTTTAGATAAAGCATTTGATGGAACTCTGTGAATTAAATTGAATTGGGACATGTAAGAACAAGGGAGCATTAGGAAATACATTGCTCAAGGATCTTAAATAAGCCTTCTCTCCCATTGCAATTTTGGGTGGATTATTGCTTTCAAAGAATTGGGAATGCTTTTCCTATTTTCTAGTTGGCAGTTGTCATTCTAGAAGGCTCATCTCTTGATATATATTATACTCATTCTTAATCAATTATCAAGTTAATAATCAGTGTATTTATTTATAGTTAATTTTTTATTTTCAATTTGTACAATTTTGTAATTTGTAACTCTACTAGTATTCCTAGAAATATTGAAGTTGTTTAGCATCAATCAATAAATATTCAAGACAAACCATGACAAAGAGCAATGACCAATGCTAGGGCTAACCAATTAATAAGTATACATGTGAATAAGTCAAGCATACATGTGAATAAGGGAAGCACAAGTACTCAAAAACATGTAAGCCTTGAAGTATACACATGAATACATAGTATATGCAAATTAATACAAAGTATATGCATGAATACAAGGTATACGCATGAAAACACGTAAGTAGAAAAGTATACATTGGAATACACGTAAGTCACAAAGGGGTCTGTGCAAGATCATGGGGGTCCAAAAAGTGGCGATGTGAAAAAAAGGAGTTTTTACACACCCAAAAATGTGAAATTTAGGCCTTTGACTTTTTGCAGGCTTAGGTACAATATCCGTTTTGGTTTGCTAATACAAAACTAAAATGGATATCTATTAGAAATAGATATCCATTATAAAATGGGTATCCATTTTGTTTAAGTCAAAAAATTTAATTCCATCGGGTCTAGGCTAGACCAATTTTTTATTTTATATATTATAATAATTTTTTAATATATTATAATATTATATTTTATTATAATATTTATATAATATTAAATATAATATTAAATTTATTATATTTTATGAGTATATATTATATTATTATATAGTAATATAATATTATATAGACTCAACCTAAGAGGTGCTCATCTTGGAAAATTTGCATGAGAAGAAAAAGGCAGTTGTATGCACAAGTTGCAAGCCTCCTCAGGCAACGTATGTTTGTGGATGTGTCCACCCTCTACGGGGGATTTTGTGCACTCCCCCACCCAAGTGAGTTCCCCTCATAAGTACCCTCTCACCCTGCTTTTCTTGGTTGTTTCTTGCTCTCTGAAGGTATTTGATTTTCTTGCTTAATTTTGGGTAGTCTGTATTTTTCTCCTTTCCTCCTTCTGTGGTCGTGGGTAGCTTCTTCCCCTCCATTCATGGAGTGAGGTGCAGAGAAAACTAGTCCTAAGCTAGATGATTTTGTTGGAAATGCCAAGGCCATTGGTAAGGTGCAAAAATATTTTAAGCAAGCCCTTGCCGACGGTGGGGTAGAGGTCCCGACAGAGGCGAGATTTATTACCAAAGGTTTTGGTAGCAATGGAGATTTGACTTGTAATTCCCCTCCTAAATCCCTTAGGGACTTGTTCATTTCTCTAAAATATGGCTTAAAAAATGTTATATTTAATGAACGAAGCAAATTAAAAGACACTGCAATTTTCTTTTCCGTTGTAGACTCCAATAAACTCCCTTCTAGAAAATTCTTTGATGAATAGTAAACTAAAATCTAGGCAAACAAATTTGAGATCCACATGGGATTCCGTAGAATGATCCAACGAGGTTTTTCTTTCATTTTCTTAGAAAACAAAACTATGCAATCTAAAGTGCTTGAGAGACTGTACTAGAGTTTGGGGAGATGCACATTTAGGGCACTCCCCTGGTCATCGGCGGCCATTGCAGAAGAAATCCTTGTGTTGTCCAACCCTAGGTGGATTGTTCTCAAAATTTGTAGCCTGAATTCTTCAAGATTATCTCTCAAATCCTCTCTCCTATTGGCATGGTCATGCATATCGATGAGGCCAAAGTAACTCTCCCTCATCTTGATGCTCGGGCACTTGTTTCCCTTAATCCTAGTATGGAAATCCCTAAAAACATAGTTATAAGGGAAGAAGACTCCCAATTCATGTACCACCTAGAATTTTTGGGTGGTCTCAATGCTTGCTATTTGTGCCGCAAAGAAAGGCACATTCAGAAAAATTGTCCGCTGATAAAAAAGAAATCCAATAACCCCAATTTTTGAACCCCTTCTGAAGTGGCTCCTCCTGGTGAGGAGAACCAGGCTGAAACCCCTATTATTCTTGACTCTGTGAACCATATTTCAACTGATGGGGTTGATGATCCCAACCATCCTTGAACCTTGAGGCTGGATTCATTTCACAAACCACGAACACACAGGATTTGGTGGCTTCTCCTCAATTCTTCATAGAACCTTCTTAGATGAACAACCCCTTTGTTGTACTTGCGCAAGGGTAAAATGAAAGTTACAACCCTTTGATGGCTGGGGATGAAGCCCCAGCCAAAGACCTTGCCCAAAAATTTTCTGTTGAAATGGGGTTAGTTAAAAAGCTAAACACCTAGGGTAAGTGAACAAAGATGGTTCCCAAAAATGGGACTTAAGTGGACAACTTTTTTCTTAAATCAGGAAATACTAACCTTGGATGTGAAATTGAGGATACTTACACTCAAAATTCTGAGATGGAACAAAAAGAAGGATTCAAGTGGTCTGAGTCTACTTTCTAAACTACTAATTTATTTTGAAATGGTTGAGATTAAGGGGTTCAAATGAGGTACGTACACAAATTGGTGTTTTTTTTGTCAGAAAAACATAACATAACAACTCTTGTACGACCCTCGTACGATGAACCTTTTTTTAGTATTTTTAAAATCACTACAATTAGAAGTTAGGTAATAGTATGTAGTTGATGCACAATTTTTCTGATAATTTTTTAATGAATTTTTTTTTTTACTAATTTTCAAAGTGGACGCCTCCTGAAAATTTGAATTTTGGCTATGCTACCCCTATAGATTTTGGAAACTAATTGATTTTTAAAAAAAAAAAAAAATTGTAGAATGGAGTCTAGTTTCTAAAAATGTAATTTATTTGAAATTTTGATGAACAGTTAATTTATAACAAAAAATACCAAACACTGCTTTTTTCCAAAAAAGAGACATACAGACAAAAAAACTTATGGAATTGTTAGAAAGTGAAAAAAATTACATAGTTGGATAGCTAAGAGAGAACCTAACATTACCCATATGTTTGATTTGTTTGATATTGAACCACGTGCAATCATGATGGTCAGCACGAACCCAATTATGTGAAATATTGTAGAAATTGCAAAAACACATCTCTGGTCATTGGGAATTTCCTCCAAGCCTTTGGGTTGGTATTCCAAGGCAAATACAAATCCTAAGGCTTGGAGATTCCCAAAGCAAGATATAACGCGAGTGTGTTACATGTAAGTTTTGACATGGTTTTTGTTTATGGGGAGCATGTCTAGCAAGACATAATGTGAGAATGGTATAACACGCTCGCGTTATGTCTTGCTTTATGTTAAATGCATATTGAATGTATGTTTATATATTTGTATGTTTGTATGCACATGTATGCTTTTATGTATGTAGGAATGTATGTACATATGTATTATGCTTGTATGTATGTATTTATGTATGTCTTTAGAGGGAGGGAGAATTTTAAGAGAGAGAGAGAGAGAGAGAGAGAGAGAGAGTTATATAGGTAGGGTGGGAGAGGGAGAGGGAGATGGATGGGGAGGAGAGAGAGAGAGAGAGAGAGTCTGAAGAGAGGGAGAGG
>VDFB02047397.1:69070761-69108304 GCA_007258455.2 Sequoia sempervirens | reverse complement strand
TGGGAGAGAGTGGGAGAGAGTGGAAGAGAGTTTGAGAGAGGGTGGGAGAGGGTGGGAGAGTGTTTGAGAGAATGGGATAGCATAAGAGAGAGTTGGAGAGGGTGGGAGAGGGTGCGAGAGAGTGGGAGAGAGGGGTGGGAGAGAGTGGGAGAGTCTTGGAGAGTGGGAGAGAGGGTGGGAGAGGGTGGGAGAGAATGGGAGAGAGTTGAAGAGTGGGAGAGAAGGGAGGGGAGAGAGGGGTGGGAGAGGGTGGAAGAGAGGGAGAGAGGGTGAGAGGGTGGAGAGGGTAAGAGAGGCTGAGGAGTGAGAGGGCAGAGAGGGAGAGAGTGGGAGAGGCTGGAAAGAGGGAGAGAGTGTGAGAGGGTGCAAGAGAGTGAGAGGGAAATGGGAGAGTTGAGAGGGAGAGGGGAAGAGGAGAGGGTGGGAGAGGTGGAAGAGAGAGGGAGAGAGTAAGAGAGCTGAGAGTGGAGAGAGGGAGAGAGGTGAGAGGTGGAGAGGGAGAGAGGTGGGAGGTGGGAGAGTGGGAGAGAGTTGGAGAGTGGGAGAGAGGGTGGGAGAAGGTGGAAGAGAGTTGGAGAGTGAGAGAGAGGTTTGGAGAAGGTGGCAAAGATTTGGAGAGTGGGAGAGAGGGTGGGAGAAGGTGGGAAAGGGTTAGAGTGAGTGTGGGAGAAATTGGGAGAGAGTGGGAGAGAGTTGAGAGTGGGTAGGAGAGAGTGGGAGAGAGGATGGGAGAGGGTGGAAGAGGATGTGAGAGTGTGGGAGAGAGGGTAGGAGAGGGTGGGAGAGAGTGGGAGAGAGTTGGCAAGAGTGGGAGAGAGTGGGAGAGAGTCGGAGAGTGGAAGAGAGGAGAGTGGTGTAGAGGGAGAGAGCTGGAGAGAGGGAGAGAGTGGAGAGGTGAGAGGGGTGGGAGAGAAGGAGCATGTTTTGAAGAAGTAGAGATATGGCCGTTTTAGGAAGAAATAACGCGCTCACGTTATAACACGATTGCATTATAACGTGAGCGTGTTTTGTGTTGCACTAAAAACGGTAGAAAAACTCAATATACACGTGATCTCGAGGCCCACATTCTGCATATTCTCCTGGTTTTGCACGTGCTCTAACAAAAAGTAGCTTTTTGATGATGTTGTCAAGTGTGCATGCATGTTTGTCACATTCCACCACCTTTTTCATGATCTTTCTACCACCTTTGCATGAAATAGTAGAGTTTTCATGTTGAAAGACATATAATATCAATTCAAGTTTGAATTCCATTGAAAACTGATATACAATTGAAGTTTGGAGGGGAATAAGCTTTTGAAAAAGTCAAATTGTTGAGGATTTTTAAGAAAGAAGAAGCTAAGGCTACATAATTGGGTTGAACTCCTCCATTTGAAACTTTGGTTTTTTAGGTATGTGAAGTTCTTACACATTTTATTTCATTCTATTATGGCTTCCTTTCATTTTTGTTATTTTGCATATTCCATGTTGATCAAATTGTTTGTTTGTCATTATAACCTTAGGTTGTCAATGCACATTTTAAATTGCACAATTCTATACATTTGCCAGCTACATTTTTAAACCACATCTCTTTGAGGAATTTTTTTATTTAACAATTGACTTACCTTGTGTATGCTTCCACATTTTGTATACACATATATATGACATACATTTTAAGGAAGTAAAACAAAACATCATTTCTCAATCCTTTATTATGGAAGTGCATACCACTCTTTGAAGCTTTCATTGAGGTTTTTGTCAAACAATTATACCAAGCAGCTCATTGCCTTGTGTATGCTACAAAATTTTCCATACATCTCTTTAAAAAATTGGAATATACTCCTCCCACAATGATATATCTTAGAAACTATTTTGGTTTTCATCTCTATTTCTAAATTTACCTCATCACTAAACCTACCTCATCACTTTTATTTGTGATATATTTTAAATGTTTCCTTGATTAGTCTACCTACAAGGGATTCTAACCCTTCTCTCCACTGTTAGAAGACTCTTTATTGAAGGCTAAGTTAGCAACATGGGGAAAGGTGCAACCTATCTTGCATTCATGGCTCAAAATGGAAGCATGGACACATAAACACACAACTCCAATCTACAAACCCAATTTTCAATTTACAATTTCATCAGGACCTCTTCATTCAGCAAATTCACACTGTTCCTTGTAGCATATCAAAGTCATTCAATCAGGTATAATTCCACTCACGCAACCTTTCAACACACAACACAACACACATCAGGGACCCATTACAAATTCTTTCAACATATCCAACAATTACCAATGTTTGTTTTGTACCAAATTGCACAAATAAGGTTTTCTACGCTTTTAAGGGCCCAAATTAGCCCACTTTTACAAAGGGACCACCTTCAAAACTTGTCCAAATCTCCTAAAACCTTGGGGCATCACTTTATATCTATCAAAACTTCAAATTCCAGCATTAGATTGTAGAGATTCAATAATTTACCACCCAAACCACAAAACCCTCTCCCTAGGCTTAGAAACCCTAGGTTTTATTGAAAGTAGCACTTGCCAAACACTCCAAAACTTGAAAACTATTAAAAAAAGCCTAAAATACCCTATTCATGCTCAATCTAACATAAAATAATGTTTCCCAGCACATAAACTCAATTTCACTCACCAAAACCTCATTTTTCTTAAGGAAAACTCAACATTTCCTCAAAGGGTTTGACAACCAATCCACTTCCAGACCTACCCTAATCTAGTTCAAAATTCCTCCACCAAAAACCTATTGTTTCCTATCCATCCCATTGAGTTACAAGCCTTACAATAGGTGGGATGGAGTTCATACATGTTTGAGGTTTACAAACTTACAAGAAACCTTATTTCAGCCGGTTAGAGAAATCTGAAGATAAATCACAGAAAACTTAATGGAAAAAACTCAAAATGGATTCAAATGAGAGAAGACACAATATATTATTCTATTCCATGAGAAAATTAATCAAAAATATGTTGTACGTCATGTACCAACTGCTGCTATACTAGAAAATACAAAAAAAATGGAGAAATTCTGAGTTTTATTAAACTCAAATTCTTCTTTCCAATCCAAGGATCATCCTCCATTCAAGTTTCTCATGGCCTTTTATAATTTTTCCCTCCTATAAAAAACCACTTCAACTTCCAAAACTAACATTTGAAAGAGGTGACTATTGCTCTCCCTCTTTAATACACTTTTAGAACCCTTCACTATTTGTTAATTTCACAACTTAGCACTTTTTGCACATTTTTAAAATTCTACTACCTAGACCCCTAAATACTATTGAAAAAATGACCAATTACATCAACACGTGGTATTATAGACTTTATTAAGACAAAATTCCTCCAAAACTATAATCTAGACCTTATTCAACCTTAAATGGATTAACAACTTTAAATGGTGCTCCTACACCGACTCCTCCCACATTGATAGCACCAATTTAAACTATTTTGGTTTTCATATCTATTTCTAAATTACCTCATCAGTAAAGCTACCTCATCACCTATGTTGTCTATTTATGAGGCCTTGAATGACATATATTTCATTTATTTTAATGGATACATTTTTGAGGAACTAATATTCGTCTCCTTACCATGCTATAGGTAAAATTATCTGCCATGCCGAAGAAACAAACAAGGAAGAAACTAATAGATGAAGAGTATGAAACCTTCAAAGAAAAGGATAGTAATGTCACCTGGCATTTCATTACATCAACTTTGGTAAGCTATCAAAAAAAAAGAGCTCGTCTCATTAAAAAGACAAGTGAACAAATGGGAATTAGTAGAAAAAAATTTATCGAAAATTGTTCAAAGGTGGAAAAGAATTAAGGCCATTGATTCAATGAATTATGGGCATTCTCGGGGAGACTACCACAAAAAAGATAAAAAAGTTGTTGAAGCATTGATAACACCAATTGAAGAGCATTGGAAGAATAATACAAGGCCATCTTCGAATCAAAGGGATGTCATAAGAAGGAGAATTGGTAGTCGAAACCATGAGCCACATCCAAAACATTTTTTAGATATGACTCCAACCCAATTTTTTCTTAAATTTTAAAATGATTATACTCAAATTAGTATTTCTCAACGATTTTTTAAAATTCTTAAGCCTTTTTATGTCAAGATAAATCACACACGTATTACTTGTTGTTGTAGACTACATATTGAATTCTCTAACCATTATGATGTTTATCATTCTATATGTTTAGATTTGCATACTAATGATGTTTTGTAGGACTGTGGCATAGAAGCCCCACCAAAATCTTCAAGAGAGTTCTTATCAAAAAATTTATGTGAAATAGAGGATGGCCAAATAATATACAAGACAACATGCTTGGATGGTTCATGCGAGCATTGTGGTGGCTTGCAATGAATGCCAGTATGTCAACATATGGAAAGCACAGATGAGGTGGGACAAAAACTAGTAGAGTTTGGGAAGTATAAAAAAGTGGCATACATTACAAAAGATGGGTCTCAAGCAAAAAGGTTTGATTTGGTTGTTCAGAAGATTCCAGTGTATCATTTTCTGTCCATGTTTCATGACAATATAGTGCATGATTATGCAAGGCATACCCATAGAGCTCGATGGATGGAAACACAATTCAAGCTATGCAAGGACACCTTTCCAATTGGGAGCATAGTATTAGTGGTTGAATTTGTAGAGAACTACACTCTACAGCCACAACATGCGGTGCAGTCACAGTATTACAACTCCACACAGGTTTCGATATTTGTGCATATAGCATTGATTCATGCAGTTGATAGTAAAGAGGACCAAAGGAAGGTATTGGGGGAGTATCACTTTTATATTAGTGATGATCACACACATTCTCCAAAGTTCGTGCAAGGTTTCTTCCATATGTTCTATAGTGATTTGGCTCAGAGGGGCATAACATACGGTCGACATATAATATTGTCGGATAACTATGTAGCACCATTCAAGAACACACACATGTTCTACTGGTTGTGCAGGATGCATCTCACTATAGGTGTCCAGCATATGTGGAACTTTTGTGAGGTCAGGCATGGAAAGGGGGAGCATGATGGTACAAAAGCATGTGTGAAAAGAGTATTAGCACAAGAAGAGTTAAATTATAAAGACAGTGCAAAGTTAAAAGATGCAAGATAAATCATTGAGTGGTGTAATGCTTCAATGGGTCCAGGTAATGAAGGTATGTCTTCAGTTCATAGATTTTTTTGGTTAATGGATGATACCAACATTGAACCATATGAGGATTGTTTTACACTAACAAGATCAAGTGAACTACACTCTTTCCTTAGCTCAAATGCAGGGTCATGGAGTATCGATACACGCAAGATGGCATGCTTTTGTTCTTCATGTACAATGCAATTCTGGAATGATTGTGAGTTAGGGGAGTGGGTTGAAAAATGGTTAACAAGATATCTTAGCCCACTTCACATGTATCACCTTCTGACGGAATTAGAACTAATACAGAAGGAATCATCGGTCGACTTTGACCACATATCAAATCTAGTTCAACTAGGTAATATATCTACTTGCTTAGTTTTTGAAATTCCATAATTGTTATCTGACTTTGTACTGTATTTGTAATGTTGACTAATTTCAAGTGATTTGTTGCACATATCAATGCAGGGCATGTTTATGCAGTTATTGTAGATGAAGACAATGAAGAGGGAACATACTATTGTGTCGTTGTGTTGAGGCCAAAAAGAAATTGGAAGCCACAGTTATAGATGGAGAAAACATTGAATACCCTACAAGCTCAGTTGTTGTTATTGGAATGTGGCTTAGAAGGTGCCCACATAAGAGTGCTAAACAGTGGTTGTTTTAGGACTTTGACACGCATCGTAAGATTCTTTATTACTCGAACCTTTTCATGGCATCCAATATTTTTTAGAACAAATATGGGGGTAGACCTTTGAACAAGACCTTGTGGAAGGTCCATGAGTCTGACCATGAGGCAATACTTGACACAATAAAGAGTAGAGCATACCCAAATGGTTTATTGGATTAATTTGTAAGTGTATACAAAATGGTTCTTATTAATTTATACTTGTATGCATGTTAATTTGTTTGATGCCAATGCTATCATCTTATTTTACTTTGCGTATCTATAAGTAACCTAATAAACATTGATTGGTGTCCCCTTGCAGAGAATGCAGATTTATGATCCATCCAAGAGAATCTCAGCCAGAAAAGCAATGTAGATTTATTTGTGTATTTGTAAGTAACCTTATCATGAGCACCTATGATGTAGACATTATAAGAGCATCTCGAATTTCAAGATATTTTATTCATGAGAGGTGTTTTCCACAATAGGTATCTTGGGACTCACAATGAAGATGTATGACTAGGAGTGACTAAGTTGAGAGACTACCATGCCTATCTGTAAGTGCCTTCCATCTATCTTCATTTCATTTCCATTTTGGATGTTGTTTATTTTTCTTCTTTTACTTTGCATATCTGTAACTAAAATACTAAAAATTGATTGGTCTCTCCTTGCAGAAAATGTTGATATATGAGCCATCAAAGAGAATCTCAGCCAAAAAAGAAATGGAACATCCTTATTTTGATGATCTTGACAAATCTCAATTATGATTTGAAGCCATTATAAAAGAGCATGTGAAGCTTTGCGAGGGAATTTCAAGTTACTCATTTGAAGTTAACCTCATAATGAGAACCTATGATGTAGACATTATAAGAGAATCTAAAATGTATGAGCGTGTAATGCCCCAACGCGTGAACCCCAAAGGACATCAAATGCCGCACAACTTTTTTTTCAAAAATGAAACATTGAATAAGATTAATTTTTGCATTCATTACATTAAAATCAATTATACATTTACAAAGTCATCTGCATCCTCTAGGGTACACAGAGCAGTCATTATGAATCCTAAAATTTAATCAATGAAAGCAACTAAAAACCAAGATCACATAATGTTGACATACAACCAATAATGTTCAAAAGAGAGGAAAGGAGATTGATCATTTTCTTACAACTTAAATCATAGTTCAATAATACAATTGTGGAGCATATTTCCATAGATACAACACATCACAAACACAATAATACATTACATAATGTTTCCCTTATATCAATGGGAAGAGTACTTCAAGTACAAGAATGATACATCAATGAAGAATAAGATACAAAATGAGGATCAATCTTCAACAACATGAAGCTCTAGAGACTCTACATATGCTTCCGCATCACGAACACAACCTAGGAACCCAATGGGGTGCATAGCACATTCTGCCTAACCACGTGGACCCGAAGGCCCACCCCCCGTGCTAGGAGATGACAAGAAAGGACCCACAACCAAGACAAACAAGCATAATGATCACAAGACCAAACCACAAGGTTAACCGAAACATAGCATACACCAATCTCAATGACCACTTTACTAGGTGATTGCTTTCAAAGGAAAATGAAGGAAAAACAAGGGATGTATCAAGCATAAAAGTCACAACGAATGTGTGTGCAAGGCATGAACCATCTCGCTCAAAGTCATAACTAAGGTAAAACAAATCAAAGAATAGAGTACACTGATGAGAACTTAAAATAAGAATACGATCAATGGAAACACAAAGGTTGAATCATGGGAAAATTCAACATAAAATGGGTTTCCCATCGCCTCTGGAAGCCTAACAACCTACCACCCATGACTATTGAACACGAAAGTAACTTAAACATTCAGGTTCCTATTATATCCAAAATAAGAGGAAAAAAAAACATGATCAACATGGAACCACAAACATGCATAAGGAATAAATCCCAAAGAGTATTTAGAATAATGAATAACTATCCAAATATGTTCAAGATAAACTATAAATTTCCATCCACTTAAACGAAAAATGTAGAGTAAAGGAGACAATATCATCACAAAAATAGAAGCCAACACTTTTAAAATATTATCTTCTTCATACAAGATCAAACACAATAACCAAAATTTTCATAATAATCAGATGACACAAGCAGGCTCCCTCCATATGACAATAATTAGAAACACGATGATTTCACTAATAAAACACCATAATTTAAGCAAGTAACCAATCAACCATGAAAACACTGTTTTCACATTTCATTATTCTCACTAATTTCACTTAATATACCATCCACACAATAATATTCAAATGTCAAAGTTTCTAAACTACTACTTGACACTTCCACTACACAAACATGCAATACTCCAAATACCTATCATATTGATCACACTAGGCAATCTTCTCTATTAACTAGTTAGTATGTAACCTTCATGCTAACTTACAACTTATCATTATAGTACTCCAATTATTTAATTCATTTATCTATCACAATTTGGATGCTCCATTATTTAAATTACATTTCCCTAAATCTCTTCATTATTCCCTAATCTATGTAATGAACAAAACCATATGATAATCACACCTATATATATATATATATATGTATAAACATACACACTCAATTATAATCTTTTAAAGTCTACAATGATTAATACTATGAGGAGAAATTTAATACAAAATGAATAGAAGCCTACTATGTTACTCTTTCACTCACAATCACAAGAACTAATAACGATATAAATAAATAACATATTGTTGTCATTTATACAAAATTAAATAAATATAAGTTATTAACTTAATCAATCATAGCGGATCTAAATTATATTATTGACTCCTATATATCCAATTGCAACTCACAAACTCAAATCTAGCAACAAATTATTGTCCCATGATCAAATTACCTTCTTTATAAAACATAATTAAAGTCTACTTTAATAATTGGAATTCTAACCCAATTAACTTAATCAAATCTTCTAATTATCTTTACTTCACTTCAATATTCAACAAATTCAACTAATTTACTACGCAACTCTTTTACCTATAGTAGTTTAAATTTTCACTTAAGTAACAATTATTAAATTAAATCTTTCACCAAAAGTCACTTTATTTCTTCATTAAAAAAAAGATATAATCCTAACAAGATGAGAATTGTAATATAGCCTCAAAACATATATATTACCAGGTGCAACATATATAATAAAATTATCAATTTAAGACCAACTTTATGAAGTCTATAATAGATGGCTAATGCTATATAGGGCAAACTAGAGATATAGGTTGCTAGGCTTAGTAGCCTCTTACAACATTTTGTATTCCAAGAACTTGACTTAATTTTTATTAAAGGTTTGAATACATATGACTCAGATCTCAAGTACACATCATACTCATAATTGAAAGCTCAACAAAAAACATGTTAAAAGCATCTCCAAGATTTCAAAAAGGGAAACTAATCGACTATCTCTAAAAGCAGACAAGAACAAGATACTATGGAGCCCTTAGTACTACAAAAATAGAAGAAATAAAAGAATCTTAAATAATTAAGCTCAAGAAGATATTAAGCTAGGAATTCAAAGTGTAGTTCTATTTCCATAACTTCGTTGAAGGGAATAGACATTTTCTAGGGAATTATTTTGAAAAAATGCCTCAAAGAAAGGTGGTTTTAGGGAACACAATAAATGTAGGATTTGCACAAAATTGGTTTACTGAAAAAGACTTAAGATACTTCCAAGCAATTGCATTTGGTAGGTGTAAAGAAAAATACTAAAACCTTAACCAATACCCTCAGTGCTTGCACCAAAATGGGAGGTTTGGAATGGCCACATGAATCCATCAAAGCATAAGGAAGGAGGAATTTTGTCAGATGTTGAAGTTGCAACTGCGCTAGGAGACATGTATGCAAGATTCGACGCATAAACATGGGGTTTTGAACTATTTATCAGAATGCCTCAAAAGATGTCTTCTCATGGAATGAAATGCAACAATTGAAAAATGCACACAAGATGGATTTTTCAAGGAATCTCTCAAGGTCCTTAAATTAATGAAGCACTTTGCAATACATCCTAACATTGCAAGCTTTGTGTGAGTTCAAGGTGTGCATAGTCAGGTAAGTTTGGTGTATGTGGGCTACACATACTTCACACATTCACAGCCCTCTACATTATGTATATACTTGATCACAAGGAGAACACCTTCAAAAAGGTCTACACAAACTTAAAAGTTGAAGAGATATCACTGCCCCTAAAGATTTCTTCAAACCCTAGCACTAAACCACCATTTTCCACTCAAAAATGCACCATTTGACATCTAAGGCATCACCTAAAAACCCTCTATTCACCTCCCTTGCATAAAAAACTTTGCACACATATTTTATAACCCTAACTAAGCCTTTCCATCGATTTATAGAAGCGTACAGTGGGTGAAAGACTTAATATGACATTTTAATGCACTTAAAACCCTTAAAATAGGGTATACAGACCCACCCTCAGTAACTGGCTTCTAAAATGCACAAAATCACTTGAAATCCAACCAAACCAAAACTAAAATGGATTTAAGTCTGTTGCCCACCAAATTCCATCAAAAAGAGAGCATAATCACCCTATACGGAGCCGTACAGCTCAAGAAAAAACATTAAATCCCAAAGTGCAAAAGGGTAGCAATCTTCGACAAGGTATTACTCGGAAACCATGGATATTATGAAATATCCATCTAAACCTAAAAAATCATGCTGGGCCCCTCTACAATAACCTCTCTTAGTTTTTGTTATCTCTGAGTGGTTTTCTTGTCGTTTCTAGTTTTCACTTGATAGAAAAAGTGTCAAATGCAAGTAGTGCAAAGTTGCAAAGTGGTGCAACTTTCGTACTACAACTCATGTGACAAAATAGATTGTTCCAACATGTCCAAATAGGTATGTTTATGCTAAGCATGGTCCTCTTTCACACCCAAACACATGGAATCGCTCTGAGCTACATTCAACTAGATCGATCCCTTAAGGGTCCAAAGTGCAAAATGGTTGCAAACTTTAACATGTTGTTACTCAGATACCGTGATGCTTAGAAACTTCTCGTCTAATCCTATGAGATCACTTTGGGCTCCTCTACAATAAACTCTCTCAATTTTTATTATCTTAGAGTGGTTTTCCTGTGGTGTCCAGTTTTCTTTTGATGGAAAAAGTGTCAAATGCAAGCAGTGCAAAGTTGCAAAGTGGTGCAACTTTCGTTCTGCAACTCGTCTGACCAAATGGATTGTTCCAAAGCATCAAAATAGGTATTTTTATACTAGGCATGGTCCTCTTTCATATCCAAATATTTGGAATCGCTCTGAGCTACGTTCAACTAGATCGATCCCTTAAGGGTCCAAAGTATAAAATGACTGCAAACTTCAGCATGTTGTTACTCAGATACCATGACGCTTAAAAAATTCTCGCCTAATCCTATGAGATCATGTTGGACCCCTCTAAAATAATATCTCTTGGTTTTCCTGTGGTATCCAGTTTTCACTTGATGGAAAAAGTGTCAAATGCAAGTAATGCAAAGTTGCAAAGTGGTACAAATTTTGTTATACAACTCGTGTGACCAAACAGACTATTCCAACATGTTTGAATAGGTATTTTTATGCTAGGCATAGTCCTCTTTCATACCAAAACATGTGGAATCACTCCAAGCTATGTTCAACCAGATCGATCCCTTAACGGTCCAAAGTGCAAAATGGTGGAAAACTTTAGCATGTTGTTACTCGGATACCATGGTGCTTAGAAAATTCTCATCTGATCTTATGAGATCACATTGACCCCCTCTACAATAACCCCTCTCAGTTTTTGTTATCTCGGAGTGTTCTTCCCGTGGTGTCTAGTTTTCACTTGATGGAAAAAGTGTCAAATGCAAGCAGTGCAAAGTTGCAAATTGGTGCAGCTTTCATTCTGTAGCTTGTGTGATGAAACAGACTGTTCCAACGCATCCAAATAGGTATATTTATGCTAGACATGGTCCTCTTTCCCACCCAAACATGTGGAATCGCTCTAAGCTACGTTCAATCAAATCGATCCCTTAAGGGTCCAAAGTGCTAAATGGTTGCAAACTTCAACATGTTGTTACTCAAATACCATGATACTTAAAAATTTTTTGTCTAATTCTATGGGATCGCATCGGGCCCCTCTACAATAACCTTTCTCAGTTTTTGCTATCTCAGAGGCATTTTCAAGTGGTGGAAAATTTTCACTTGGGGAAAAAGATGTCAAATGCAAGTAGTTTAAAGTTGCAAAGTGGTGCAACTTTCGTTCTGCAACTCATGTGACCAAACAGACTATTCCAATGCATCCAAATATGTATTTTTATGTTAGGCATGGTCCTCTTTTGCACCCAAACACATGGAATCACTCCGAGCTACGTTCAATCAGATCGATCCCTTAAGGTCCAAAGTGCAAAATGGTTGCAAACTTCAACATGTTGTTACTCAGATACTGTGACGCTTAGAAAATTCTCATATAATCCTATGAGATTGTGTTGGGCCCCTCTACAATAACATCTTTCGGTTTTCGCTATCCCGGGGGCATTTTCCCATGGTGGAAAATTTTCACTTGGGGAAAAAGTTATCAAATACAAGTAGTTGAAAGTTGCAAAGTGGTGCAACTTTCATTCTGCAATTCGTGTGACAAAACAGACTATTCCAACGTGTCTGAATAGGTATGTTTATGCTAGGAATGGTCCTCTTTCACACCCAAACACACAGAATCACTTTGAGCTATGTTCAACCGGATCGATCCCTTAAGGATCCAAAGTGCAAAATGGCTACAAACTTCATCATATTGTTATGTAGATACCATGATACTTAGAAACTTCTTGTTTGATCCTATGGAATCACATTGGGCCCATCTACAATAACCTCTCTCATTTTTTGCTATCTCAGAGGCATTTTCCCGTGGTGAAAATTTTCACTTGGGGGAAAAGTTGTCAAATGCAAGTAGTTGAAAGTTGTAAAGTGGTGCAACTTTCGTTTTGCAACTCGTGTGACCAAACAGATTGTTCCAATGCATTCAAATGGGTATTCTTATGCTATACATGATCCTCTTTTGCACCCAAACACGCGAAATCGCTTTGAGCTACGTTTAATCGAATTGATCCCTTAAGGGTCCAAAGTGCAAAAGGGAAGCAATCTTTGATGAGCTATTACTTAGAAACCGTGATGCTTACAAACTATTTGTCTGATCCTATGAGATTGTGTTGAGCCCCTCTACAATAGCCTCTCTCAGTTTTTGTTATCTCGAAGTTTTTTTTCCTGTGGTGTGCAGTTTTCACTTGATGGAAAAGTGTCAAATGCAAGTAGTGTAAAGTTGCAAAGTGGTGCAACTTTCGTTTTGGAATTCGTGTGACCAAACAAATTGCTCGAACACATATCGATAGGTACGTTTACACTAGGCATGGTCCTTTTTTGCACCCAAACACACATAATTGGTTCAAGCTACATTCAACCAACTTGATCCCTTATGATGACATGCAAAACAATAAAAAAGAGAAACATACGCACAACGGTTGATTAGAATCCATTCTTGTAGAATGGTTTTAGCTCTGATTAGAATCCATTCTTGTGGAATTCTATTAAGTTCCAAGCAACTTAGAAGTAGATTTTTGAAACAAGTCTGAACTTGCTCATACAAGGGTTTGAGTGTAATATGTTGAAATAGGCCATTCCACCTATTGTTCAGGTCGTGTCTCGGTGATATGGGCCTGATGTAAGTAGAATAGGGAGTAAGAATAAGAAAATAGCATTGGTAAAGGCATTGGAAGAAATTACTAATGCTACCCTTGTTGAAAATTTAGAATTGAGGCCCCTTAAAAGCAAGGCTAGAAGAGGTGAAAAGAAGAAATTGCTTGAAAATAAGTTAGAATAGGTTGAAAATAGGGTGAGGTTGTGGAGTTTGATGTGTTCAAAAGGTTTGCAAGGATAGGGGAGGTCAAAATTATGTTACGGCATGATGCCCTAGTTGGGAAAATAGGGGTTTTGAATGAAAAAGAGAGGTTTGAGGGAGTAAAAGTGTGTAAAGTAAGGGGGAAACATAATTTGGTGGTCAATTAAGTTTGTGTAGGAAGAATGAAGAGTGTTGGAAGAATTTTTAAGGTTGTATGAGGTTCAGGTTCGGGTTCAGGGGTTCGATTCTTCAGTTCGACCAAAAAATTTTGGAGGGGGGTTCGGTTCATTTTGGGTTCATTGGTACAAAAAACATGTAAAAACAATATATATATATATGCAACCTAGAAGCATGAATTGGGTTTAGAATATCGCATAACATCATATAAACAACAAAACCATATTAAAATTGAATGTCATTTAAAACATGCATGATAAATATTCATTGTTGAAACTTGAATTGTGGTAGCTTGATATACAGAGTCTATTGATGCTAGGGTTCAATTTGTATGATTTTGAAAAAAGAAGCCAATTGAGTAGAGTTATCAATGTTCTTCAGAAATCATAAGAATTTGTTTAGTACACTAGCCATTTTGATGTCTTTGTGCAATCTCAAACATTATTTTGTATCATTTTTACATTGGTCTTGAGAGTGGTAGCTTAATATAGCTCCCACAATAAAAAATCTAGTTTACCTATGTAGAGTAACAATGGCATAGGAAAAAATTTCTTTCAAAGAACCAAAGGGTGACTGCACAATTGAAGTGTATAAACACATATCTTTTTGTAATATCAAGGATACTTTTTGAAACTTCAATGCATTTCTAATCTAAAAGGAAAATTCTTTTGCCTAATTTGTATGCAAACATGCTTTTGACATTGTCAAAAAGAGAAAAACTTCCTGAATGATGCAAAGGCATGGCCAAGTAGTTCTAACTCTTCACATGAGAGAAGAGAGATGTTGGAGAGTACATCAAGTCAGTGAGAAAAAAAGTGTAATGTGTTTTAGTTTGTAGTATTCCTCTGTTTCTCTATAGATGTGTGATAAATTCTCAGTTCAATGATGCAGAACAATTTTTGAAAAAAGAAAGTTGTGTCACAATCCGCTTTAAATCTAGCAAGCAAAAATGAAAGCTCAGCCTCTTGGAAGGAAAATGCTTGTTTGTAAAACAAATGAATAAGAATGAGGTAGTTAAGGTGTTTGAAGTGATTTAGAGGTCACTTTTAGGGTTCCCTTGGGTGTGGGTCAAAGTCAAACTCCATAAAACATTAAAAAAATGTCCAAAAAAACACATTTTGGATGCCTAGGTATGCGGGTTCTGTCTTGGTTCGCCTGGGTTCTGACTGGGTTATGCCCGGGTTCTCTTGGGTTCTACTTGGGTGAACCAGACCCAAAAATGAAGGACCCTGGTCGAACCCATAGGTGAACTGAACCAGGACCCGCACCAAGAGCGAACTAGGAGCAGAACCAAGGCTAAAATAGAAGAACCCGATAACATAGATAATGTGTCAAGAAGTTGACTACTTCATCTAGTCTGAATATTATATTTTGCAAGTGTTGTGAAGATTATGTATCCTTTGCTTAATTGAGTTGTTCCAATCAAAGGATTAAATATATTGGAATCTTTTTATGAATCATTTCATGGAATACCAATTGAAAACATTTTTTTTTCTCTTAGATAAAGTTGTTTAGCATCAATCAATTAATTTATTCAAGACAAACCATGAAGGACAATAGTGATCAATGCTAGGGATAACCAATTAATAAGTATACACGTGAATAAGTCAAGCATGTACATGTGTAAATAAGGGAAGCGCAATTAGTCACAAACATGTAATCCTTGAAGTATACACACGAATACATAGTATACACAACTTAATACAAATTATATGCACGAATACAAGGTATACGCATGAAAACACATAAGTCACAAAGTATACACTTGAATACACGTAACTCATATATCTATTGAACCATGAATTTATAATGCAAATACGAACACCATTGATAAAAAATATTTGTATTAACCAAATAGCCATGTATGCATACATCATTATGTGTCAATATAAGTATAAAATATAGGTACAAAATAGCCATATAGGCTTACGAGAATGCCATATAGGCATACAATGTCAAATATATCCAATACAAAATATGTACAAAATTGCCATGTAGGCATACAACAAAGAGCTATGGATCAAAATTCATTTCTCTCCATGCTCTGGAAATAAATTATTTCCCTTTTCTTGTCGATCCGATGGTGATAATTCTGTCATTCGTTTGTGTTGTACTCAAGAAGTGCTCCTACTGCTCCTCCTAATGTTAAGTTCTTAGTGAAGTTTTAACTGTTACAATAAGAAGTAAAGACATTAATATATAGAAATTGCATTATAAAAAATGATATATTTAACAAAATAATCACTTACCGCCATCTCACGATCACTCTCCATGAGGGAGATATTTGCACGCCCATGCTGAGGCATGCTTAAGCCCTATATAAACCATCCAAATAGAAATTAAACTACGAATTAATAATGGTTTGATTTTTCACTAGAACTAACATCTATAACAACAAATGTAAATTGAAATTTAGTAATTTTCCTTATACCTCCCCTATCAGAGCCATCAAGGATTGTATAGAAGATGAAACACTGATATCCATTGCCCTCATAACATTTGGAGGTGTTTCTGCCACCAACATCTAAAAATAAAACAACAAATTATTCAATCACAAAAACTACAATAGCGATCCACGTCATGACTTATAATGTATGAGTTTGTATAGGTATTTTCATGATCTAATAAGGCTTAAATAGCCATTTTTGAGTTTTTAATGGTCTTTGGTAGCCATTTTAGGCATAAATTGTAAAGTTGCAGAATCTTAACAAAAGTTGTCAATCAATGTTGTAAAAATGAAAAAAGGTGACAAATAAATGCAATTGGAAGCTACTCCTAGACTTATTAATTATGCTATGTGAAGTAATTGCATCATTGCTTATGTTGAATTTCTAAACAATTATATTGTAGTTGAAATTTTGTCATCTATCAACATCTAGTTATTAGTTATGGAATGTGAAGTAATGCTTTCAGTTTGAATGATGTACAATGCAACATAATCAACAATATGAATATAAACTACAAAAATCTATTAAGTACAATTCATTAGTTAAACTCTTTATTCTATTGCCTATGTGTAGGTTTGAGTAAATCCACTGGCACTGGGAGGTGTTCCCTAGAAACCCCCAATATTAGCCAGTTCAACATCCAAAATCACATATTAAAATACCATTCATTAAACAATGCTATTAACATGTAATAAATTTATAATTGCTTACTAGTTACATACCCCACCAATACGTGTACTACAAAAATAAGTAGGTGGAGGGTTGGTGTATCCAGTCTCAACACTGTGACCCTACAATTTTATTAAAATCATAAAACTAAATTAGTTAATCTTGCATTTCAAAATCAAAATTTAATAAATTAAATTCAATGAACATGCTAACTTTTACCTGACTATCAATACCATATGCCTCATGCAAAATGTTAGCTGCCCTCTCCATCTCCATAGTTGCAGATGGATCCTATGTAGCAACCTCCTGAGTGTTGATGGGGTCATATGAACAAGTCACCCCGCAAGATTGGCACACATGGGTTCGAAGGCCACCACTTGGAGACTCCCCTAGATGACACTATAGAATAGGGCTCGTATGATGGATGACATTCTGGGTCAAAGTGTTGATCACCTGCAATGTCTCTACATTGACACTCTCCTTCACAATAGAGGGCATAACAACGTGCTCACGAGGCAGCCTAGCGAGAGGTCGTCTCCCTTGTCATGTAGGATCCAGCTATGCACTAGGTCTATTCTGGGCTGACCCCCCACCTCTCCCTTGGAAGTCCCTCATATCAAAATAATTTGGGATTTTGTTCAATATGAACTCACTGTATAGTTTCCTAAGAAAATATTGTAGGACAGGTAATCAAAGACCATGTACCACATCTCATAAAAATAGTTCCTAATTTTTTGTTGGTGGCACAAATGAATAGGAAACCTCTTCATATTGAGGGTAAGATTTTGATTTGTGTGTGGGTCAGTAAACAATGAGCACAAATCACCATTTGTAATTTTTAAATCCTTTACATCTTTATATGATAGTTTATCCACATAATAAGCCCTAGCTGTCTGCCTCCTATCTTGCCATCCAGTTATTTGTTTGCTACTTGAATCTACATTTTTTATCATATCTTTCAATGAACTTTCTAGGGTCATTCTTTCTGTGGTTGAACCATTTGGATCACTCAACCTACTGATTAAATCCTCTGTTTGTTTTTTTTTGTTCTCAATTTCACTCATTAAATTTTGTTGAGTGTCAGGAGGGTGTTGAGTGATTGGTGGAGGAGGTTATTGTTGAGGTTGATTTTCTTGTTGAGGATTTTGTTCTTGAGGATTTGGTTGCTCTTCTTGTTGAGGATTTTGAGGGTTTGTAGGTTCATTTGAATCTCCTACAAATTCAAAAAAATAAATATCAAATACAACCTAAAACTAACAAATTCAAAACAAAAAGAAAACAATCCTTACCTCTCACACCTCCTCATTGTCATGGCACCATCCTTGCAAAGAAATAGTAACTGTTGGTGAATATTTTTGCACAATTCCTCCTCCTAGAATGCGAGTGTGAAAAATGGGGTTTTTGGTTGCGGCATAACAGAAAACACAGTCGAAATGAAGAATGAATGAGAGTTTCACTTTTTTTTGCTTTTAACTTTCCATAACACGAGCATGTTATAACGTGCTCATGTTATGACTTTTCAAAAAAAAAATTGTAAGTGTCCACAAATTTACTACCCGTCTCCATGCACCTACCCCCCAACAATAAGAAATGAGGGAAATCAAGCAATGAATTGAAATGAATCTTGCTAATAGATATGCTTTGAATGATCTTCCTAAAATCACTCATCACCAAATCTATAAATCTCTGGATCGGTTTGGCTATAAAATTGTTAAGCACACTATGGATGAGGCTAGGGCTAATGATTTTCCTACTACCTTAGTTGATGCCTCCTTGGGAATAGCTAAGGCCGCTATAAATTATGATGCCCCTACTATCCCAAACTCATTTGGACAATAAGAGGACGGAGTACACTCTAGCCCGACACCTCTACCTAGCCCAACCTTTACTAAGGAGGTATCCACTGAGGATTGTATGAAAGTCATTAATCCTAACCTAACCCATAGTGGAAATTGTCCCAACAATCACAAAAACTCTAATATTAATAGCTATAAAAATGAGGGTAATGAAACTCAAAAAGAAGATTACACTCCCAAAAAGACGAGCAACAAGATTAACAAAGAAATTTTAACTGCTAGCAAGGATCTAGCTAGAACCAAAGAGCACAAAGTTGAGGAGGGTCGTAGTGAGGGGATGGAATCCTAGCCTGCAAAGCCTAGACAAGGGCCAGGAAGGCCAAGCAAACATAGTATCCTAGTGGGAGGAAGCAAGAAAGTGGCACTATCTAAACAAAAAAGGAAAAAATTTAGTATTGTTCTCCAATCTCCAATCTCCAAGAAACTAGAAGCAGAAGATAAATTACCTAAGTGCTTTGAACAATTTATAAGAGAAGAAAGAGAAACCCCTATGAATGTTGACAATGAAGATTAACCACATTTCTTGGATTTTCATGGGACTAGAATCCCCTGACAGAAAGTATATTGTAAGGAGATTTCTTAATCTCCAAAAGGAATTTTTTTTTTTGTTGCAAGGAACAAAAGCCATAGGTTTTTTTTTGGAAACAAACATAAAATTTTTCTAGAATGGTTCTAAGTTCTTTATGACTTCTCATGAAAAGGGTAGGGGAGGGGCTACAATCTTGGTGTCCAGCCATTGGGCACAGTTTGTCATGGACAACAGTTCCTCTCCCTGCAACAGGATCACATGGGTAACCCTGGAAAGAGATGGGATTCCTTTTGGTATCTAATCCATTTACGCCCCTAATGATCATAGGGAAAGGTGTGGTCTCTAGAAATGGATTTTCATGCTACCAAACAACCCCTAGATCATGGGTGGTGATTTCAATATGATAGAATAGGAAGAGGATAAATGAGGTGGGGTGGATATGGCTTGGAAGGGTAATGAAAAACATTTATGGGTAAGGTTGAAAAGCAAGCTATGGCTGATAGACCCCACGGAAGACAATAAAAAGCAATGCAATGTTGTGTGGTACACTTGGTGTAACGCCCAAAAAGGGGGAGGTAGAATCTATTGCAGATTAGACAGGTTTTATGTGAATAAAGACTTCAACTTCTTCCCAAATGAAGATGGTTCAAAGGTCTAGGTGTATCCCTACACCCTTTCAAACCATCACTAGGCTATCAGGACCATCATTCTACTCTATGGGAACAATATTGCTAAGAGAAGAGTTAAGGGTGGTTTCATGCTAAACACCCATTTGTTAAAGGACCCTGACTACCAAGAAGCCATTTCCTCGCTTAGAGAAATAAACAAGTGGATGTTGAAAGATGCATCTTCCATTGAAAGATGGAATGCAAATGTGGAGGGCTGGAGAACCCTTTTTTAGATAATTGGCAAAAAACAAGCCCTTGATAGCAGAAGGGAGGAAAGGGACCTCCAAGATTCCCTACTTGAAGCTAAAGTGAGGCTGCAAGAGAAGCCTGATGATCAGAACTTATGTGAAACCTTAATTGCAGCCAAGGACAGCCTGAGAAGAATTTGAAATCATAAAATTAAAGGGAAAAAGGTCAAAGTGAAGCTGAACTGGCTTAGCTATGGGGACAAAGGTTCAAATTTTTTCTTTAATTACCTCAAAGAAAAAAAAGCTAGAGAGCAAGTGGGGAAAATCTGGGATGGATCACATCTTTGCTCTTCTCAGGAAGAAATTTTGGCTCAATTCCATGCCTTCTTTAAAGAACTCTTTACCTCTGAGGACTAGCTGAGGGGGGCCCTCAACGAGATCCATCATTAAGGGCATCATTCCAAGGAAAATTGGGGAGGAAGACTTGATGATTCTTGATGTTGACATCACGAAGGACGAAATTGTAAATGTTGTTTTCTTAATGAGCAATGACAAGTCCCCTGGTTGGGATGGGCTGCCAGTGGAATTTTATAAAGTGTTTTCTGATTGGGTGTGTGATGATATTTTGCAAGTTTACAAAGAGGCTATGGATAAAGGATCTCTTGGGGACAACATTAACAAGGGAATTATAAGGCTCCTTCCAAAAGGGGGAGACAAGACCATGGTTAAGAATTGGAGGCCAATAACTTTGTTTAATGTATCCTACAAAGTGCTAGCTAAAGTAATTACCACAAGATTGGTGGACATTCTACCAAAGTTTATCAACAACACCCAAACCAGCTTTATTAAGGGTAGATACATTTTGGAGAATTTAATCACAAGTTGGAAGGCCTTGGAATGGGCCAAAAACTCCAAACAGAATTCAACAATGCTCCTTTTGGACTTTGAAAAAGCCTATGACAGAGTAGAATGTAGTTTCTTAAGATTTTTCCTTCTTTCCTTTGGATTTTCTAGAAAGTTTTGTGGCATGGTTGATATGCTTCTCAAGGACACCTCAACCCAAATTGATGTAAATGGCATGCTCTCTGAAAAAATTCACCTAGAAAGGTCTATCAGACAAGGCTACCCCTTAGCCCTTGCCCTCTTTGTCATAGCTTTAGATGCTCTCTTCTATTTGTTAAGGGATCACACCTTCTCTCCCAAAATTAAAGGAATCAACTTACCTGACAATAATGAACTTGTAAATGTTCAATTTGCAAACGAAATTGCTATTTTTTTGGGCCTAGATGAAGACAACATTAAATCTCTAATGAAAAAACTTGATCTATTATGCCAAGCCTCAGGAGCCAGACTGTCCAAGGCCAAATCAACCTTTCTAGGTTGGAAGCATGACTATCCTGACTGGCTTGCAAGATTTCATTTTCAGTGGGGAGGTCCCAACAAGGTGGTAAGATACCTTGGAATACCCTTTGTTGTCAACCTTGACCTCAAAGAAATGTGGAACTAGGTTAAGTCAAATATTGAGCAAAAGCTTGAAGGGTGGAATAGGTAGTACCTCTCTATGGCTGGAAGAATCTAGGTTTTCCAAAAAAAATTGTCTTCCTATAGTGTCTACTTCACCTCTGTGTGGATTTTTAGCAGCTACCAAGTCAATGACATTCAAAAGAGAATAAAAAAATTCTTATGGTCTGATGGCAAAGGAAAGAGAGAAAGACATTCGGTCACATGGGACTGGTGTTGTCTTAATAAATCCCAAGGTGGCATTAGATTGAAAGACCTTAGAGCACAATGGGTGGCTTTAGTATCTAAGTGGATTCTCAAGTCGATGGAAGGTAGTGAACCTTGGAAGATCTTGGTTCTGGCTGGGTCAATTGTTTTTAGAAGCCTATGGAAGGCTTGGGACCTTATAAAACACATTGTGCAACTCATATATTACAATATATCACTCAGAAATAATATAAAGTGTCATCTCCATAGCTCCATATGGTGGAATCTAGAGCATAAAGGTAAAGTTCTTGCCTTTCTTCAAGGTTGTTCGGCCAAAATATAGAATATGAAAGGTATCAAAACTTTTGTTGATATCCTTGATAATGGTGAGCTCAAAAACTGGGATAATATCTAGTACCATTTTGATATGCTTGCATCTAATATGATAACCTACTCAACTATTTTGGAAGAATGCAAAGATGTGTGTTTTCCCAAAGATGTTGAGAAAGAGCTCCACCTTGTTGACTATTTGGTCTGGAAAGATGGCACCAATATTGCTAATGTTAAGGCTAAAACCATCTATAACGAGCTGGTTGATAATTATTCTATTGTTGATCATGTTAATAAAATTTGTAACTTGAAACTTGATATAAATGATTGGAAAAAAAGCTCTTTCATTTGTTTGGAACTCTTCTATGGAACCAAAAAATATCTTGCTTCAGATGGCTACTTTTACTTCAAAAAATTCCTTACAAAACTAATTTTGAAAATGTTGATGTTTGCAGTCTTTGCAAGATACCTAAAACGGTTAAGCACATACTTTTTAATTGCTTTTATGAATAAGAAATATGGAATTTATTCTGTCATAACTTGAAAATTTGGGACAGTAGTGGTAAAATTAGTTGGCATGATATACTTTTTTGTATGTTCAAGATTAAAGTTGATTACATAAATTTCTGGTATTGTTTGTGAAACAAGATAATGTGGCATATTTGGAGAGTGAGAAATGACTATAAGTTCAAGGGTGTCAAGAGGGTACTTACTGAGTTTTCAAAAAAAACTCACATATACCAATGCTACTTTGCAGGTCTCACTACATGCTGAAACCTCAATGGCGAAGTTCACACAATTATTAAGAGGTGGTGTTGTATCCTTCAAAAGAGAAGATATTTTCCAAAGAGCTTTCAAGGAACTGTAGAGAGCAATTGAGGTGGCAGTCGGACCTGATAGGAAAATAGGACCTCAACAACTAAATCCTCATGATCAAAACCCAGAAGGCATTGGTGTTGAAGATGTGATCTCAATTGAGCAACGTTTTGTGGATGTATTTATTCAGGATGGATGATGTTGGTTGACAACGTTTAGTAACTGAATTCCTAATGGACTATCCTTTGAACTTTTTGTAAATCAAATTGGGCTTATATGGCAAATATTCATATGCCATCTATATTTTTATAAAATTTTCCCATGTAAAAACAGTCATGTAAAGACGAACTGAAAGCAGATGTAAAAAAGTCATGTATTTTTTTGCTACTCCATCTCCATGAACTACAATAGCAGTCCTTTGTAATTTTTGATGCTCTATATTCAATACAAAAATAATAATATTATATAATAATATAATATATATATATTATATACATTATAATATAATATATATATTTTATTATATTATATTATATTATATTATTATAAAATATTATATTATATTATATTGTATTTGTAGACGTCCAATTTGATCACTTCCATATGATCAAACGCGTCTCCTTATTCATTTGTTTGCTCATCCCCTATGTCAATATTAATTAAACCATTTGTTTAATTAATACCTTACATCTTACATAAGGGTCATAAAGTATTTAATTTAATAAATACTTTACCCCTCTTCCTCCTCTAAATTAAATAAATATACCCTTTTATTTAATTTAGTCATATCCCCCTTTTTGAAATTAAAAATTCATTTTTAATTTCTCTTTTCTCTCTCATGGTCACATCCTCCAACTTTTGCAAGTTGGTCCCCTAATTCATCTTAATTGCTTCATCTTCCTCTAATTAACTAGGGTTAGCATGTGCACACCCTTAATCATCATTAAGGTCACATCCTCCATAATCTCCCACTTGCTTCTAATGAGTCATTAGTCCATCTAACTGGGTACTTGCACAACCTTAATCATTTGGTTAGCCTAACCTAATCCTCATCCTACTTATGGCATGTGTCCTTGAGTCAACCTTATTAAAGGCTTTCTCCTTTTGGGCAAGGCACTCCACCTCCCCATGTGAATTTTTAATTCACCTTTTAATCCCCCAAGGCACCCAAAAGGAATTTTTAATTCCTTCACTTCTCCCCACATGTCCACTTTTTCTTTATTCTTTTCCATCTCCCCATGAGAATATTTGAGGAATTTTTAATTTCTCACATGTCCTCTCACCCACATGGGGACAAGGACCTCCTTTATGAGGAGATCTTGTCCAATCCCAAGGTACTTTGTACCCCCCTCCATGTCATGTCCTTCTCCTTCCACCTCATGTCCACTTCACCTTTTAGGGCTACATCACATGCCACATGTTAATATGTGAGGGCTTGTGAGTTCTCAACTCACCATAGCCCTAGATCTTGATGTTTGGTGGCTCAATCTTGGCCATCCATCTCCTCTAGGAATTTTCAAAATTCCTATAAATACCCCCTTTTTTCTCTCATTTTAGGGAGATCATTTTGCTAGCCAAACTCTTGCAATTTTGTTTCTCATCTTATACTTAGCCATTTTCACATTTTCATCCACTTGCACTCATCCTCACAACATCATTTACTTTGCATCTACTTGCCATCCAAGGAGCATAGACATCGAAGATTGAAGGGCCAACCAAAGGATAAACTCAACGCAAGGTATAGAGTTCCATTTTGTTGTTTTTATCTTGCATTGTTTCCAACTTAGGCTAATCTTGAGGTGTAGGTTGTTTTGGTGTTTGTTTGCACTCTTTTACTTGTTGCTTGTTTCCTAACGCTCATATTCGACCTATCACATTTCTGGCATGCCTGGTGGGACCCACAAACGGGTCTCTTTCTTTCACGTTTGCTATTTTTTGCATTTTTGCAGGTCCAGGTTACAGAGTGGCGAATCTGTCCTAACAGAGTGGCGGATCTGTCTTGGAGTGGCAGACCTGTCCTGGGGTGGCGGACCTATCCTGACAAAGTGGCGGATTTGTCCTGGGGTGGCGGATCTATCCTAGAGTGGCGGACCTGTCCTAGTGCAGTGGCGGACCTGTCCTGACAGAGTGGCGGATCTGTCCTAGAGTGGCGGACCTATCCTAACAGAGTGGTGGATCTATCCCTACAGAGTGGCAGACCTGTCCTCCCGAAGGTAAAATTTCAAGTTTTTTCTGATTGTCTCTTGGTAAATTAGGCACATAGTGTAATTAAAGGGGTCAATAAACCTTGCTTGGCATGTTTGGGAAGGCTATTTGACGTATCCAATCCCCTTGCGCCATTTGGCGATCCTGGGTGACGAGAAATCATAGCTTTCCAAGTCCTTTTGAGTCACCCCTTTTTCTCTTTCTTAGTGGGACCTACTTGGGGATTTCATCACCCCAAGGGACAATTCCAACCACGCGTACCGGCGGGGTATATAAAGGAGGGAGAGCGAAAGCTGTACCTCAATCCAACCACGTTGTAATTGGCGAAGCGTCGGGATGACGTGAAGAGTTGGTCCGAGCCTTTAGTATCTCGCTAAGGTTCCCGACTCACGCTTGTAACGGGTTGGTGTTCACGGTTTGGGCCTCACGTACCGGGTGTATATCGAGGACTCCTTAGCAACCATGTGCATCTTAGAGTAGAAGACTTTGTTGACCATACTCGTTTCTACTAATCTTAGGGTTGTGCTGTTTGCATTTTCTTTCTTGTGCAAAAACCAGTGATTATCAGTTTGGCCAAGTTTTTTTATGATTGCTATATTTTGGGTCCTTTGCCTTACCCATCCATCAAAAAATTCAAGCTTAAACCTATCCTTTGGCGGACTAGTCCTTATCTTTTGGCGGACCTATCCCTATGCTGTGGTGGACCTGTCCTAGTGCAGTGGTGGATCTGTCCTACTACAATGGTGAACCTGTCCTGGTGCAGTGGCGGACCTGTCCTGGTGCAGTGGCAGACCTATCCCTGTGCAGTGGCGGACCTGTCTTGGTTCAGTGGTGAACCTGTCCCTGTTCAGTGGTGGAACTATCCCAGTGCAGTGGCGGACCTGTCCCTATGTTGTGGCAGACCTTTCCTAGTGTAGTGGCGGACCTGTCCTTGTGTAGTGGCAGACCTGTCCTTATACTGTGGCAGACCTGACTTTTGACCAGCCTACATTATCACTTGGCACGCATTGCCCCTCCATTTTGAACATCAATACGACCATTCAGTATCCAAAAAAAACATTTGAACATCCGTTCTGAGCCTCCATCCCTTTGTTCTAAAGGCCATTCATCTTGGACACTCTTTTGGTTGTTTCAAGAGCTATTCGTCTACCTTGAGACGCTCCCCATCAGTCCTAAACCCACTTTCATCTCTGATCTCCGTTATTCCTTATAAACCCTGTTGGAGTAGTCATCCATGCTAACCTAGGTAGTCATCCCTAATCATAATCATCATAACTAGCTTAGGATTGCTATCTGTCTTAAGTCAGTCATCCTTTTCAACACAATCAATCCGCTTCTATCTCAGGTTGGATTCGGTGTTGTTATCATACATCCTCCTTTCAATCAATACCTAGTGTTACCAAGGATCCTTCTTAAACTCGATTGTGGATCTCAGTTTTCATCATCCTTATCATCACCTCAATCCTAATCATTAGATCAATCCAACCCCCCCACATCATCAAATCTATCTGGATCAAAATCCAAAACCTAGACTAATCCAGTGCCATCAAACCAATCCACATCGGCCCGACCAATCGTCATCAGCTAATCTCCCATCCAATCGAATCAATCTTCCATCATCTAGGTCTTCCCAACATCTTAGTCCATCTCGCCATCTTGCATGCCCATTCAAACTCAATCACAGGCAAAGAAAATGGCCAACCAACAAGCCCTAATTGCCCAATCGAACAACCCTCAAAATCCCACCAACACAGTCAACATCTCATCCGATCCTAACTATGGTGCTAATGTCCCTCATGATCCCCACAACGGCACCTCATCACAATCCAATGTGGATGGTCAAAACATGTCACCACCTGGGGAGGAAAACATGGCTAATCAACCTGAGCTCACATTCGAGGAACACTTTAGCAACCCTATTAATGCACAAATGACAGAACGCCTTCTCGAAAGACATGGTGACAAAATCTTGGCTCACTTGATTGACAAAGGTGTCAAGCTATCGTCAGGTGTCGACTTATCCAAGTATGGCACCTCCACATCTAATGTGCCCCAAGGTTCACATGACATCCCCAGTAGCTCGTATGTCCCCAACGTCCCTTCCGTAGAAGGTTGGAATCAACCTGAATTTGGCAATGCTGTCCTGTATCCTGTTGGCAATCCCACACATCCCACCATATAGGTCACGGGGACACCCCAAACCATTGACCCCAATGATCCTTTTGCCTATGGCATGTCGCAAAACATCCCGCAATCACAACCATTAATGCTACCGGCACCGTCCCCTTCGAACCCACCTCCTGTCAACACTGGGGGCAACCATTTCGCCGCCTTGCCCCCACCTCCTAGGGCTACAAATCCTCCACCATCGTCATTCATACCTCAACAACTGCCCCAATCTCACATCCCTCCATCGTCGTCATTCGTACCTCAACAACTGCCCCAATCTAACATCCCTCCACCATCGTCATCCAATGTCCCTCCTCCATCATCATTTGTATCCCAACAACCTCCCCAAGCCTATGCTCCCACTAGTGCTCAACAACCTCCCTCACAAAGCATCTCAATCGCACCTCTACCTCAACAACAACCATTGTTCAATCCCCTATTTTCAACACAACCATCACAACATCAACCGCAAGGAAATCAACCCCGACCTTCAGCCCTGACCATATCTCCATTCCTTGCATCCATTCTACGCCCACAAGCACAACCACCACATAACATCCCATCTCGCCCACCACAACCACCAGCTATGCATCAACAACCACCCCATCATTACAACTATTATAACTAGCAACAATATCAACAACAACCCTCCTATGTGGCATCGCAACAGTCATATCAACACCCCCAATATCCGCAAGCTAATCAACAACACCTTCTCCATACTTCCCAACAGTATGCCACCCATAACTATCCAACCAATTCATATCCCACCCCACAGCAACAACCTCTTTATCAACAAGGTCCCTTAGTGTATCAACAGGGGATACTGCCTCCTCATTATCCATACAACCATCCCCAAGCATCATTTCAAGATCCACAATCGTCCTACCATCAATATCTGTCCAACACACCGGCCAATGCGGACATACTAGAAATTAAAGCCGCTCTGAAAGATCTCTAGGCAGGGACTGGTAAACAGTCGTTCAAGTTTGAGGATATATGCCCATATCCATATGATCCCTCCATCTCATTGATTCCCTTCCCCAAACATTTTGAAATGCCAAAGTTTGACAAATATAAGGGGAACAAAGATCCTAAGGCCCACTTACAGGAGTTTTACTCCCAGTGTCAAGAAGTTATCCACAATGACAACTATCTATTGTCCCTATTTCCTTGGAGTCTGGGAAGGAAAGCGCTAGGGTGGTTCATGACCCTCAAAAAGGGATCTATAAAATCTTTTGCAGACTTGTCAGAAAAGTTTGTCTCCTACTTCTCCTTCAACTTGGAGAAAGATACTGATACCCTAGATCTTCTCAAGGAGAAACAACGTGAAGAGGAAACCTTTACTAGCTACCTCCAGAGGTGGCGTGCCCTAGCAAGCCGAATGAAAACCACTTTGAAAGAGAAGGACATGGTCACCTCTTCGTGGAGAACTCTCATCCTGAGATGGCTCATAACTTTTGATTACACTGTGTCACCACTTTTGCGGAGGTGGTAGAGAAGGGACCTATCCTTAAGCGTGCCCTTGTTGCCAAGGGGCACATCAAAATATATAATCAAGATAACGAAAGGTCATTCAACGACAAGCCACATTTTTGGAACAAGAACAAAAATGCAGTAAATGATGGTGTTACTTATACTAAACATGTCCATGTGGCCAACACATCTCAAAAACAACAGTAATCCCTACCTAATGCCATATCCGTACCGCAAGGGACACCCCGTCCTCCCCAACAATCCAATCAAAATAACCAAGGGAACACCAAACACCAGTATGCTCAACTAGGAGAACCCTTGAGTGTCATCTTCAACAAACTGTTGCAGATCAGCTATCTGATCACGTACCCTGTCACCAAGCCACCGATGAATCCAAACCTAAGCCCGCATGGTTTAGGGAAAATGAATATTGCGAGTTCCACAAAATCAAAGGACACTCTTTGAATAAGTGTCAGGGTCTGAAAATCTATGTCCAAGACCTCATAGATCGAGGTGATATCAAGGTCGACCCTAGTCAAGCTCCGTCATCCAATGCTTAGTTGCAGATCTATCAAAATGCCTTCCCAAACCATAATCAAGGCCCCAACACCTCCAACAGTAATCCTCAAAACAACAACACAAATAACGTGAGCTATAAGAATGTACCTCTCAATTATGAGGGCATTATTCATTACATTAAGCAGGTAGAACCTCATGTATCCATGATACATGTCAAAGCTAAAGACCCTCAATGTGCTATTACCACACGACGAGCCCGCATCACCGTTCCTGCAGCCTCTGCACCCACCCAATTGACTCTTGTAACCTCCCAGTACAACATCCTTGATCACTTAGGAAAGACCTCTGCACATATCTCCATTTTGGATTTACTTAAGTCTTCCCCCATGCATCAGGAAATCCTCAACAGAGCCTTGTAGGAAACCCATGTGCCTAATAACATTGATCCCACATAGTTTCAGGCCTTAGTAGGACACCTAGCTTCATCTCACCAACTGCATTTCAACCAGAATGATATGCCCAACATTGATGCCAATCATAATTGCCCCTTACATATCGAAGTTGTGGTTGCCCGTCATAAAATAAAGAGTCTTGGTAGATAATGGCTCTGCCCTCAACTTGTGCACTCTAAAGTTCATAAAATAGGTGGGGTATACTCAAGCAGATTTAAGTAACCAGATCATCACAATCAAGGCTTATGATAAGGCAGAAAGGAATTCAGAAGGGATCATCAATCTTCCTGTCCAAGTGGGACCGGTGGTTCAGTACATTACCTGCCATGTCCTTGATCTGGACTTGCCATATAATCTCCTCCTTGGCCATCCATGGCTCCATGCTATGCAAGCCGTTCCCTCCACCTACCATCAGTGCCTCAAATTCCCATTCAACGGATAAGAGGTCACCATCTATGCCGACCCCCAACCATTTGAATATTGATGCACTCTAGAAGCGTCATTCCCCCATTTACATTATTGTCCTGGGGTTGAAATGAGCGCATCTCAGTCATCATCCGTTAATCCACCATCCACTGCAAAAACCACTCCATCCTCCACCACTGAGCCTACATTCACAAAAGTCCAGATCATTAACAAAGGGTGTGGCGAGTATGAAATGCATACTGCTCTTAATGTAGCGACCATTCCACCATCACCACATGAGTATGGTCAACCTTCCCATGCTATCCCAAAGGAAGACAAGACTGTCACCTTCCGTGGAAAAAACATCCCTACCACCACCTTCGTATCCCCAAGTATCAAGACAAATGGGTCAGAAGAAGACATAAGCCAATGGGTTTACTGAGAAGAGCCTCAGCCGGAAACTCCTCTCAAGGAATACTTTCAAGAAAAATACCCTTGGCCAAAAAAGTTCATGGAAAATCATAACTATCAAGGCAGGGGCCTAGGAAAGCAAGAACAAGGGCGGTTGCAACCCATTGATACATCCCCGCTACCAAAAAATGTGGGCATTGGGTATGACAGAAAGCAGAAAGGCCCCGAAACATCGTCTGATGCTTCCAATAGTGTTGCTGTGGACAAGGGCTCATTGGAAGACATACCCGAGGAGGAATCCATCATACGTGCGTACGATGATGTCGACCACACTGACCTATCATCTATGTTCGAATGCCTATCCGTATGCACTATTAACCTATCCCTTTGCCATCATGAACTTATCGATTGGGACCTACGTACTAGCACACCTATCAGTATGTCTGTGGATACATATGTCAACCTTATGGGATTGGGGGAGGATGAACACTCCAGTTGCAAAAGTAAGAATAAGAAAAATAACAAACGGTCATCTAGTGAAAACCTCCCTGAGGCACTTCTTGACTTTTAAAAAGTAAAAATAAAGGACGCATCTGATGGCAAAAATCTCGAATAGGCATCGAAAGATGGAGATGTTCATCTTCCCCTTATGGGAACTCAGTTATCTACCCGATCCTCTATTCTGATTGAAGAGACTCAAGAAGTCAATCTGGGAACTGCTAAAAGTCCTAAAGTCACCTATGTAGCTAAGTCACTCTCAGAGCAAGAGTATCTGGTCATCGTGCAGCTACTCCAAGAGGGGATCATTAACTTTGCATAGTCATACTCGGACATGCCAGGCTTAGACCCTGCTTTAGTGGTTCATCACTTAGACATTCGCCCAGACGCCAAGCCTGTCAAGCAAAAACTTCGTAAGATGCATCCGCAAGTCGAATTGTTGGTCAAGAAGGAATTGGAGAAGTTACTGGACGCGGGTTTTATCAGACCAATTGACTACTCCGAATGGATCTCCAATATAGTACCAGTTGCTAAACCAAATGGAGACATTCGGGTCTGCACGGACTTCGGGGATCTCAACAAAGCCTACCCAAAAGATGACTTCCCCCTGCCCAACATTGACATGTTGGTCGACCTAATAGCAAGACACAAGATGTTGTCCCTTATGGATGGCTTCTCCAGGTATAACCAGATCCGAATCGCACCTGAGGACCAACACAAAACCGCCTTCACAACTCCTTGGGGCACTTTCTGTTACAATGTTATGCCCTTCGGTTTCAAAAATGTGGGGGCAACATATTAGAGGGCAATGATGGTCATCTTCCATGACCTCATACACATCATCATGGAGGACTATGTCGATGACCTATTAGGAAAATCCAAAACACGAGCAGGACATCCCGCCATCCTGAAAAATATATTTGAGCGGTTAGAGCACTACAAGTTGCGGCTAAATCCAAAAAAGTGTGTCTTTGGGGTCATTTCAGGAAAGTTGCTGGGTTTCATAGTCTCTCGTAGGGGCATTGAGGTTGATCCCACCAAGGTAAAGGCTATCCTGGACATGCCACCTCCACGTAATCTCAAACAATTAAGAAGCCTCCAGGGGAAGATGCAGTCCATCTGTCGATTCATAGCCCAGCTAGCAGATAAGTGTCAATCGTTCACTCATCTTTTGAAAAAAGATTCCACCTTTTGATGGAACCAGCAGTGTCAGATAGGCTTCAACAAAATTAAGGAATATTTAGCCCATCCCCTGATATTAATGCCACCTATTCCTGGCAAACCCCTCTTGCTTTATATCTCCGCCACTTTAGTCGCACTGGGGGCATTGTTGGCACAGCATGATGAGTCGTCGAAAGAGAGGGCAATCTACTACATTAGTCGGACATTAGTTGGCTATGAACTAAACTACTCCCCCATGGAAAAGGCCTACCTCACACTCGTCTTCAGCACATAGAAGCTTTGACATTACATGCTTAGCCATCCAGTAAAATTAATTGCCAAGATCGACCCATTGAAGTATCTGTTATCTAGAACCACTCTGACTGGCCGCATGTCTAAGTGGGTCATGCTCCTTAGTGAATTCGACATAGAATATGTGGACTGCAAAGCTATCAAAGGGAAAATAATCGTAGATCAGTTAGCGGAAGCTCCTCTATTTGATACTCATCCATTGATCACTAAATTCCCTGATGAAGAAGTCTTCTCTGTTGATGAAACCCCCACATGGACTCTGTATTTTGATGGATCATATACACATAATGGATCGGGGGTAGGAATTTTATTAGTGACCCCTCAAGGTGATTACATCCCAAAGTCATTCAGGATAGCATTCCCTTCTACCAACAATATGGTAGAATACGAAGCTCTCCTTATCGGCCTCAAACTTGCAAAACAATGGCACATAACTCAGTTGAAAGTCTTTGGTGATTCTTTGCTAGTCATTAGACAAGTTAATGATGAGTTCCTAACCAAGGATGATAAGTTGTTACCCTACAAGCACATGGTGGATGATTTCAAGAAATATTTCACCTCTATACAATTTGAGTAGATCCCCAGAGTACGCAACAAAGCAGTTGATGCAATGGCCACTATTGGCTCCCTGCTGGACATGCCCAAGGACCGAACAGAGTGTGAGTTCCTTGTAGAACAACTTTTAATCCCAGCATATGATATCCCTGAGACCGACATGGTGTGCGAAATTGTGGGTCCCACCTCTCCATGGTACCAAGACATCTACACCTACCTCCATGATAACATTATACCCCCAGATCTTACATGTAACCAACGCAAATCCTTCGTTCATCGCTCTTCTCGATACGTCATCGTTGATGATATGCTTTATCATTGCGGGTATGATGGAATCCTCCTCAGATGTCTGAATGAGACCGAAGCCCATGCTACACTAACGGAGGTACATGGCAATGTTTGTGGAGCACATTCAAATGGTATGGCCCTGGCCAAAAGGGTCTTACGAGCTGGGTATTATTGGCCTACACTGGAACACAATGCTTGTGAGTTTGTAAAGAAGTGTCTTCCATGCTAGCAACATGCAGATTTAATCCACACCCCAGCACAAGATCTTCAGCCCCTCCTAGCACCATGGCTGTTTTCTCAATGGGGTTTCGACTTGATTGGCAAGATTCACCCACCATCATCCGACGGCCATACATTCATAATTACTGCCACTAAGTACTTCACCAAGTGGGTGGAGGCAATGCCCCTTTCACAAATCACCGGTACTCAGATTTCTAAATTCATCCTTTACCATATTCTCTACAGATATGGTATCCCGTCCACCATCCTTTCCGACAATGGAAAACCTTTCAAAAACCAAGCCATGAAACACCTCTGTGACACCTTCCATATCCAGCACCATTGGTCAATGCCTTATTACCCCCAGGGTAATGGCTAGGCGGAAGCGAAAAAACAAAACCCTCATCCATATTCTCAAAAAGGTTGTCAATAATACTGGATGAGATTGGCACCTCCATATTCATCCTGCCCTTTGGGCATATCGTACATCCATCTGCACCCCGACAAGCGCCACCCCCTACTCTCTAGTGTATGGTGCTGAGGCCGTCTTGCCAATCGAAGTTGAACTCCCATCATTGAGAATCTCTCTAAAGAATCTTATCAGTGAAGAGGATGCTCGTGTTGCGCGGCTTGCACAGCTAGAGTTGCTAGATGAACGAAGAATAAAGGCATATGACCATCTCCAAGCATACCAAAATCACCTCAAGCGTAGTTACAACAAGAAGGTTCGCCCTCGACAACTCCAGGTGGGCGAGCTTGTCCTGAAAGAGAACCAACGTACTCAGCAAGATCGGGACAAGAAAGGAAAATTTGAGGCAAATTGGTTGGGGCCCTATATCATAGCCGCTAAATACGAATCTGGGGCATACAGGCTAACTACTTTTGAAGGAGACCCCCTTGATGAGCCCATCAACATCATGCACCTGAAAAAGTTCTACACCTAAATCTGCTTGGTTACCCCACCTAGTCAAAAAATAAAAATAAATAAATAAATAAATAAATAAAAGTCAAAAATCTAAAAATAGTCAAGAGAAATAAATATGTCCTATGGTGAAAACCACCTCTTGGTGGAGCCTTGGATAAGTATGGATGATGAAAACCTGTAACAGGCGTTATCCATAGAGGGCTTAATCATTATCTACCTGACATCCTAGTTATTTTATGCCTTCATCCGCACTATGGTCCTCACCCATCCTATCCTAGGCTGCTTGGTAAATATTGATTGAGCATTGGACAACCCATCTAGCCTATCCCACATTTCTAGGCTTTTCAGTATCCCACTCTGAGCTTGCGTCATTCGTTCCCTTCATTGTTATGTCTGTGTCATCGGCTAGGATCATCCATCGTGTCGGTCTTCACCTAGGTCTCATACTGTCGAGTCCATTAGTCAAACTATGTTGCCCCTGCGCTGTCACGTAGGCAAGGTTGATCATTTGATTCACCCCCAGGGCATTTGTCCATCATCATCGGTTATTATTTGTCTCCTTTTCGCTTTATCCATGGTCTTTTCTGGAACTACGAGGGCTCTACGCTTTCACGTAGGCAAGGCTAATCTATGATCAGCCCCTGAGCCCCTAGGTCTGTAGGTTATGTTGGTCTTTTGTACTTCGTCATCAAGTTATGCCCACATCTAACCGGTTCTTCATAAACAAGGCTCCCTAGTGTTACATGATCTTGTCCCTAGGTAACATCCCACGTCAACTGGGTCATTCTAATTCAGCATCCATCTTTGGTCTCAACAGGATGAATCCTTCCTCGCAGACCTTGTCAATCACATCCATCACCTTGATCCTATGGCAAATGACCTGTTGTCTTGATTATTATCTTTTGATGCTTTCGAATTTTGTTTATCATTTTGGGTTCCTTCCCATCACTTGCCAAGGTCGCCTTGGTCTATCATACCATGGCGTGCCTTGACTTGCTAACATGGGGGCATACCTTGATCTTTTGTTTTGTCTGCTATCTTCTCAAGTTATCCCTCGTAAGACCCACCAAGATCTCCAGGATCTTGTGTTACGCTGGGACAACTTTGTGTGTTTGTGGTTATTACAACACCAGGCCCGACCGAGGTCATCGCGACCTCAGGGTGTTGGGATAACCTTATTGTTTGTTGTGTTTGTTTCCTACGTAGAGTACTCGCTCACCTTGGTCTTCTATATTGAGGTTCTTGGTACCCTACGCTATAGTAAATATCAATGCTCCAAAGATGGCAATATCTTATTTTCACTGCATTTCCACCACTTTGCATGCACCCTTCATTTCCATCATAACCACCGCTTATGATTTCGGTTATGCAAGTACTCTGGTTCTTTTTTCTCTTAAGTCCTCTTCTTCTCAGGATATTAATGGTTGTTTTTGGCAAGTGCACTCTTCCACACACCTATCGCCCATCTGCTTCCTCATAACGGTCTTTATTGACACTTAGGTGCATCCATAAGTCATAAATCATATAAACATGCATAAATCGTCCATCCACATAAATCATAAATCATATAAACATGCATAAATCATCCATTCACATGTGCATCCATACATCATAAATCATAGAAACGTTATATAGATCATCAACATGTGCATCCATAAATCAGAAAGCAAATAAACATGCATAAATCATCCATCCACATGTGCATCCATAAATCATAAATCATATAAACATGCATAAATCGTCCATCCACATATCCATCCATAAATCATAGATCATATAAACATGCATAAATCGTCCATCCACATGTACATCCATACATCATAAATCATAGAAACATTTATATAGATCCTAAACATGTGCATCCATACATCATGAGTCATCCATCCACAAATCATATATCATAAAACGTACACAATTATTCATTTCCATAAATAGCTATGCATCCATCACTATAATCATAATAACATACATGTACATTCATAAAAACTTAATCATGAAAGCATAAACCATCCATACATATAAACATGAGTATATATATAAAACCACATCATGAATCATCCCATATAACCACATAAACATACATATCATGCATAGTGTCAATAAAGGCCATCGCATAATCAAAATAATAAACATCTTGTCATAATACAATACATATCCATCATATATCACCAAATATGATACAAAATCCAAAGATGTGGATCATCTCTGCCCTCTGGCGACATGCACAAACCATCCATCCCATATCTCCCAAAAAATAACCAATGTCCTGCATCTGCCTGCTCTACTGTGAGCTGCCCACGTCTGACCTCTGCGGAGAATCGGGTGCTGACCCCCTGTGTGCTGGAGTCCCCTGGTACTCACGGGTGGATGTCCCCTAGTACTCATGGGTGGGTGTACCCTGGTAACTGCCGTATGGAGACAGAGTCCGCCGATAGTCGCTGAAACCCCTGGTGCGTGTCCCTAATGACTGGGATGGCCCTGGTGGCTGTGGAGCTTGACTAACGTAGCGTGCAGTGCATTGCGCTGGATCTGGAACAACCTGCTCATATACCTCTCTCCAATAACTAGCCTGCTGCATAAGCTCATCCCTCTGCCTAGCTATCAGTCTCGCGGCATTCCGCTCATGCCTATACCGATCTCGATCTACACTGATAGCCCGTCGCTCTGGTGCCCAAGCCTCCTAAGCTAGTATCAACTGTTGTATCTGCTCTGCACCTCTATCCCTCTCTGCCTGCATCACTTGTAACTGCATGTGCAGCTCTTGCACATCTGTCCCTGCCCCTCCCCCCTCAACCAGCCCCCTCTGCAACTAAGCACACACTGCATCCCTCTCGCCCTGTAATGTCTACATCTGCGACTCTGCAGC
>VDFB02047397.1:69027146-69070661 GCA_007258455.2 Sequoia sempervirens | reverse complement strand
AAAATAAAAAAGTTGGGTGTGCTCCCCCATTAATTTTGAGAAAACTAATTGAAAATCAATTTCTTTTGAATGTGTATAAAATGGACCTTAGAATATAAAAAAATAATTTATTTCAAAATTTGATGTGTAGATAAAAAATTACATAAAGAAAGATATACATAGGTTTTTGGTAAAAAATATGACACTAGTAAAAGTAATTGAAAATTAAAACTTTAATTTATTTGAATTGTATAAAAAATACATGGTTAAATACTTAAGAGAGACCTTGATGACATCATGCAATTTTAAAAATATTATCTTAAAATGTATAAACTTGATGGAGAGCACACTTAATATTTTCTTGTTTTTGTATGTTTTATACAAAGCACATTTTTGTGCACCCTTTTAGAGTCACTCAAGGACTCAAGCTCCTAAGATCACTTGCAATCAAAAAATAGTTCAACAAGAGAGAAAAACAAGATCATAATTTTTCAATAATGGATGCAAAATATATTGATAAAATGTGATCATTGATGTGCAATATGCAATACAAATGAGACCTTGCTTATATAGGCAAGGTTGAGAGGTACGATTAGATAAGATCAAGACAAGTGTCTTAATCCCATGGCATGATACAACTATTAAATGAATTAAGACACAAGAAGTAAATGACATAAGATAAGATAAGATCACATGTCAACTAAGAATTTTAGTAAGATTTCTAGGACCTAAGTAAACTTAAAAAGTGAATAGGACCTACAAGGTGAACTACTCAGGTAAAACAACTTATTCACATCCACACCCCCCTTAAGTTCAACTTAAGGAGAAGTGAACAAATACAAATTATGCAAAGATGATGATGGGTCTTGGTTACCAAGTCATGTTAGGTACCCATGTACAAATGCAATCTCTCACAAATAGAGAAAATGAGAAAGATAATAGGAAAAAACTCCTCCACAAATGAGAGAAAAAATAAGAAAAATTCTCTCTAGAAGATGCGAAGAACAAAACCCCATGTGAGGAAAAAGTCCCCCCATAAGAGAGAATAAGAGAGACCATAGGGACCCCTCTTAATGTAGAATTCATACCAATGGTAGATGCTCAAAATTAAATGTAGAAGACAGTCCACAATCCTTGAGAAATGTTGCTCCCCTTAGGAAGAAAGAAAACCAAAGGTGTATAGATGACGTATGAAGTCTTTGAGTTCTATTCAAGTGTCTCCATGTCGATGTCGAAAGATACCACAATCAAGTTAATTGTTCTAGGCTACATTGAAGAAAATAACAATCCAAAACCTAATGGAGATGGATGTAAAACATAATAAATACAAAGATGACTCCTCCAAATGCTAATCAAAAGTTTCCACACCAATGGAAAAATGTGACAAATGATGAGAAAGAGAAGGAACCAAAGGGTCTAAATACTCCCCCACAACATCTGAAGAAGATGACGCAACTTCATGTAAAGTAACATAAAAGAGGAGATGGATATTCTTAATAGTGTCCTACAAGTATGCAAGATAGGACTCACAAAAAAACCATGACATTTTTGTCAAGAACTCATCCCAAGAAGCTATATTTGGAAGACAATGTATGCCCTATTATATAGAATCATAAGAAGCCATGGATGTAGCAATACTAGTCTTACCGGAAGAAACAATAGATGGAGATGAAATATCAATACATGTCTCTATAACCTTAGTAAATGAAATAACACCAAGATTCAAATGACCATACCAAATATCCTCAAAATTTTCCACACTAGATGTATTAATATGTACCAAATGGATACACCAATATTGGATTACTAGAGTCCTTATCCTCAATATATTGACTTATAGATGAAGAAGATGAACTAGGCTCTAAATTTAGATTAAGAGCCATAGAAATTGAAGTCTCAATGGAAGTCTCTATAGGAGGAAAAGGAGAATTTGTGAAAGTCTCTTTTTTACTAAGACAACCAAAAATAACCCATTTAGAAAGCAATACAACTGTTTTATGATCATATGGTCAAAACTCATCAAATGGAACAAGACAATGCAAATGAAGATCCTCTAGGAATAGAGGTTCATTAGAGTATTTATAGATATCCCAAAGTTTGGTCATAAGGTCACGAGAGCACTCAATACCATCAACGACCATTTATGTGTCAATATCAAAACTACAACTAATTACTCTAGGATTTTCAATCTTTAAGTCCCACACAATTATTTTCCAATTTGATGATGGTTTAGGAACTAGTCCATAGAGATAGGGAAAAATATTAAGCCATCTACAATGTATCAAGATTCCATTTCATAATTACTTATAGTTCCATCTATCCAATCTGATTACAATAGGGTGCCTTTTGATAGCCATGATAAAATCCTCAACTTTAGTCACACAATAGAATCAATCCAACAAAAGCACAAGATTACCCCAAAATTACAAATCATATATCCCCATGGTAATATATGATCTTGACACTTTATATTTAGTGCAATTGCACATGCCACTTGACAAAAATAATAAAATTGACTTGATTTTAGTGCATACAAATGCCAAATTTGATCACATAATCAAAGTATAATTTTTAGATAGAATGAGATCAATTTGATTATACCACTCTAAAGTACAATAAAAATTATGAACTTTTAAAAAACTACACCAAAAAATGTTACCGTAGGAGCCCAAACAAAGTTGTATTAGCTCCCAAAATGAGAACTAATCAACAAAACATGTGAGTATCTATAACTCCTAGAAAAACTAGACACCAAAATAAAAAAAATTGATTGCACCACCTTGAAGAGCATAATTTTTTTCCAAAATAAAATAAAAAAATTCTTGAAAAATGGAGGCCAAATGGCTGAGTTATGAGCCTTCAAATTTGAATTACAAATTTGAAAACTCTATTGGTGAAGGAAGGCTAGTTGGCAAGGTTGGAAGAAGTCAGCAAATCATTTGAAAAAATATACCTCTAACTGCTTGGATTATTCTTTTGATGACCATAAAATCTGATGAAAATCTTCTAATGCTAAGAATATTCTCTTGTGTAAAAAACCAATCAATGGAATTTTTTTAGGTAAAATATGTTATAATATTTTAGTTGAATGTAATCTTCCAAAGTATTGAAATATTCTCTTTAGTTGGTGGTAGGAAAAATTTTGTGGCATGTTCACCATGATCGATGGCTTGCCTCGGTATCACTACATGGTGATGTTTGACTATGTTGGTATTCCACTATGAGGTACATTACAAAGGCTACATCCTGTAGATTTTTTTAGTTATATTTAATTAATTTTTTCAAAAACCATACCGATTACTCTAACCTGCACAAGTGACAATGACTTGCAATCATATAGTCACATGGACAATCATATGATATTAATGACGATGGGCCAAAAATTTCCCTCGGGACATGGGGAAAAGTATTCTTATTTTGTGAATTGATAGTAAATCATAGGGTTCTTTAGCCTCTTAGATGCAATGGTAGGGTCTATTTTGACCCAAAATGCTTCAAAGTTTTATCTACCTTTTGGATTTGGCAACCACTCCCAACTTCACACCCTCATAGATTTGGCCTCATATGTCTAATCTGGACAAAATAAAAGGAAAATACAACTATCTTGAACACCCTAAACTCAATGGCGAGCTCAAATTTGTACCAACAAGCTCCAAATGAACCCGCAATACAAAGCCATAAAGAGGAAACCCCTAAATTTGATATTTCTATCAAGTTTTCTAATTCTCTAGGTCATCATATGATGCAATAGAAGAGCATACCCAATTTTTCAACATCCACCAAAATATGCAACCTTGCAACATCTCAAAGACAAATCACTCTCAAATTTGAGAAGGGATTTTTAGATCTAAAGCTCTGATACCATGTTAGAGTTGCTCAATGACTCAAGCTCCCAAGATCATTTGTAACTAAAATATCTTTCTACAAGAGAGAAAAGAAAGAGCATAAATTTGCAATAATGGATGAAAAATATATTAAGATCAATTGTGATAAATTATGTGCAATATACAATATAAATAAAACCTTACTTATATAGGAAAGGTTGAGAGGTAGGATTAGACAAGATCATGAAAAGTTTCTGAATCCTATTACATGATACAACTAATATTAAATTACTTAAGACACAAGAAGTAAATGGCATAAGATAAGATAAGATCTCATGCCAACTAAGACTTCTAGTAAGATTCCTAGGACTTAAGTAAACTTAACATGCAAATATGACCTACTAGATGAACTAGCTAGTTAAAACACCTTATTCACACCAACACACCTTACTTTAAGGTCCAACTCTTTGGCTCAAATATCTAAGCCAACTCCAAGCCTAAGGGTGGGATTCCAAAGAAAATGTAAACAAAACACATTCGAGTTTTAACTCATCAACATTATAATATACTAGCTTATTGTTAAGGAAAATATAATACAAGCATACTATAACACACAACATTGTGGCTTAATTTTTTTGAGCCATAACATTAATGCATTGTAGTGTGAATGTTTGTAGTCATATTTTAGTTTTTTTTGGCTACTTTTTGACCCCCAACTTTGTGCACTTACCCATACTCTTGCACTCAAGTGTTCAATCTCATTTGATGTACTCAATGATACTAAGAATTACATATTTAATAATAATAATTCAATAAGACCAAGAAGAAATTCTAATGAATTAGTGCTTGAAAATGATGGTAGATTATTCCATACTTGCATCTTATAACCTACCCTACTCAACATAATAAGAATAAAAAATCAAGTATGACTTTCAAGAAAAAAATTTCCACAAGAGTGCATACAATGGTTTTGAAAGCAAAGAACATTAAAATATTTATAATAGAGAAAAGAATAATAACTAATATAGATATATGATAAAATCCATAATTCTTTCCAATAGTGGCATGGTGTGATGGTTAATTTGTTGTGTTGTTGTTCTTGCCATCAAGTTTCAAACCCCATCGGGGTGTAATTGTTGAGAGTTTACGTTGGGGATGAGCTCCCTTGTTTGTGACCTCATGATCTGATTAGGATCTAGACTAATTGCATTTGAATGCTTAATGTTTACAGATCGTGAAAATCCAAATTACATAAACAAAATTAACAAATTAACATGTGAATTAAGTGGAAATACAATTCATGCATACATTATTGAAATTATGCATTAAAAACTAAAGGTTAAAAGAATGGAATTGAGAAGGAAGAAGAGAGAGAGAGTGCAAACGATCTGATAACGGAGTTCGCCACAAACGTGACTACGTCTCCGGGTTCGCTCCAATAGCGTGAGACGGATCCGATTAATCTCCAAAAAATCAGTTACAAATGCACCAAGAGCACTTCGGCAGCATGGCAATACTCCGACTTACAAAAGACTCAAAATAATCTCCTTAGAAGATCTCCCTGTTTCTCTGATTCACAACTTCACCAAAAATTCTTCAAAAAAATTACTGAATCTCACACCCCCCGTTCTACCCATTTTATACAAAAAAATTACTCAAATTGGTTCATAACCAATTGATTTTCAAAACCTCCCAATATCCCCTTTACATGGAAAATATTTTTTGAAAATCCCCCCTTATTTACATAGGGATATCCTCCCGTTAAAACAACCCATCCAATTTTACATAAAATCTTCACAGATGGCCTCTTGTAATTTTATTCCATAATTCGTTTCAGGATTTATTAGGAGATCTTAATAATTCACCTTTGAATATAAACGGGCTTGATTTTTTTAAGGATTTAATCCTTAATTATAGGGGGTGAATTGGTTGGAAATTTGTTTTTTTCTTTAAAAATAATGTTTAAGTTCCCCTTAAAAAGGGGATCTCCCAACCACATGCATTTTTAAATATTAAAGGGGTTTTATCCCATTTAAATAGGGGTAATTTTGTTTTGTTTTAAATTAAGACCCCACCTACTTTTTCTCATGTAGGCCTTAAATTAAGGCTTTTAAATGGGAGGAGTGGTAGGCTTTTATATATATATATATATTTTAATTTTTTAAATAAAACCATCTCCAACAAATTGCTGCAACATGTCACTTTGGGAAGCCACCATGTGTCACCTCATGATTCATCCATGTCAGCATGATGATGTAATGCTGACGTCATCATTGTACCTTCAAGTCAACCTAGTCAACCATGAGCTTTGACCTTCCATATCTCGCACATACGAGCTCCGATTTGTGCAAAACAAACACCATCGGAAAGCTCTTGCCGAGCTCTTCGTGTTGATATCAATTTTGACCACTTTTGGTGACATCAAATTTTGACCTTTTTTCTTGCCTTGGGCCCTGAGTTGACTAGTTGTTGACTGAACTTTGACTGGCAATAACTTGGGCTCTGTAGCTCTGTTTGACTCCATTCAAGTTGAACTAGAATCAGGACGTTGAGCTCTTTCTGATGGTGCAAATTTTGGAGAGAAATGAGAAACTTCAAATTTTGGTGAAGATCCTTTGGATCACCTCACCGATTCATAGCTCCAGATCAAAAGCATTTACCTCTTTAAAAAAGAGAGAGATAAATCCATAATTCTCTAAGATATTAAACCAATGCATAATAATGCATATAAATACAAAGATGTGGTATAATCACATTTTCCAAACACCCAAGTAATTACCACTTAATTGTGTGTGGTTAACCATAAAATATGATATACAACATAGGGGAAATACACAAGGAAAGGAATTAATCCAAAGTGAGGTGATACAAAGTCAATATAGATAAAGGATTAACATTGATATATGTTAACTTGCAAATGCAAACATGCCAAGAACCCTCCTTTGATGTGAAAGCTCTAATGAGTTGCCAATCTAATGTAACTATAGTCTTAAAACTCTAAAAAAGTATAAATCATGATGATATCACTACATGTAATCCATTTCCAAATAAATAAGGAATCACATCCACTCTAGTGTGTCCTAATAAAGCATGTTACAAAGAAAATCTAGATAACTCATGTAGATAAGTAATCCAATAAACCCCAAAATTATGTTGCATCACTATTTAAAAATGTGAACTCAACCTAGTATGCAAATATCTCAAACTTAATAAAGTCACATGTTGATATTAAAAAATGCTCTTCTAGCAAAAAATGTGTTTATCCAAATATGATGGCTTAGTTCTTGTCACTCACCTTCTCCAAAAAATTAAGAATCTACATTCTCCAAACATTGATGCAATCAAATTACAACCAAAGATGATCAATCTATAGTTGACTAGTATCAATGCATCACTCTCATCACTGGTGCTCAATCCAAATCATGATGTAATAGGTCCATCATAATAATTAGAATAATCATCTCTCTCATATCTATAGTTTCCAAAACATTATAATCTTTTATCTCAAAACCTCAATCTTTGAAAAGAATTATGTATATTTGATGTATCAGTTGCTTTTTTGATCATCACTCATTGGATGTCTATAATCCTATATCTTGTCACATGAACCATCCTCAAATTTGAAATAATTGTGATCAAATCATACCCAAATCTATTGTGAGTTATAAATAATAATAATCTACACTAAAAATGGCCAATATATGATGGTCAATATGAGTGGTCTTCAAGTACCGCATCTAGGAAAAATCCTCACAAAAAATTGAAATAAAAAACTAACCAATCCTTTGTGGCCAATACAAAGCCATCATTATTTGAATTACACCAACCAAGAATGCATCAAGTAATAAGAACATTTGTTTTCACAAACTTCATAACCCAAGTATTGCCCAATGATGTACATGATTTTCTTATTTTATTTTTCCTTGTTAGATTTTCATTACACTTATTTTTCATTGTACCCTATACACCTCCTTTACTGAAACAACAATAACAATTATGAACTTTTACATTGGAGTAAATAGCCCATCTAATTCTCTCCAAAAAAAATATTTATAATGAAAGAAAAACATTTGTCTCTCGTTTGGGTATACATAACTAACAAAATATAAAATATGTTTAGTTATACAACAGTCAAATGAAACTTTTTGAGTGCAAATATAACCTTCTCAAACCTTCTTTTGAACCTTAAATTGATGATCACTCAAGAAAATATTTATCTTCAATATTTGTACCTAAAAATATAAATAGAAAGAAAAGTCACAAGTGCCAATGGGGTCTCCACCCAACCATAGGATTGTAACTTCAACCCACCCTTGAGCTAGGGGTCACATAGCTCTTCTAGGGTGCAAAGAACACTTATCACTTAGATATTTTAACAAATAAACACCACATAACATTCACATTACTATTCTTTGCACTTTGCAACAATTTCATTCACATCCTATTAAATTCCTTCACCTAAAGCACATATATGGTTATCATGTTGAAATATAGACAAAGAGGGTACTCATACCCAAGAATAAACTTGTTCATAATTCACAACAAAAGATATAAGGATTCACCATCTATTTTCACATAAATTTCACAAATATATCAAAATATTCCAAGCATTCTTTTACACATCAAAACAAAGATCTAACAAAGGATTTAGACCTTACCATAATAATTGATATCCAAGTTGAAGAAGACTAACAAACCCTCTTTCCCATCTTTCCTTCCTCTACCCTTCTTCTCTTCTCTTCTTTCATCCAGCTAGCATTTGCTTCTATTAAATGAAAAACTAAAGAACTCAAGAATAATTCCCAAAGGAAAAAAACCCTTCTCCATTCAAGGAGAAAAAATAAATAGAAGGGGAAAAGAAAATACCTTTCCTTCACCACCTAAACTACCCAACCAACTCTAATTTTCACCACTTTTCAAAAGTGGGTAAATAGAGTTGAGTTCTAAACTCTAGAAACAAAGCTTTAAACATCAAATGTGTAAATGGAAAAACAACACTTTTCAAACCATCATTTTTTAAAATAATGGCATACGAGGCCATGTGAGCATCTATCGAAAACAACACAAGGCTAAATGTTCATCTGTCTTACTGCTCCCATCTAAACTCTCATCATCATGCCATCATATGAAGGATGGGGCATAATGTTATGATGTCTAAGAAATACCATTTTGTAGGGAGAATAGCCTGAGCCATCTTATGATGTCTTGCGTGTCTAATTTCGTGAAGTTTTCTTAAATAGTTAGTTTCAAAATTTAAATTCAAATGTAACTAATATTTAAATTAGAGTGAGCTTTTGGATTAACCGTGAATGAGTTTCAATCGACATTTTGGATCACATTCAGTGATCCATCATCAGAAAAAGGAGAGTAAAAATAGATCACTGATTATGGATCACTGAGTGTGATCTGAAATGCCAATTGAAACTTATACACAATTAATCCAAAAATTCACTCTAATTTAGTTCGTGGACTGTCAAAAACTCATACTAACTAATATATTATTATCTAATCGATGGCTAGAAGATTTGAAGCAACACACATGAAAGATTGGATTTCTAATTAAAAAATAGAAGTAAATCAATATGCCGCCTTATAGGTACTAAGACATGATAGAAACAAATATTTACACACAGAATCATACATGGCAACCTGCCACTTGAAAACGTGGCCTGGTATTTTTGAGTTTGGGGATTGGATTTGAAGGTGGTGTTTGAAATTAGAGAATGTTTGGTTTAGTTGGAACTTGAGTTGGACTTATGGAGGTGTTTTTGGCTTGCTTTGTTGATTTGCAATTCTTGTAACGGGTTTCTTAAGTTTTTTCATGGTCTGGTAAATAGTTTCTCTTTTAAGCACTGCAGGGGCTTCACTTTAGTTGTAGCGGCCTGGGACACTTGAAGAGGGGCACCCAGAGTATTGCTAATACTCATTACATATTAACAAGGCTTTGTTAAAAAGTAATTTCTCCCATTGGTTGTGGAAATAGAAACTGCAGTTTTGCATGAGCAATATCTATTGTAATTAGAAATAAGCTAAAATTTAGTTAAGTTTTTCTGTAGTTTGCATGTTCTAGATTTTTCCTGTAAGTTGTAAACTCCTCTATAAAAGAGGCATGATATAATTGATTTTGAGATGTAATCAAATCTGATGAAGTAATAAGATATATTTTGTGTGCAGCAACACATTGTGCAAATTATTGTGTTTATCTAAATTGATGTGTTGAGCAAGTTATTATGTTTCTATGTATTTGTTTTTTGTTTATCTCCATTAAATCTAACATGTGGTATCAGAGCTAGCTCAAAAAAAAAAAAAATTCGGGTTTGAGAATTTGCAGCAGTAAGAGGTGAAAAAAAGGAGATATGCATGTGTTGCTAATTATATATCAAAAAAAAGGTTGTGTTTTATTTTATTGCAGATTATATCTGAGTGCCAAAAATTTTCAAAGGAGATTGTTTTTTGTTAATCTCAGCTATAGAGAAAGTTGTTGATGTGAAGCTGCTTGAAGGAGAAAAGTGTTGTCCAAAAGAAAAAAAAGGTTTGCAAGAGGTCAAAATTGTTCAATGAAGGTTCATTGTCATAAGAAATATTGGTAGATCGTTGTTTAATGTATGGAAGAGTTAAGGAGATTATGTGAAGAGCTGATAGTCATTGAAAGAAAGGCATAAAAGCCCCAGTCAAAGAGAGATGCAGTTTAAAATCACTAAAAAGGTAAGATAAAAAGTAAGTTGTAGTGTTTTAATTTGTTGTTGCTAAGGGGGAGATCTAGTTGTTTAAATTGAAAATCATAGTTTGAGTGAAGGAAAAATAAATTGTTTGAAGTTGGTTGAAAGGAAACTTGGTAGCAGAATCATAGTCAAGTGCAAAGGTAAGGTGTAGTTAATCATTTGTTTCAATGGGTAAAGCTGGTAAACGTGTTATGAAAGAAAATGAAGTTTTAGAGGAAGAATTGATGATAGTTAAAAAAGATAATTTTGAATTAGTAAGAAAAATAAAGGAGTTGATAAAGGAGAAATATGAGTGTTTATGTGAAATTGAGAATTGTGGAAAAGAATTGGGTGATGTTAAAAGAAAGAACAAATAATTAGATGAAAAAATAAAATTGTTTGATGAGGTTAAGAAAATGAAAGAAGATTTTGAAGAAAAACTGAAATTGTTAGAATCAAAAAATTGTTTGCAGAAGGAAAAAATATATAAGTTGAAAGAAGAAAATGAATGTTTAAGGAAAAAACTATTTGTGTGTGATGTTTCTTGTGATACAAAAGATTTGGTTTGTTTTGTTGATAAATCAAATGATTTATGTGATAAAGTTGAAGTTCTTATAAATGAGGAATGTAAACATAAAGATTATAATGTAAATGGTAATGAGAGAAATGTAGGTTTTAAAATTATGCAAAAAATGGGTTATAAAGGTAAAGGTTTGGGAAAACATGGGCAAGGGATGAGAGAGCCCATACAACCAATTGTGAGGCCAAGAAATGAAGGTCTCGGATATGGTGAGAAAGATAAAAATGATAATGTAAGTGTTACAGGTTCATGTAAATCAGCTAAAAGCATGGAGTTTATGCAATGTTCTCATTGTCACAGGGGAGGACATAAAAAAGAGAAATGTTGGGATCTTAATCCTTGTAAAATTTGTGGGTTGAAAAATCACTCAGAAAAAAACTTGTTGGAATAGAGAGTGGAATGAACAATCTATGAAAGATTGTATGAAGATCGATTATGGATGGATCGGTGGATCCAATTGGAGAAAAGTTATAGGTATGTTTACAAGGATGTATAAGCCTAAATATTGGCATAGTAAAAGCAATGTTGGTTTTCAAACAAAGTTTGAAGGATTGCCACAGCAGTTGGTGAAGAGTTGAAGATAATTTGAAGGTACCATGAAGATTGAAGATTAAGTGAGAAGATTTTGACAATAAGAATTTGAAGAATGAAAATGCTAAAGCATGTGGTCGAAATTAAGGGGGAGTGTTAAAAAGTAATTTCTCCCATTGGTTGTGGAAATAGAAACATTGGTTGTGGAAATAGAAACTGCAGTTTTGCATGAGCAATATCTATTGTAATTAGAAATAAGCTAAAATTTAATTAAGTTTTTCTGTAGTTTGCATGTTCTAGATTTTTCCTGTAAGTTGTAAACTCTATAAAAGAGGCATGATATAATTGATTTTGAGATGTAACAAATCTGATGAAGTAATAAGATATATTTTGTGTGCAGCAACACATTGTGCAAATTATTGTGTTTAAATCTAAATTGATGTGTTGAGCAAGTTATTATGTTTCTATGTATTTTATTTTTGTTTATCTCCATTAAATCTAACAGGCTTTAATGTGTTTGAATCTGGAGCTATGTATCAAAACCCCAACTTAATTGACATTTTTCTTTCTAAAGTTGATTTTGTGATGTATGTTAGTTGTTTTTTTAGTTCTTTTCAAATTTGAAGGTGGAGTTTGATATGTTTGAATTTGCCGTTTGGTGTTCTGGAATTTGGGAATTGCATTCATAGTTGGGTTTGAGTTTTTTAAAGTAGGAGATAGAATTCAAACTTGTGCTTGATTGTTTTAAATTAGGGGATTGGATTTGAAGGTGGTGATTATTTTTTTTTGAATTTGGATTTGAAAGCTGTGTTTTACTTTTTTAATTTTTATTTGGTGGATTGAATTTTATATTATAATTTTGAATTTGGTGATTATATTTGAAATTGGTGTTTAATGATTTTGAATTTGTGGATGTATTTTAGAATTGGAATAAAAGTTGTGTTGGATCTTTTAAAATTTGACAATTGGATTTGAGGGTAACACTAACATTTTTTGAGTTTGGAGATTGGATTTGAAAGTGGTCTGTGATTTTTTTGGGGACTGAATATTTTGTTTTATCATTTTGAATTAGGGATTGCATTTGAAGTTGGTGGTTGATGTTTTTGAATTTGTGAATGTGTTTTGAAAGTGGTGTTTGGTGTCATTGACTTTGTGATTTTAACTATGGAGGCAATGTTCAATTAACATTTTCAACATGTAGATTAAATATATTGGTGTATTTTTTCTTCTTTTGTTTAGAGGTTGAATTTGTAGGTTTCATTTGGAAAAATGGTGTGGGAGTTGTTTGACTTAAGCCTCAAAACCTCCAATTAGCATGCTGAGGTTCTCTACCACTATGTTATTGACACCACTTGCGGTCTGTAATTTGGAGTCCAGACTATTCTTTGAATCCAATCTCTTTTGTTCAAGAATCATTTCGCTTTGATAATTATATACCCTCCCTTGTTCTTTATTATTTATATTATTCAATCATTCTATTTGGAAGAGTTCTCACATGCCATACCATCAACTCCCTTATACTATCTCATTTGTAGTCTTCAATGTGGACTGTTCTTTTGATAACTCTCTCAAATCACACCTCTTTGTTTGGGGATTCTAGTCTAGCTCTGATATCAAATTATTTTTTATGGATCAACTTGGTCTCAAGCCTAAGACCTCCAATGTTGAGTTTCTCTACCAATCAAATTATTTTTTATGGATCAACTTGGTCTCAAGCCTAAGACCTCCAATGTTGAGTTTCTCTACCAATCAAATTGTTTTTTATGGATCAACTTGTTCTCAAACCTAAGACCTCCAATGTTGAGTTTCTCTACCATTGTGCTGTCAGTCCATTTGGATTCTCGACTGTTCTTCAAATTCAATCTCTTTTGTTGAAGAATCATTTCATTTTGACTACGATATACCCTCCCTCATTCGTTATTAATTATATTATTCTCTTATTCTATTTGGGGAGCTCTCACATGTGATACCATCAACTCTCATATACTGTCCTATTTGTAGTCTTCAGTGTGGAATGTTCTTTTGATAGCACTTTCAAGCCACACCTTTTTGCTTGGTGATCCTAGTCTGGTTCTAATATCATGTTATTTTCTATGGATCAGCTAGAATTTAAGTTTAAGACTTCTGACTAGCATGCCAAGGTTCTCTAACACTCTGCATTAGTCCAATTGTAGTCTGTAGTTTGGAGTCTGGACTGTTCTTTGAATCCGATATTTATTAAAAATTCATTGTAGTCTGTAGTTCGGAGTCTGGACTGTTCATTAAATCGGATTTTTATTAAAAAATCATTTCACTCTGCTGACTATATACCCTCCCTTTATTCTCTTAATTTATTTGGGAGAGTTCTTTCATGCCATACCATCAACTCTCTTATACAATGTGTTATAGGCCTTAACTTATATCTCTATGGCAAAAAGTCTGCCCTTCGAACTCTTACTGTTATTTTCCTCTTCATTGAGCTGATTGATGACACTGGGTTTGAAGCCGTCACATCCTCGTCAGAAGGACCCCTGACACGTGGTCATGATCAACAAAATGAATAAAAGGATGAAAAAAAAAAATCAGATATGACCCTAAACTGATCAACTACAAGCAGTTAATTGATGTGATTGATGGCACTGGGTTTGAAGCTATCGCATCCTCGTCAGAAGGACCCCTCTAACGTGGTCATGGTCAAAGATGGCAGAGGTCATGTGGAGCTACCGAGCCCTCTCACGGCAGGAGATAGCTCAAATTAAAGGGGAATGGTGTCGGTATGTTGTGCAGGGGCTGCACAGTCAATGAGGCATGGCACCCCTACCATTCTCCTTAATCATTCACGTGAAGGGGCGGACAGAAGAAGAGAGTATGGCGCAGGAGAGGGGAAATGGCTGTCTGTGCCATTAATATGGAGGTCGCAGGGAAAAAGAGGCATCTCGGCAAATTTTTATACCCCCCACGACCCCATATCTACTCATTCAATTTCTGTTTCGGAAGGAGAAATGTGAGTGAAAGGGCATAAGGAAAGGGAGGCAGAGAAGAATGGACGGCACCGCAAGTGCGAAAGGAGAAGTTGGCGTGACTTTGGGCAGTGTTTGAGTGCTGGAAGAGGTGTGCTATTTTGGAGGGGAGCGAATGCAGGAGAAACTAGTTGGACGGAGGGCAGGAGGAAGAGAAACGCAGAGGGGCGGATTTTACAGAAGCTTCTCTGATTATCTACTGGGGAAGAAAGGTATAAAGTTCATGGCAAACTCTTGCATGGTGAAATTAAATTAATTCAGAGTTATCTTTAATTTGCGATGGACTTTATTCCTATCTTCCCCAGTACTAATCATGGTGAAATTAAATTAATTCAGAGTTCTCTTCAAGCTTTACTTAGTGTCGAAGATATAGAATTGGATATGTAATTAGTTCTGACATAGAATCCAAAAAATGACAGGATCTAGAATTTTCATGGAGGTGGTTAAGGAGACATGTTCTGGAAACTACAAGGCAATTTTGTTTCAGCCTGAAGAGCCACGACGCCCAGACAGAAGTAGAAAATTTAATAGCTACCGTAAGTCTTTCTTATGGTTTTCACTCTAACGTACTTCTTTTAGACATGATTTTTAATGTCATGGACTCTGTTTTGTGGCTGTTTTTTGTAGGTGCAAGGCGTATGGAATGCAATGACTGCAGGAAATGCACAGAATGGATTTGTTAAAAGGTTTAGAAACATTCAAGTAAATGCAACTGGTAGGTGTAAAGCCAGATTCAACAACTTTTGCCGGCGTCCTCCCTGTGTGTGCCAAAATGGGAGCTTTGGAACAGGGTATGGACATCGATCAAAGGAAAGGGGATTTTTTTATTATCAGAAGTTATAGTTGCAAGTGCTCTGGTAGGCATACATACAAGATATGGATGGTTTTTGTAAGGAATTCTTTATAGTTTTCTTGGTCTATTATTTTAATTCGTATCACTATATGTAAACAATCGCCCCTTTGCTGTTATTTCCTTACTATTTGTTTGAGGTTGTTCTCGCTGGTGTTGCATCGAAAGATGGCCGTGCCATATATAGGTTCATATAAGGTTCTTCAAAAGAGCCAACTTTTTCTATGGTTTGAATTTGGTGACTTCATTATTGTATTTTGGTTCATGGCGGTTAGTTTTTATCATATTTGATTTTTTTAATTTATGTTTGAGTATTTCTCTTAATTTTCTTTAATGAAATAAATAGAAATTTTATAGGTTGTATGCAGCAATAAATAAAATTAAAATTTTATTTTAAAAATATAATAAATTACACATAAAGAAAAAGATGGATTAACTATCAAACAAAAGAATGAACTTGACTTTGAGTTCTAATTTAAGGCTTGTCTATTGTTATCACTTTTTTTGTTTCTATAAAATGAAGCTGGGGCCTTTCTTTGAATAGTTTTTTAATAAAAAATGTTACACATAAGAGAAGATATATACAAAATATAAATTTTATTGATGAAAATGTTGTAACTTCACAAACTGTATGTTTTATAGAGAGGTTACCCCTCAAAGTGGCACTATGAAGATAATAAAAGCATTTTGTTTCTCTCACTTTGTAATATTTCTTTGTTCAACATATTTTATCTTGTAGGTTCATTACAAGTGGTATCAAAGCTCTTTCTAGGGAAATTGCTATATGTAGTTTTACTAATTTAGGGTCATCTATAAATATCCATCGTATGCTCTAACCTCCCTCTAGAGGGATCTTGTTGGTTAGAAAGTGGTTATAGCTATAGTTGAACTAAGTCTATTACCCATGTTTTCACAAAAAAATTCCCCTTGCAAATATTTTTTGTTCTTTTTAGGTTAGAAACCTTATGATGAGGGTTTTCAAACATCCTTAGAAGAGTTGTCCTTCTTGGCTAACATAGATTTATCATAAAGTGTATAGTGAAGTGACAACTAATTTATCTCCAATACCTAGGCCTCATATAGCCTTTTGCTTCCTCTTTTAAATCAAGAAAAGAGCTATTCAATAGAGACACTAAAACCATATAGCCTTCTGCTTCCTCTTTTAAATCAAGAAAAGAGCTATTCAATAGAGACACTAAAACTACTATAATTCATGGGCTCTTTCAAAAGAGATCATGAAAAATGGGCTAAGGGGTTATTTTACAATTTTGATCTGAAACCATGGAAATAGAGTCATAAGTGTTGAAAGCAATGCTTGTATCTCATCAACTCTACTTGATATTGATTAGTAATTTTGAAGAATTTTCAATTTGAAAAGAAGAATTGGCTTCCCATGAGTAACAATCCATGCTTAAAACTCATATTTTTTCAAGTCTTGGTTGTGTTCTATTTTCCCCAAACACTTAAGGTCATTGACGATATCAAAAGGCAAAAGCTAGTCGTTTTAGTATTGTGTGTGTATGAAATATTGGATTAATTAAATAGAAATCAAACACATGTTAATAAGACATTAAATCGAAAAGTTGAAAAGAAACAGAACAATGCAAACCGTAATCGCAGCTTCTCGAAACCGTCTTATCCTCCTCTAACTTCAACGTTTTGTTGTTTTCGAATGGCTCTCAGACCAGCAGATCCAACTCAACAAAAAGACAGCATGAAGAATGAGATATGAAATGCATATTATGCGAAATGCAAAATCTATGCTAATATGAAAGTATGGATGTGATGCTGAAAATGATATAAATGCATATGCTAATTGCATGAACGTAGGTATGCGTAGGCAAGTGCATGCCTGTGAATGTGGATTATTAACCAAGGCTTGGATTTGCACAAGCTTTTATAGAGTTTTCGAACGGGTTTGATTGGCTAAATCAATCGACGGTCCAGATTAAGCTTGTTTCGAACAGACGGCGGGAGATCTTCAAAAGTGGAAGAGAAGGATGGAAGGTTTCCCTTTTCTTTCAATTTCGTCATTGAGTTTCAAAGGGAAACTTCCATTTCGAAAGATGAGATACGAATTTGGAAGGGTGAGTTAGCATGAATTAGAAATAAAATAAAATAAATTTATTTAATTTAAAAGTGGAGATGAAAATAGAAACTTACATAATTAAATAACTCACATTTAATTATGTTTAAAATGAAATTAGAGTGAGGAATACTAAATAAGATATTTAATATTTAATTTAATTCGGATATGGGATGGAGAATATTCCATTATTCAAATATTTAAAATATTTAAACTTTAGAACCCAATGATAATTAAATATAAATAAATTATAAAAATTTATTTAATTTAATCAAGCGGAGGGTAGAAATGTTAGTAATTAAATAAAATTATTTATTTAATTTAAGGTAGAAGAATTTAGAAGATGAACGATATAAATAAATAACTAAATTTATTTATATGTAGATGACATTAGAGGAATTAATTAAATAAATCATATTTAATTAATTAACAAGCTTAATCATGACCAATTTTAGACATATACATTTTGCCCCTTTTTGAAGTGATGTGTAAAACACATTGCTTCAAAGAAAATAAGATTTTGCCTCTGATGTTCTTTCGATATTCTTGCTGATGATGCCCCCTCGGGAGGTAAATCACGGATGAGAGGAAAGTGGTTTAGCTCGCGACAGAAAAGAAATGTCCATTTTGAAAATAAAGTCCCATTTTACCCTTGTTTTGACCTTTAAGAGGTAAAAGGTTGAAAGAGACAAGTCATTTGCACTGTTGAGTTTGGTGAAAACTGTAGCTGTGAAAGCGATATTGCGACATGGAGATTCTGTATCATCGCCACCGATTCGAGAGATCACGTAGATATCAGAGGCCAGCTGCTTATGGACCACCGGTGAGTCGATCGATCCTCCTATGCTTTCAAATTTTTCTGTTTGAATCAAAATTTTCATGATTTTTCGCAGTTTCTGTTTTAAAATTTTACGTTTGCGCGCATATAGCAATGTTTAGGCACTTTAAAAAAAATAGGCGCGCATATAGTAGAAACAAACACGCATAGGGCATAGATGTTAAAATGTTTAGAAAAACCAGTGTAGCGCATCCCGTAAAAACTAGCGCACATATAGGGTAGGTTTGAAAATTTTAGGGATAGAGCGCATATAGGGAAAATAGACGCGCATACAGGAAAGCGTGTATCCAACAAAAATAGTGGCACATAGGATGAGAAAAGTGGCGCATACGGGAAAACGCGCATAGGGAGTCTGTTTAAGCGCATCCCGTAAAAAGAACGGCGCATATGGGATTTAGCGCATCCTGTCAAAAGAATGGCGCATATGGGAAAATAGGCACAATTGATATGTTGATGAAAATGATGATGTGTATTGCTTCTTTGGTCAATAGATAGGTAAAATGTCGTGTCATCATGCTGATATGGGTAAAGATGATAGAAAAATCGAATGATTGATTGATAACTTTACTTCCTAGGGTAGAAAATAAAGAGTAGATTAAACTGATATGACTTCTGATAAATTTGCTTCCCGTGATAGAAAACAAATAGTAATTGATGGTAGGATAGATGTGATATGATATCCAGCTTGATAGAGTTGATTTGATTTGATTGATAGAGCTGATTGTGTGATATGGGTCGTTGATTTGCTGCATAGACAAATATGAGTCGTTGATATGGGTCTGATATAGTTCATTGATAGATATGAGTCTGATTTGATATTGTGTGAATATTTGATATGAGTCTAATAGATGATCTTTGTAATGAAAAATAGGAGGTTTTCAAAAACCTCCAGATTAGAGAGCGACACTCAGCAAGATGGGATAGGATCCCTGAGTTGACTCCTGCTGACAGAGCATTGATTAATGCATGCAGTTTGAGACCCTTATTGGCGATGCCACCGATTAGGGTCAATAGAGGATTGTTGACAACACTTGCAGAGCGATGACATTCAGAGTACAACACCTTTCACATGCCGACCGGTGAGGTGACAGTGACTCCTAAGGATGTGTACAGGATCCTAGGTATTCCAGTTGTTGGAGCCCTTGTGTATTATGATCACAAGGAGCTTGGAGGTACAGATGCTTTGAGGAGAGTGTATGGAGATGCGCAGATAGCCGGGTACTAGGTACCATGGGCAGACTTTCATGGATATCCAGCCTTGCCAACAGTTTTGGGTGCTTTCATCGGAGGTCTCCTTTGTCCGGATCGCCGGGCAAAGGGATTGTCAGTGGGCTGGGGCAGGATTCTAGAGCAGATGATGCTACAGCCGAGGAGTTATGCATGGGGGAGCTGCATGTTAGCTCATCTCTATCACGATTTGCACCAGGTGGTCTACAGAGGATCGTCCAGTTTATCTTGTGGGGTTACGCTACTACAGATCTAGGCATGGGAGCATTTCGCTGTGATGAGGCCGGCATGTTCAAGAGTGAGGCCACCAGGCAGACCATATATCTATATGTATTCTGAGTTCCTTACCCAGCCCAAGCTGGGGAAGGTAGATTATTGGAGATGACTGCTAGATGACATCGATACAGTCATATGGCGACTGTATTTGGATTGTGAGCCATGGGCGGCTAATGATATAGAGATGCCCTATGTATGTATTCCGCGATTCCTGATAGGGAGCACTCCCTTCATTTTGAAGAGATTTTTGGCATTGCGGGTGCATAAGTAGTTTGGATTTACGCAGGGGATGCCGCAGGGGGTTGCACACTACGCTCGGAGCAGAGATGAGGCCAGATGGGGGCCATGTATTTTGTATCAGGTTGCCTACACAGAGTTCATGGCATTGGCACCTGAGGCATGGGTTGGCAGACGAGACATCGTGGATGCTGGGATGTCCAATGAGTATGCTACCTATTTCCACATGCATCCATTTCCACAATTTACTAGCCTAGATGAGCCAACACCGATTTTGGTAGTACCGTAGCCCGGGGCAGGTAGACAGGAGGATGTGGCCGACAGTGAGCAGGGAGTAGTGGGAGGAGAGGTGGAGAGCGGAGAGGAGGGCTCAGATGATGATGATGATGGTGGGGATGACGGTGGAGAGGGGGGACATGTGCTGGGGAGGTCGGGACAGGATATCTTGAGGGGTGTGCAAATTATGCGACGAACAAGGACAGGGATAGGGAGGTGGATAGTGATTCGTATGGCCTCCTCCTCGCAGTAGGGACAAATAGCCACTCTTTAGGCTTAGGTGCAAATATTGCAGGGGCAGCAGGGACAGCTACAGGGTCAGTTGTCGCATGCACATGCTTTTATTATGCAGCTACATGCACAACTTACACAGGCACAGGTACAGGCACCTTCCCTAGACCCACGATTAGCTCAGGTAATCACAGAGAGGGATGCATTTAGGCGACGGGCAGTAGAGGTTGAGGGCATGGCTCAGAGACTGATGGGCACTGTAGAGAGTGCGTCACTGCGAGATGCCATTGCAGAGGGTATGGAGATGGCTAGGGAGGCTGAGTACTACAGGGTGAGATATGAGGAGCTATGTCCTCCAGAGCGTAGAGAGCCATACCCGCAATCCCACAGCAGGACCCAGAGCAGATCACAGACACATACCCAGAGTAGGGAGTGATAGGGCCACGACAGGACCCAGATGCAGGCACTAGTGGCAGACCACCTCCCTCCGGACCAGTACCATCAGGAGCATCGACCAGTTAGACTTTATGATGTATAGCATTTTTTTTAGCATGTATATGACATTTCTGATTATATTTGAGGTATTGGATATTGTAGTTTCATTGGACATTTGGACATTTGTATCATTTTTGATGAGTGATGATATGCAGCGGCGATGATTACTTTGATGATGATGTGATGTGCATTTTATGATGTGATGATATGATATGCATTTATGTCTGTGTTTGTGGAGATTTGATGATATGTAGGATGATTTGATTATGATATTTTATTATGATTACGATTTGATGATGTGTACTAATGATGTCATGTAGATGAATTACCTATGATGTGTATTTTTGGATTTTGTAATGTAGATAAAAGATGAAAAATGAATGTTATGTTCATGATATGCATTATGATATGATGTGATGTGAAATGTCATGAGTGGATAAAATGTTATGACATGGGATGATAGGAATACTGCTATGAAATAGTGATGTATAAATAGTGATGTATGAAAAAAATGATATGTGATGAAATGTAAAAAGAGAATGATATTGATAATGGTAAAGAAAATGATGAAATGATAATGTTAGCTGATAATGCAATATTAAATGATGATGAAAATGAAATGTAAAATGATAATGAAATACTAAATGATAATGATAATGCAATATTAAATGATGATGAAAATGAAATGATAAATGAATGAATGATAAATGAATGAAATGATAATGAAATATTAAATGATAATGATAATGCAATATTAAATGAAATGATAAATGAATGAAATGAAATGACTATATATGATGAAATGATAATGAAATATGTTAAATGATAATGATAATGGATATGAAAATGAGATGATAAATGAATGATATGAAATGACTATAATATAATGAAATATGTTAAATGATAATGATAATGGATATGAAAATGAGATGATAAATGAATGATATGAAATGACTATAATATAATGAAATGATAATGAAAATGAGAATAAAATAAATGATAAAGGTAACGAAAAATGAGTAAAAATGAATGGAAAGACGATAATGGTAATGAATCGTATATGAAACGAATATGAGTGATAATGGTAATGCGATGATTTGAATGATAATGATAATGAAAATAAACTGAAATGAATGAAATGAATATAATGATTAAGATGATACCTAATGAAATGGGGAAGTGATAATGTTAATGAAAATGCAATGATAAGATGATAATGCTAATGAAAATGCAATGATAAGATGATAATGAAAATGCAATGATGAGATGATAATAAGATGATAATGAAAATGCAATAATGAGATGATAATGAAAATGCAATGATGAGATGATAATGCTACAAATGTTTGTATTGGCCTCCACAAATAGTCCAAAGAAATATGATAGCGGTTGACCGTTCGAAAACTCTCGACGCAAATCCAATATGCAGTTATGACCTAAAATGAAAATGCCACTAAATGAAACAGACCATTTTGTTGAGCCTTTTAGTGAACTTGCTTAAATCATCATAGAGTGTTTGAAAATGTTGAAAGTGTGTACAAGCATCAGAGGGGGAATTAGCACCAATGATGACCTGAGTACAACTTTCATGAGTTTTGATAGAGCAAGTGAATACAAGCATCTAGGTATAATTGAACCAAGATGACCTAATTATTTCTTGCATAAACAGACAAAGACTAACCATTATCTGATGCAAATTTGGGACTTTCATCAATGATAAACTTTGGAAATCATGTCTCGCGACATACTTGCAACAGATAAATGATTAACCTCAAGAAATTAGATAAAGAAAAATCATCCTCTTTCCTTGCCACTCTAGTTCAGTACATCATCGAGTGTGCTCTAGAGAAATGATGTCAAAAAATAAACAACCATTGTTCACCAAATGAAATATTGTGATTCCAAACATTATTTCAGATTAGAGATCATCCAGATATGAGTCATGGTAAGGTATGCAACTGAAAGCCACTATGATATGGATCAATGGTTAATTGCTTTGTTTTGCGTGATTGGTTTCGATGACATTGTCTTATTGTTTTGGGAAGATCTGAAAGTTGGTTGCCCCCAGTATGTCCATATTTGCCCTTGGTATCAATACAAATTGCTGAAATGCATATGTTCAATAATCAAACCATGGTAAGACGTTATCGCTCAAGGCAAATGATGGCACGGTGCTGTCGTGACCCTAAGATGATGGAAAAAAAGATGCGTGAAAAATGAAGACTAGGCAGTCAAGTGCAGAGCATGAACTAATAGATGGAGAGCTACAAATAGCGTCTGTTTGCCAGATTTTCACTATTTGTTTTTATTGCATTTTTCTTGTCAATAGACTGCCTGTTTGCTAGGTTTTCACCCTATGACGGTTTTTTTTTAGGACTTTTTCTGATTTTTTTGGATTTCTTCAAGACTTTTTCTAATTTTTTTGGTAACCGCCTTAGACATAATACTTTTTCAGATGCATGCGGTTGATAGGTTCGTCAAACAGGTCCCCTTCTGGTGTTGATAGCTTGTAGGCTCCTGAGCCATAGACTGCGATAACCACATAAGGACCTAGCCAATTTGGATCGAACTTTCCTTTACTCTCTGTCTTGTTGATTGCGTGGATTCTCTTTCAGAACAAGATCACCCACTTGAAAGGTACATGGCTTTACTTTGTGGTTGTAGCTGTGAGACATCATTTGTTGATATGCTTTTAGATGATCAGCTGCTCTTTGTCTCTTCTCATCTAGGAGTTCCAGTTCTTGGAGTTGGGAAACTCAGTATTCATCATCTATTGTAAGGCCTTTCAATGATACTCTGAGTGAGGGAATCTCCACTTCTAAGGGCAATATGGCCTCTGCTCCATAGACAAGAGCGAATGGTGTTGCTCCTGTTGGTGTGCGGACACTGGTTCGGTAGGCCCATAGAGCAGGATTGAGTTGAATGTGCCAATCCTTCCCTGAAGTATTTATAGTCTTCTTCAAGATTTTCAATATTGTTTTATTTGAGGCCTCTACTTGGCCATTCCCTTGTGGATAGTAAGGTGTTGAGTATCTATGCTGTATGTGAAATCTTTCACAAAGTTCATCAACATCCTAATTTTTGAATGGACGTCCATTATCTGTAATAATGGAGTTGGGAATGCCATACCGACAAATGATATAGTTGAGTATGAATGATGATATTTGTTTGCCAGTGACTTTAGTAAGAGGGACTGCCTCAATCCACTTGGTAAAATACTCTGTTGCTGTGATGATGAATTTATGACCATTTGAGGAAGAAGGATGAATTTTTCCCACTAGATCTAAACCCCATTGAGAAAATGGCCAGGTTGGTGTGAACGGTTGAAGTTCTTGTGCAGGAGCATGAATGAGATTGCCATGAATCTGACATTTTGAACATGTTTTCACAAAAGTGAATGATTCCCTCTCCATCGTAGGCCAGTAGTAATCCATTCTAACCAATTTTTTGGATAAGGTCAGTCCACTCAAATGAGTACCACAGATACCACCATGAACTTCTTGTAAAGCTTTGTCAGATTCCTCACGTTCAAGACATCGAAGTAAAGTACCATCAAGACCACGGTGATAAAGGGTGTCAGCAATGAGGGTATAGCGAGCAGACTGGCGGATGAAGTTCTGTCTTAGGTTACGGGATAAATCGAGTGGTAAAATATTGTCTTTGAGGTAGGCATAAATTTTTCTGTACCAAGGCGAATCGGATCCTACCAAATGACAAATGATTTGGCTTTCAGGGGTATCATATGCAGGTGTAAATGATTGTTCCACCAGAAATTCATAATGATTTTGAGTTTCTGGGAGTTGCAACAATGATGCGATTGTGGCCATGGCGTCAGCTGCTTTGTTATCAATCCTTGGAATTTGTGTAAATTTAATGTCCACAAAGTATTTCTTGAAATCATCAACCATCTTTTTATATGGTAATAGTTTCTCATCTTTAGTTTGATAATCATCATTGATTTGATAGATGACCAGCTGTGAATCACCATACACCTGTAGTTCTGTAATTCTCCATTCTAGTGCTATTTTGAGTCCAGTGATTAATGCTTCATAGTCATCTATATTGTTGGTGCATGGAAACATTAGATGATATGATCTGGGAATGGTGTGTCCTTGAGGGGTGACGAAAAGTATGCCTGCCCCCGATCCATGTTGAGTGAAAGAACCATCAAAATATAGAGACCATGTTTGCTTAGATTCTGTAGTGAAGACATCGACATCTGGAAATTCAATGTGCAGAGGATGATCTGCTTGTAGTGGTGCTTCAGCTAATTGATCCGCTATAACTTGTCCTTTGATGGCCTTGTGATCGACATAATGTATGTCAAACTCACTTAGAATCATTACCCACTTTGCTAACCTTCCTGTCAATGATGCTCTGCTTAACAAATACTTGAGTGGATCAATCTTTGAAACTAGATTTATTGTATGGGTTACCATGTAATGCCAAAAATTTTGTGAAGCAAAAACTACTGCCAGACAAGCTTTCTCAATAGAAGTGTAATTGAGCTCATGACTTGTTAATGTTCTACTGATGTAGTATATTGCACGTTCCTTTCCTGTAGAGTCTTCTTGTGCGAGCAGTGCCCCCAGGGATGTCTCAGTCGCAGCAATGTATAAAATGAGTGGTTTGTCTGGATTTGGTGATACGAGTACTGGTGGAGTCATTAGATATTCTTTGATTTTCTGAAAAGCCAATTCACATTTGTCATCTCACTTGAAAGGAACATTTTTATGTAGTAGATGTGTGAAAGGTAAACTTTTGTTAGCCAATTGTGCAATGAACCTCCGTATAGATTGAAGTCATCCTTGCAGTGATCTTAACTGACCGATGTTCTTTGGTGGAGGCATTTCCATAATTGCTTGAACTTTTGCTGGATCTACTTCAATTCCCTTTTCTGAAACAATGTACCCCAAGAGTTTTCCAGATTTGACCCCAAAAACACATTTCTTGGGATTAAGATGAACTTTGAACTTCTCTAATCTTGCAAATATTTTGGACAATACTTCAAGATGTCCTTCTCTGGTGTATGATTTTTCCAGTATGTCATCCACATAATCTTCCATGAAGATATGCATCATGTCATGAAAGATTGTAGTCATGGCTCTTTGGTAGGTAGCCCCAACATTCTTCAGACCGAAAGGCATCACGTTCCAACAATAAGTTCCCCATGGACACGTGAAAGCTATTTTCTCTTGATCTTCAGGTGCAATCTTGATTTGGTTATATCCAAAACAACCATCCATTAATGAATACATGGCATGGCCAGTTGTCAAATCAACTATGGTGTCAATATTTGGTAATGGGAAGTCATCCTTAGGACATGCTTTGTTGAGATCTCTGAAGTCTGTACATATTCTGACAGTTTTATCTAGTTTGGATATAGGTACGATGTTGGAGATCCATTCTGCATAGTCGATTGGTCTGATGAATCCCACATCAAGAAGTTTTCTCAGTTCTTCTTTAACTAATAATGCAACATGAGGGTGCATCTTTCTGAGTTTTTGTTTTACTGGTTTGGCCCCTGGTTTGATAGAAAAATGATGCATGATAAGATCAGGATCAAGACCAGGCATGTCAGCATAAGACCACACAAAATTGACCTGATTTTCTTTTAGGAATTCCATGAATTCTGGTATTTATTTTTTAGTCATTGATGCAGCTAACTATAAAATTCTTGGTTTGTCTGAAGTCTCAAGATCGACAGCATTTGTAGGCTCAATTAGAATAGGCGATTGTTCATGGTAGTGCTCCGGAAGAGTGTCAAGATTCCCATCGTCTGGTGCCTCAAAGAGGTTTTCACCATCAAATATGCTCTTTATTTTATCTTTTGTTTGATCTAATACTACCAGATTTTGGTTTTCACCATTAGATCTTTCTTTTTTGTTTTTACTTTTGCAGCTGGGAGACTTGACATTCTCCTGATCAAAAACTTTATGTCAAAAATCGTTGGTGGAACAATCATTTGTATCTTCTGCGAAAAGGAAATTTACAATAGCTTCATCACTTGGAAACATGGGTATGTTAATAGATTCAGTAGAATCCCAATCAATGAGGTCAGGATAGATCAAAGGTAGAGGATCGTCAGGTTGTGTGAGATTGGCTATGGTTAAGGTCATAATAGAGTGGTCTGTAGGATCCGAGGTATGAGGTGGACCAACGATGATACTGTCCTCCTGATAGTGTTATTTGTTTAGATCTGATTCAGTATTACTAGAATCATAGTTGATTTGTGGTTCAAATTCTTATGGTTGGGACCCTGAACCTTGTCCTTCAATTAGAGTTGGGGCATATTGTTGTATTACATCAACCTCTTTATCCCTCCAGAACTCATTATTGTAAATGGTGTCCCATTCATATTCAACAGAGTCTGTGTCAGAGTTGTTGTCTAGGAAGTTCTGAACTGTTGTCAAACATGCTTCCTGTGAATCTGAGCTTTCTTGCAATGTGAAGACAGTGCCATGTTTGGATTTGTTTTCTTTAGAGTGAGTATCATAACCCAATCTAGTTTTCTCTTTTGTAGTGAGTCCACGGAGGTGAATGGGTTCAACTACTCCTTCCTTCCTTTTTCCGATAGGTCCTTCATCATAACCCATCTTCTGTATGATTGAATATCCTTTTCCAGGTCCTCTCATTTCTGGATTGTATGTCACAACTAATTTCTCTAGTTGCATGACATACATGATTTAGGAAGCATGTTCTGAAACTGCAAGTCAAACTTTTTTTCACCTTTCAGCCTGAAGAGCCAGGAGGCCTTGACAGAAGTGAACAATTTAGTAGTTAACGTAAGTCTTTCTTAGTTGGAGTTTAGTTTTCACTCTACCAGTACTTTTTTTAGACATCATTTGTATGTATATTCTAAGAATTAGAGGGATAAAATTAAAACTTTTTGGACATGATACAATTTGGGCTATCTGTTTCATATCATTGTGGAATTGCATACCGTACTTTGCATTTGTCTGCAATATATATGTTGTTGTTGTCTCTGTTCGATTCGTGAAATAAGATTTTCGATATGAGTGCAGGAATAAACGCTGCAAGAAGAAGCAGCATCACTGCGAAACGGGGATCTCAATTTCTGTTTTGGTGATTACTGAGATTTTATATACTTATTGGATGTTCTTTTCCAAATGGATAACTTTTCACAAGATTTACAAGAGATAAATTTCTCTATTCAACAAAATTTCAAAAACTACAGGTCAGGAGTTTTTAAGTTGTTTAATTTTGTAAATTAAAATTAGTTTTGTGTTCATTTTTATTAAAATGTTTAATGTACTATACTGATAAACTGCATGTTATTGGGTTTTACATGGCTCCCAATCTCATATCTGTTCACACTATTTCTATTCATTCTCAACCTTGAAATCAGCATTTTGTGCCTTGAAATCATTTTCTCCGGGGATGTGGGATTAATCTAGTTCAATCTTGAGGAAAATAGAAAAATTTAAACTTTTGCACCCGCTTTTACTAGCCAAATGTGCTGACCTAGTACATTCAGTGTGCATTAAAACATATAATGATCATAGAGGAAAAATTTAGACCACACTTCAATTCTAAAAAGCAATAAAGAATTAGAGTGCACTTCAATTCTAAAAGGCAATAAAGGAACTGAATTTGAATCATCATTGCAAAGGTCTAATCTACATGTTTGTGAATGCTATTTTTTATCTTTCTCATTGCCATTAATTAAGTCAACCCGTGGGTTTGACTTAGGAAAACTTTTTCACCTATTGATTTGTCAAGCTCCTCTTTGATGTATCTACACACCACATTAACTTCTCAAATTTGTAGCAACATTTTTTGATAAACTATTTTTGCATTTCAAATTATTTTTTCATGTCAAAATGGTTTTGTGATAGTCGAGATCATTTTCAAAGGGTATATCATTGAGTTGCAAATTTTTTATGTCGTTGATTTAAATTTTGAGATATTCATCAAATTGAGGCAATTAGTTTTTTGATAGTGACAAATTATCTTGGAAAAAAATCAACACTATTTATCCATCATCAATCCTCATGCTAATTATACCTATCCTCCTATTTTTTTGGGGTGAGGGGAATAAAAAATTTATTCAAAGAAAATCAAACACACATTATCAAAAGGACTTCTAGATAGTTATAGCCATCAAGATAGACAACATAAGGGAAACTTATTGGGGGTTCTTGTAATACCGCCCAATATTGCATTTGGTAAAATCTAAACTCCTATCAAGATTATGATTTCCTTTAACCATCAACCCAAATTTATCCCACCTAATCATTCGAATTCTGCATCACTTAAAAAGCCTATTTAACTGGAAATAATTGTCCACCTTATTCCATTCCCTAGGAATGCAAAAAAAGTATATTGTTTCAAAGTTTGTGGCTAGACTTAGAATTTTCTTAATCACCAGAGCCAATCTCTAGGAAGATTCTTGGAGATTTCTTTTATTCATCACAGAAATCAAGATCATAAAATTCATTTCATATATGATCTTCATCTAGCCCAACTCATAGGCTCTCTCCAAAGCCTTGAATGGCCCAAGCTGGCCCAAGCCTCCATCTGATTATTTGAGTGTAATTACATATAACTAGAGAAGAAAAATTGTACCAATTCTTCACAATCTCAACTAATTCCACCAATTCTTGTTGCACCTAGATTACCTTGAGCAAAGCCATCAAAATTAATTTAGAAAAACCACTAAGAGGAGACCACCTACCAAACCTATTAAGAAAGACTCTATGGCTAGGCCAAACCTACGAGGCACCAAAAGGGGATAACTCTAAGAGTTTTGTAATTCATACACATGAAGAAAGAGGATCATCAATGTTGAACTTAGCCTCAATAGTCTCCCTGAGCATACTCCTAATCTTATGCCAAACGTGCATGACTATGCTTTGACAACCTTGGAAGATACAATAGTGTCACTCCAACTAAATTTGTTGGAGAGAAAAGGACCAAAATCCCAAGTAGCCATAAGAAAGGATGTAGAAGTTGGAGGTCAACCAATATTAGCCCAAAAATGAAACAAGGAGGCATCATGGCTACTAGACTGGTTCCAAATATTCTACCATAAGCCCTAGATCACAATCGAGAAAGGGCACTAAAAGATGTGATTAGTTTATTCTTCACTATTGCTACAAAGGACACAAATGGAAAGCCCATGGAATTCTCTTTCTAATATTCTCTTAGGTGAGACATTTGTTCTTGTGTATCAACCATATAAATAGGGTTACACTTTGGCTAGTTGAATTTATGACCTATATGAACTAGTCACTATTGTACATGTGATGTATGTGTGAATTAGTCACCCTGTGTATAAGTGATGTATACCTAAGCCAACCACTATGTGAACTTAGGATTATCCTGAATGATATGAAACCTACATGTATTTATGTGTGTTTGAACACTAATGATTGGTATAGAACCAACACTTGACAAGATGTGTTAGTACCATTCTAGTGTAATTGGATTAATTTAAAAGCATAATATTAATTAATAGTCATGATTTAAAAGAGAGATTTAAGATCTTATACAATTTAACTAGATGAACTCTCTCTATCATTGGTGTATGAACTACAAAGCATCTAATTCCCAAAAAGGATACGTAGACAAGGCCATCATGAATGAACCCACAAGGTTTAGGTTTGGGTCTAGGGATGGCCATAACATTGGGAGCTTATCACTTTAAGCATATGAGTGGTGGCATTGAGTTGTTGCTGCCATGGTGATTGGAGAAGTTAAGAAGTCAACACTTCTAAGCTAGAAGGATAATGCTTGGTCAATTAGGTTTGTAATTGTTGAGAATTGAATTAAATAATACTAGTATCTGGGGGATAATTTTTACATGTTGGTTCTTGTAGTTGAATTGTTTTATGCCTTCCTTCTACCAATGTTGATGGTCATGGTGCTTCTATGCTCAACCTTAATATTTTTGAAAGTGGAGTTTTTATTCCTATTTTTTCTCTAGGTGCTTCACTAGGTTTTGGTGCAAACAATTTTTTTTCTCAGCCACATTTGGGTGCCTTTGGTGTGGGTTGCATGCTTACTTTACTCATGGAATTTAACAAGTATTCTTTTTCACTCCTACTTTTACCAATTTAGGTGACAAATTTTCATCTAATCTCCATGCTCAAGTCGATGTTGGTTTCTAGGGATGCTAGTGGTGCCACAAACCTATAGGTTTTTATTTTGATGATTGAGAATTCTCCTAGTAGCCATGTTGTTTGTTTTGTGAAGTTTGTAGCTTCGAAATCGTCATTAGTGGTTCTATGCAACCATTGTGGGTTTTAGGGGTGTTGCATGCCCTTTGTGGGATAAATTATGGCCCCTCCCCATGCACAATCTCCCATTGTGGTGGTTTGTGAATAAGATGTGCTTGAAAATGAATATTTTTATTTATGCAAGGGTTTGGTTTGCAAAACAATTTTCGTCCTTCTCTCCTCAATTTACACAATTGGTCTTGGATTCATGGAAACCTCTTATCAAGGGGAAGATTGAGATTTTTCCTTGTGCTAAGGGATTATTCATATCATATTTTGCCTCTTCAAAGGATAGGGATGCGACACTTGACAATAGGTTGGATGGGTGCAAAAAGATGGGGGGCCAAATTGTGGCCAAATTTTTTAAAAAAATTTGACAGCTCATAACACGAGCACATTATAACATGCTCACATTATGAGCAATTAAAAGCAAAACAATGAAATTGAGCTCATTTGCTTTGTGACTTTTTTTTTCTGCTTACGTCCAAAAGCCCTTATTTTGCATTCTCGCATTATGGGAGGAGTGAATCTTGCAAGTTTTTCATCAAATTGTTGCTATTTCATCACCAAGTTGCTGCCACTTTGACGGGGAGGTCGAAGAGGTAAGGATTGTTTGTTTTTTGTTGTGAATTTGTTAGTTTTAGGTTGGTTTGATATTATTTGTTGAATTTGTAGGAGATGATAATGAACTTGCAAACCCTCTTCAAAACCCTCCTAAAAATCCTCAACAAGTAGAGCAACAACAACAGGAACAAAATCATCAAGTTCAACAACCACAACAATAATATTCTCTACCAATCCCTCAACATCTTCTTGGCACTCAACAAAATTTAATGAGTGAAATTGAAAACAATAAAAAATAAATCAAGGAGTTAATCACGAGGTTGAATGATTCAAACAGTTCAACCATGGAAGGAAAAACACTTGCAAATTCACTTAAAGAAATATTCAAACATGTAGATGCAATCAATAAACAATTAAGTGGTTGGCAAGATAGGAGGCAGGTGGCTAAGAACTTTTTACCGGGATAAATTATCATATAAAGATGTAAAAGATCTAAAAATTACAAAATTAGATTTGTGCACATTATTCACCGACCTACACACAAATCAAAATATTAGCCTCAATGCGAAGAGGTTTCCTATCCATTGGTGCCACCACCAACAGATTAGAAACCTTTTTTGAGATAGGTGGTACATGGTTTTTGATTACCCACCATGCAACAATTGCAAAGTCCCACAATATTTCCTGAGGAAACTATACTGTGAGTTCATCCTGAACAAAATCTCAAATTATTTTGATATGAGGGACATTCGGGGGAGAGGTGGGGGTTGGCTCAAGATAGACCCGGTGCACAGCAGGATCTTAGGAGGCAAGCGAGACAACCTCTCGCTAGGCTGCCTCATGGGCACATCGTTATCCCTTCCATTGCGAAGGAGAGTGCTGAGGTAGACACTTTGCAGGCCATCGACTCTTTGATCTAGAGTTTCATCCAGCATGCCAGCCCTATACTACAACACCATTCAGGGGAGTCTTCTAGTGGTGGGCTTCGATCCCATTTGTGTCAGGCTTGCGGGGCGACTTGTTCATATGACCCCACCAACACTCAGGATGTTGCTACATAGGATACATCTGCAGCTATGGAGATGGCGAGGGAAACTAACATTTTGAATGAGGCTTATGGAATTGATACTTAGGTAAATGTTACATGTTCATTGAATTTAATTTATTAAATTTCAATTTTGAAATGCAAGATCAACTAATTTAGTTTTATGATTTTAATAAAATTTCAGGGTTGCAATGTTGATACTGGATACACCGGCCCTACACATGCTTATTACTCCACTGTATCTACTGTTGAAGTATGTAACTAGTAAAGAATTATAAATTTATTACATGTTAATAACATTGTTATATGAATGGTATTCTAATATCTGATTTTGGATGTTGAATAGGCTAATATTGGAGGTTTTGTGGGAACACCTCCTAGTGCCAGTGGATTTAGACAAACCTTCACACAGTTAATAGAATAAAGAGTTTAAGTAATGAATTGTACTTAATAGATTTGTGTAGTTTATATTCATATCGTTGATTACATTGCATTGCACATCTTTCAAAATCAAAGCATTATTTCACATTCCATAACTAACAACTAGATGTTGATAAATGAAAAAAATTCAACTACAATATAGTTTTTTAGAAAGTCAACATAAGTAGTGATGCAATTAATTCACATAGCAAAAGTAATAAGTAGAAGCAACTTCCAATTGTATTTTCTTGTCATGGCATTCCATGAGACCACTTTTTACTAAGGCATCTTTTCAAATACTTCACTGCCTTGTATATGCTATGCATGCTTGGAAGAAATATATGAAAGAATTTAATAACTTAAGCAATAGCATAGACAAGGAAATGAGTTGTTTGAAAAAATGCCTCAAAGAAATGTGGTCTCATGGTGATGTCCATCACCATGAGACCCAATTTCTTTGAGGCATTTTTTCAAATAGCTCACCGCCTTTTCTATTCTACCACATTTTCCATACATGTCTACCAAAGCATTTTATCAAACAATTCATTTCCTTGTTGCTATGGCTAAAAGCCTAAAAAAGGTGTTTTCCAACAAACTATGGATGCTTGGAAAAAATCTATCAAAGCATCATATTAAGAAATAACATAGACAAGGCAGTGAGTAGTTTGAAAAAATGCCTCGAAGAAATGTGGTCTCATGGTGATGGAATGCCATTCCATCACCATGAGACCACATTTCTTCAAGGCATTTTTTCAAACAAATCACAGCCTTTTCTATGCTACCACATTTTCCATACATGATGTGTACCAAAGCATTTGATCAAACTACTCACTTCCTTGCTGCTATGGCTAAAAGCCTAAAATAGGTGCTTTCCAACAAGCTATGGATTCTTGGAAAAAATATATCAAAGCAAAATAGTAAGCAATATCATAGTCAAGGCAGTGAGTGGTATGAAAAAATTCCTTGAAGAAATGTGGTCTCATGGTGATGGAATGCCATTCCATCACCATGAGACCACATTTCTCTGAGGCATTTTTTTAAACAGCTCACTGCCTGAAGAATAGAAACCAACCTTTTAGCCAAAATTCCCCTCCAAATTCTTTTCAAGGTCCTCATCCTCATCCTCAATTTACCAATCCATGGAACATTCTACCTTTTATTTCACTTGTTCATGTCCCCACCCCTCCTTTTTCATGTCATGATCACCCTCCATCTCATAACCAAGACCACACTATACCATCGACCCCATCCCAACATAATACCATAGAGAAGGAAATGAACTGTTTGAAAAAAATGCCTCAAATAAATGTGGTCTTATGGTGATGGAATGCCATGAATTTTTTTTTTGTAATAGAATTCCATCATAATGAGACCCCATTTCTTTGAGGCATTTTTTCAAATCGTTCACTACCTTTTCTATGCTACCAAAATTATCGTACATGTCTAGTTCACTACCTTGTTGCTATGGATAAAAGCCTAAAAAAAGTGCTTTCAAACAAGCTATGGATAGGGAAAATAGTAAGCATGATAGTTAGAAATATATAGTTTAATAAGTACTCAAAATTTTGTTCATTATCTCATACATTATAAGCCATGATGTGGATTGCTATTGTAGATTTCGTGATTGAATAATTTGTTGTTTTATTTTCAAATGTTGGAAGCAAATACACCTCTGAATGTTCATAGGGAAATGGAGCTCCGTGTTTCATCTGCTATAGACTCCTCGATGGCTCTCACACAGGAGGCATGAGGCATATTACTAAATTTCAATTTACATTCATTTTTATATTTGTTAGTTAGTGAAAAATTAAACCATTATTGATTCGTTGTTTAATTTCTCTTTGGATGATTTCTATAGGGCTTTAGCATGCCACAACATGGGCATGTGAATATTTCCCTCGAGGAGAGAGATTGTCTACTGGCAGTAAGTCATTATTTTGTTAAATATATCATTTTTTATAATGTAATTTTTATATATTAATGTCTTTATTTCTTATTGTAATAGATAAAGCTTGTCCAAGAGCTAAACCCCAGGAGGAGCACTAGGAGCACTCCTTGGCCTCAAAATAAATGACTAACAGACCTATCACCATCTGGCCGACAACCAAAGGGAAAGAATTTATTTCGAGAGGATGTAGAGCAATGACTTTTGATTCTAGAGCCCTTTGTTGTATGCCTATATGGAATTTTTGTACATATTTTGTATTGGATATATTTGACATTGTATGCCTATATGGCATTCTCATAAGCCTATATGGCTATTTTGTATATATTTTATACTTATATCGACATATATTGATGTATGCCTACATGGCTATTTGGTTAAGACAAATATTTTTTATCGATGGTGTCCATATTTGCATTATAAATCCATGGTGAACAATATATATGAGTTACATGTATTCAAGTGTATACTTTACAACTTACGTGTATACTTTGGGTTAGTGTAGGATCATGGGGGTCCAAACTAGGCCTCTAAGTGGTGATGAAAATTTAGAAAATCAGAGTTAGGCAACTTGACATAAAGATTTGAATAGGTTATTAACATAATTTACAAAATATGTCAGAACAGAAGTTGTAGCAAATTGAATGTAGTTTCTAGGCTAGTAGTCCTTTTTTGGAAAAAAGGTTTTTTTTTTTTGAGAAAATTTGAAATTTCAACGCAATGGTACTAAATTTTTAGGAAAAAGATAAGAAGCAGGTGTATGTTTGACCATCCTAAGTACAAGAAAAAAAAAATATTTTTTTCTAAATTTTTCAATATAAGTAGAGGACACATGCCTAGATGTGCCATATTTTTTTTTGTAATTTTTTTCTATGTAAATAATTAGTTATGATTTTTTTATTAGAAATTTTTAGAATTATTAAAACATTTGTGTCTAACCACCATAACTTGGTAAAAAATTTATGAAATTCATTTTTTTTATCCTATAGTATGTGAAGCATAGAATGTGGCACATCTTATAGATTCAAAAAATGTTAAGTGTTAGAAACCAAGATTAGATTTGCAAACCGAAAAGACCTTCCACATAAGAGAAAAATGAAAAAGCAGAGATTTGCAAAAGATGTGCAAATTGATATATTCGAAGTACAAATAATTACAAGAGATCATTTGCTTTATAAAAGCAAAGATGCATAAACCTAATCTTATCTTGAGCAACAAGATAGCTCAACAAGATAAGGATGGCAACTAATTAACCTAGGAATTAAATAATTACCTAAGTAAACTTATGCAAAGTGTAATTAATAATTAATTACACCAACACCCCCCATAAGTGCAACATAGAGAGAAGAAAATTATTATGCAAATATGAGTCTCGGCAATAAGGCCTGCTCAGGTACTCATGTACAAATGTAAAGAGAGAGAAAACTCAGTGGGAAAAACCCCCCTTCAGTGAGATGAATTGCTGTGAAGAAGCACTGGAAGAACTCTAATGAAGCAACACTGGAACCCCAAATCCTACAAGCAAGGAAAGATACTTCTGTTTGAAAAATACCAATTAGAATCACAAATGCAATAGTAGACCCGATGCCAAGGAACACTGGAAACTCACATACTGGATCAACCCTGGGATCTGTAAGCAACAGTAGATGAAAGGATGAATGGACCCATGATGATGACAAATCTGGAAGTTGTGTCTCTCGAAGCCAATGCCAAACTAAAACTAAAATTTTCCATAGGACGAGTACCATCAAGATTGTGGAACATTAACCATAAAAACATGGAAAATGAGAAAGATCTGAACCAATGCGGATCAAGAACTATAAAATCCCAATGTGAAGTGTGAACCGAAGCAAACCAACAATGTGTCCAGCTAAGCAAGAAAGAAGCTAGAAGGAGACAACAGGAAACTATACAAACCCATGCAAGTTTTCACCAACATGAAAGATGGATGCAAGAACCCCCCTTAATGGAACTTTATATTAGTTCGTTATTACAATACTCAATGATTGCAGAAGGAGAGAATGCAAAACAACAGAAACATAAGCGAAAATGCAAACCTAGCACAGGAAACAAAAATGAATACATGCATAAAATAAGTTACACATTTTCTAGAAATGACCTCAAATCTGCATATAGGCCAAAACCAGCTTTCCAGTGCTGTGAAAATCACGAAAAACGGATAAGCGAGTCAAAAGATATGCTTCCCGGAGTGAAAATGGAAACATATGACTTCTGGGGCAGAAAAAGACATCAAAAAAGAAAAATCAGAAAATCAAACCAGCACCATTGCATAGAGTGTTGAAACAGCTTTCTGACAATATTTCATTTGCAGAAAAACACCTCCGTATGCCCAAGCTACGCCCATTTCTGCGAAAGTTGTCCAAAAATGTCCGATTTGGCCATGTGAAGCCCTCAGGGGCTAAAAAAAATAAGGCCCCTGGTCACATGGGTGGACCAGGGGCTGAATTATAGGGACTATTGGTAGAGCCCTTGGTCACCCATGTGATTGGGGTGAGGGGCTAGAAGCTTGGGGGTGGCTGGGGGCTGAGCTCTCAGACCCCGATAAGACCTGGGGATTAGGCGCAAGGGCCCATGGGGGTTGTGGACCGGCGGACCGGGCGGAGGTGGCTAAGCAGCGATGGCTGAGCGGTCGGTGGGCACTGGCGCTAGGTGCTTAGTCACCAATGAGACCAGCGGCCGGCAAGTAAAGTGCTCGGGGGCTAGAGAGGAAGTCGGTGGCAAACCGGCAGGAACCGCCAGTGGCGGTGCTCTAGCAGTGGCCGCCCGGTGGGGCAGTGGTGGCAAGATCCACAATGAACTAGCCGCGCAAACCTTCTTTAGATTTTCTTGATTCTTTTAATATTTTTTTGAATTTTTTCGTACTGTGTGCCTCGTGAAGTGTGCCTGGGGGCTGTACGGCCCTTAGGCAAAAAAAATTTGCCTCTCCGGACGACTATGTCCAAATCAGACAAATTTTATATGAAAATGGGGGTTTTTGGGCACTGCGAATCCAACGGTGAAGTCTGTTTGGGCCCAAAGTACTTTGAAAATCAGGTGACCCCAAAATCTATCAGAAAAATCACCAAGCTTATGACCCTCGTAGATCTGGAAAATGGTGACGAAAATGAATAAAATAAAAGTCATTTCTGACTTTTTCAGTGCTCTGAATCCAATGGAAAACCTCGATCTGATCCAAGACGTTGCAGAAAGATGCTCAAGGAATGAAACCCTTGAGGGACTTTGAATGAGCTCTGCAATGAAATCCTCCAAAAAGGCTGAGAAGGGGCTGTGAATCGAGGCTCTGATACCATGTTAGAAACCAAGATCAGATTTGCAAACCGAAAAAACCTTCCACAAAAGAGAAAAATGAAAAAGCAAAGATTTGCAAAAGATGTGCAAATTGATATATTCAAAGTACAAATAATTACAAGAGATAATTTGCTTTATAAAAGCAAAGATGCATAAACCTAATCTTATATTGAGCAACAAGATAGCTCAACAAGATAAGGATGACAACTAATTAACCTAGGAATTAAATAATTACCTAAGTAAACTTATGCAAAGTGTAATTAATAATTAATTACACCAACATTAAGTAGTTTGAAAGTTATAGAATTTTTTCAATCAACCTATCAATCAGGAATTTAGACTTAATGTAGGTAGAAAATCAATAATAATTATAAATTATTAAATTCAAAATAAGGAAAAAGTTATATTGGTGGAAAGTTGATAATTTTTTTTATAAACCCTTTTCGTTTGACGCAATTCAGATAAAAAAAGTTGTCAGCCACAAGGGTGAACTTTGGAAAACTAAGCAAATTTTTCAAAGCACTTTTTTTGGGTTGAATTTTTAGGTCACACAATCCTGAACTGAATCCCGAGCCAATATCTGTTTTGGTTTATTAATACCAAACCAAAACGGATATCCATTATTTGCATTATTTATAATACATAATATTATATATAATATATTATATATTATATTATATTATATTATTATATATTATATATTATATTGTATACTATACTAGTACATATGTTTTGTATAGTATATTATATATTATATATAGTATACATATTAATTATTATATATAGTATATAGTATGAATATTCATGAAATATTATATATTATATTAATATTATGTGATATATAGTATATAATATATTTAATACATAGTATATATTAAATATTTCTTGAGTTGCGACCAATTCACATGAGAGAGAGGGAGTGGGAGGGACTTGAGAGAGAGGGAGAGATATAGACTTGAGAGGGAGTGAGAGGCCTAAGAGGGATGGGAAAAAAGAGCTGAGAGGGAGAGAGAGAGAGAGAGAGAGAGAGAGAGAGAGAGAGAGAGAGAGAGAGAGAGAGAGAGAGAGAGAGAGGTATTGAGGAGGGAGAGAGGGAGGGGTAGAGGGAAGGAGAGAGATATGTATAGCTGAGGGAGAGAGGGAGGGATAGAGGGAAGGAGAGATATATATAGAGTTAAGAGGGAGAGAGGGAGGGGGAGAGAGAGAGTTGAGAGGGAGAGAGAGAGAGACTTGAGAGGGAGAGAGCGAGAGAGAAAGACTTGAGATGGAGAGAGGGAGAGACTTGAGATGGAGAGAGAGAAAGAGATTTGAGAGGGAGAGAGGGAGGGATAAATTCCAATAGAGGGGGGCCTAAGAGTGAGAGGGAGAGAGAGAAAGAGAGAAAGACCTGAGAGGGAGAGAGGGAGAGAGGGAGAGAGAGGCTTGAGAAGGAGAGAGGGACAAAGGGACAAAGAGAGTCTTGAGAGAGAGACCTGAGAGGGAGGAAGAGAGAGAGAGAGACTTGATCTAGGGAGAGAGAGAGTCTTGAGAGGGAGAGAGGGAGGGAGAGAGGAAGCTCTGAGAGACTTGAGAGAGAGAGAGGGGGGGAGGGACCTGAGTGTGAGAGGGAGAGACAGACAGAGAGTTGAGATGGAGAGAGGGAGGGAAGGACAAAGAGAGAGAGGGAGAGGGAGAGAGGGAGAGAGGGATAGACCTGAGAGAGAGGGAGGGAGATATGAGAGGAAGAGTGTTTTCCTGTGTTGGGACCCTCTAGAATAAGAAGTGATACAACCACCAAACAAAACCATTACAACTCAATTCAACATTCATGCCATTAAAACCTTCAAGCTTAATAACATGTCATTAAATCATTCATGTAAAAGGTATAAAATCATCATGATTAAGAATCATTATCTTTCAATCATGATACATAAACAAGAACATTATGTACACCAAAGGGGTTTGATGCAACTTTAAAACAAAATCCTTGAAAGACATCAAGATACATGTTCATTAGATTGTTCATGTGAAATCTACACAATAACTATGATAAAAAAATTAGATATCAGTCAACTACACGATGCATGAATAAACACTATATATGAAAAAACACTAAATTAATAGATTATTTAATATTTATTACTAAATTTTTGTCTCATCATTATACTATTATATTCATAAATTCAACACTAAAAATATCCATCCAATCAAATTATTTATAAAATATCCATCCAAGATCATTTTTTTTATAAAAATAAGATCATTGTCTTAATAAAATGTTGTGGCTCTTAATTTCATCTCTCCATTTCTTTGTGTTCTCCTCTTTAGATTGGGACTGTCTCCTTTCCTCTAGCCATCGTTGATGCTTGTCTAAGTCCACTTCCATGGACCTAACCACATCAACAACAGTTTGCATTTTTGATGCAAAACGCCTCAATAATGGGTGAACACATTCCTCATTTTGAATATCATTAACTTGATCATGAATGGTTTTAACATTCACATCGACTTGTTCTCTAAAGCAAGCACCATCGGATGTAGGTGGTGGAGGTGGGGGGTTATGAGGTGGAGTGGGTGGAGTGGGTGGAGCTAGAGGGCGTGGATCCATGATTTAGATATAAGTGAGCCTACATTAAATTTGAAATTTGAAAATGTAAGATACATGTTTAAAAATCCCCTAAAACCATTCAATATAAATGACTTAATTGAATACAAATGAAAAAATGTGTAAAACTCATTTATGTCTAAGGCATGTAAATGAAAAACAAATAATTGTTAAAGTGATCTGAAATTTCATTTAAACATACATTAAATTTTTACCTTGCTACAGTGTGGAAGTGTTAAGCTCCAAATTGATTCAACAAAGGTGGAAGTGTTAAGCTTCAAATTGCCAATACTTAGTGAATTTGTATACATAGTTAGTAATGGTTAAACAAAACTTATCCCTGCAGCCATAAGGAAATGAGAAAAGTTAATGGGAAATAGTCGATGGGCTATGAGGGAGGCTATCATACAATATGATATCCTCCTACATAGCCCATCGATTATTATCCATTCACTTCGCCCCTTTCCCTATGGTTACAGGAACAAGTTTTGTTTGGTCAGTACTAACAATGGATCCAAATTCGCTAAGTATTGGAAATTTAGAGCACTTCCAACAAGGATCCTTTCTATTTTGAGAGCTGAGGAGAGTCAAAACAATTAAAAAATTAAAAAACAAATTGTTTAGCAAATAAATACTAAATTAAGAATAAGAAATAAAGAAAGAATTTAAGAAACATGAGAATAAGTGATAAAGAAGAAGGAAAAATAGACAAGAATGTAAAATAGTTTAAAAAAATGCAGAAAGGGGGTAATGAAGGTTCAATTTTATGTTTGTTTAGTATGCTAGGTTCAATTTTATGTTTTTTTTTCTAGTAATGAAGGTTCATTTCTTTTGTTTGATGTTTATTTTTCTTTTCCACTAACTAGGGTTTCAAATTTTTTTGTAAGTTTAGATAGAAATGAAAAAATTCCATTTAACTACAAAGAATGAAAAAAAACACATGCCTAGAAGTTGTTGGAGGTCATTGGAGGTCGTTGAGCACTTGACTGTTGTGTCATGAAAATGAGGTAGATTTCGAGTTATAAAGTCCTCAACAAAATAGATATCTGTTTCATAAAACTATATTATATTCCCACGTGGCTTCAAATCCAATGCAATTAATAACAAATATTTGTTCATAACAGATATTCATTTATTATATAATAAATTTATTGTATATAAATATACAATAGTATATTTCACATATACTTTATATTATATATTATATATGATATATTATATATATTAGATATTAGATATATAATATATAATATATATTAAATATATTATATATTATATAATATATTTAATACATAGTCTCCCTTTGAAAATGAGGCAGGGTTTCTCTTCAACAAAACATATATCTATTTATAATGGATATCCATTTATTATATAATAAATTTATTGTATATAAATATACAATAGTATATTTCACATATACTATATATTTTATTATATAATATATATTATATATATTATATAATATATATTATATATATTATATAATATATACTAAATATATTATATATTATATAGTATATTTAATACATAATCTCCCTTTGAAAATGAGGCAGGGTTTCTCCTCAACGAAACAAATATCCGTTTTATAACAACATTTTGATTTTTCACAAGGCTTTAAATCCAATCCAATTAATAACGGATATCTGTTATAAACAGATATTTGTTTGCTCAATAATAAATTTATTATATATAAATATAATATAATATATTTCATATATACTATATATTATATATTAAATATATTATATAATATATTTAATACATAGTCTCCCTTTGAAGTCTCCATCTCCCTCTCATATCTTTAATATATATTTAATCATTATATAATAAAGAGAGGGAGAGAGAGAGAACTGAGAGGGAGAGAGGGTGAGTGAGGGAGAGCGGGAGAGGGAGAGGGAGAGGGAGAGGGAGAGAGGGAGGGAGGGAGAGGGAGAGGAGAGGGAGGGAGAGAGTGGGTTTTATGGTTTGGGAGAGGATTTCCTTCATCAGGATCAGATCAGATCCGTTCCATTCCATTTCATTCGAATCCCGAAATCAGGCGAATCAGACGCCAAATCAGGCGATCGAAAATCAGGATCGAAATCGAAAATCCGGCAAATCAGATCAGACAATCAACGCTGAATCAATCCGTGCAATCAAAAATCAGACGGATCAGGCATGCCATCGCGCATCGGATCGGTCTCAAGATTAGGGTTTAGAGAGAGGGAGAGAGAGAAAGGGAGAGTGGGAGAGAGTGGGTTTAGGGTTTTGGGAGAGAGGGAGAGTGGGAGAAATAAA
>VDFB02047397.1:68757956-69020448 GCA_007258455.2 Sequoia sempervirens | reverse complement strand
TGACAGAGATCAAAAATGTTTCATATCTCTGGATTTTGTATTTTATCATGTGATGTGTGATGGACATGTGACAAATATTATATTATTTTGATATGGGACAGTTCTTATTGACACCATGTAGTATGTTTCCTTTTATGATGGGTGATTATATGCATACGTATATGGTATTACGTGTTTTTGTGGATGGATGCATTGGTTTATTTATGCTCATATTCATGATATGAGATGTTTACATGGATGATTGGAATATGAATAATTTTATATGAATAATTATGCTTATGTTTATTTATGCTTATGCGTTGGTTTATTGAGATGTTCATGTGGATGATTGGATATATGTACTTTATGGAATATGAATAGTTTTATTGATGCATGGTGATATGATATGCGCATGGTGATATGTTGTGTACCTATGGGATCTATGATGATTTATATATATGGATGCCTAGTTGATTTATTTGTCATGTATGTATGTGTATGATGGATTTTGTATGAATATTTTATATATGCAGGATGGGATGTATTATGCGTCTAACACTTTGTGATGCAGGTGGCGATGTATGTATGAATCTAACATGCGGTGATGCAGGTGACGATGGATATATGGAATAGTACTTTTGTAATTTTAGAGGAAATAACGCACGACCATAAGTGCCAATAAGAACTGACATGGTAATGGGAGGTGGGTATGTGGTGATTGTGAAGATGGATGTCATTTGGCATCTGCCAAAAAGTATCAGTATCCTGAGAAGAATGGAAAAGAAGGGGGGAAAGTATTTGCACAACCAAAACCATAGGGTGAGTGTTAATGTAATGATTATGAAAATGCAGTCCTAATTCAATTTGCCATCTTTGGAGCAATGGTTTTTGCTATAGCATAAGACACGATACACCAAGGTATGGAGGACCGAGGTAGATTAATGTCTAATGCATGAGACAAACACGTCAGACAAGAAGGCGATCCCAATACCCCAAAGTCACGAAGACCTTGTTCGGATCCGGTATTGAGATAACCACAAGTACAAAAGGATGCCCCAACATAACACAAGACCTCGAGGATCTTGGTGGGTACTATGTGGGACAACCAAGAAGACAATCAAAGAAAAGATCAAGATATGCCCCTATGTGAACCAATGAAAACACGCCTTAATATGATGGATTATGGCGGCCTTGATAAGTGATGATAGGGAGCCCAAATGATAAACAAAAATCAAAAGTATCAAAAGATCGCAATCAATTTCAAATGTCCTTTGCCATATGATCAAAGGGGATAAATGGAGTTGATGAGGTCTGTTAGGAAGGATGTGTCCTGTTAAGACCTGTGATGGATACTAAGCGAAAAGATCGATATGATATAGGATATTCAAAATTGATTAGATTTGTTGGTATCGGCGAGTCTTGTTTGCTAAGGATCAAAAGATCGCAATCAATTTCAAATGTCCTTTGCCATATGATTAAAGGGGATAAATGGAGTTGATGAGGTCTGTTAGGAAGGATGTGTTCTGTTAAGACCTGTGATGGATACTAAGCGAAAAGATCGATATGATATAGGATATTCAAAATTGATTAGATTTGTTGGTACAGGCGAGTCTTGTTTGCTAAGGACCATCTAGATAAAGGCATAGTTTGATGACACGACACAAGGGAGACAAGACACAACCTAAAGACCTAGGGGCTCGGGGGCTGATCAGAGATTAGCCTTGCCTACGTGAAAGCGCAGAGCCTTCGTAGTTCATGGAAAAAGATTATGGATAAGGCGGAAAGAAGACAATGGTGACCGATGATGAAAGACAACACGCGACAGACAAATGCCCCTGGGGAGGATCAAATGACCAACCTTGCCTACGTGAAAGCGCAGGGGCAACGTAGTTCGATAAAAAGACTATGGATAAAAACGAAAAGAGACTAGTGAAGATGTAGTGATGGAGGACCAAAACAAGTGGCTCCAAAAATGCCCTGGGGGTAGATCGAATGATCAGCCTTGCCTACGTGAAAGCGCAGGGGCAACGTAGTTCGACAAAAGATGAGAGTGACGCAGAAGGATGAGACCTAAATGGAGACCGACACGATGGATGATCCTATAAGACGACACGGACCGACCGATGAAGGGAGCAAAAGACATAAGCTCAAAGTGGGATATAAAAAAGCTCAGGATGAGGGATAAGTAAGGTGGGTCGTCCGGTGCTCAATCAACAAATACCAAGCGGCCTAGGCCGATGTGGGCGGGGATGATAGTGCGGATGAAAGGACAAAATAACTAGGATGTCAAGTAGATAATGATTAAGTCCTCTATGGATGACGCCTGTTGACAGGTTTTCACCATCCATACTTATCCAAGGCGCCACCAAGAGGTGGTTTTCACCATAGGATAGATTTATTTTTTTGATTTTTTTTTTTTTTTGATAGGGTAGATCAAGCGGAATTTAAGTGTAGAACCTTTTTAGATGGAGAATATTGACAAGTTCGTCAAGGGGATCCCCTTCCAGAGTGGTCAACCTGTAAGCTCCAGATCCATATTTGGCAGTTATGATATATGGCCCTAACCAATTTGCCTCAAATTTTCCTTTCTTGTCACGATCTTGCTGAGTGCGGTGATTTTCTTTGAGGACAAGCTCACTAACCCCAAAATTGCTCGTGGATCTTGACCTTTTTATTGTAATGACGATTAGGCGATTTTGGTATGCTTGTAGGTGATCATAGGCTTTTATTCTCCATTCATCTAGTAATTCTAGCTATGCAGCCGTGCAACACGAGCATCTTCTTCGCTGATAAGGTTCTTTAGAGAAATTCTCAATGATGGAAGTTCAACTTCAATTGGCAAGATGGATTCAACACCGTATACTAAAGAGTATGGGTGCTCGCTGGGGTGCAAGATGGATGCGGTATGTCCGTGAGGGCAACGATGAATATGAAGGTGCCAATCTCGTCCAGTGTTATTGACAACCTTTTGAGGATGCGGATGAGGGTCTTGTTGGTTGCTTCCACCTGACCATTACCCTGAGGGTAATAAGGCGTCGACCAACGATGCTGGATATGGAAGGTGTCGCAGAGGTGTTTCATGGCTTGGTTTTTAAAAGGTTTTCCGTTATCAGAAATGATGGTGGATGGGATACCATATTTGCAGAGAAAATGGTAGAGGATGAATTTGGAAGTCTGAGTACCGGTAATTTGTGAGAGTGGCATTGCTTCCACCCATTTGGTGAAGTACTCAGTTGCAGTGATGATGAATGTATGGCCGTTGGATGATGGTGGGTAAATCTTGCCAATCAAGTCGAAACCCCATTGAAAAAACGGCCACGGTGCTAGGAGAGGCTGAAGATCTTGTGCTGGAGCGTGGATCAAATCCGCATGCTGTTGGCATGGAAGACACTTCTTCACAAATTCGCAAGCATCATGTTCCAACGTAGGCCAATAATATCCAGCTCGTAGGATCCTTTTGGCCAGAGCCATAACATTTGAGTGAGCCCTACAAATACCACCATGTACTTCCGTTAGTACCGTTTGGGCCTCGGTCTCATTCAGACATCTCAGGAGGATTCCATCATACCCGCGACGATAAAGCGTATCACCAACAATGATGTATCGGGACGAACGATGGATAAAGGATTTACATTGGTTGCGTGTAAGTTCTAGGGGTATGATATTATCATGGAGGTAAGTGTATGTCTTGGTACCACGGGGAGGCGGGACCTACAATATCGCACACCATGTCAGTCTCAGGGACATCATATGCAGGGATTAAAAGTTGTTCAACAAGAAACTCACTCTGTTCGATCCTTGGGCATGTCAATCAGGGAACCAATAGTGGCCATTGCATCTGCCGCTTTATTCTGCACTTGAGGGATTTGGTCAAATTGTATGAAGGTGAAATATTTCTCGAAATCATCCACCATGCGTTTATAGGGTAACAGTTTATCATCTTTTGTGAGGAATTCATCATTAACTTGTCTAATAACCAACAAGGAATCACCAAGGACTTTCAAATGAGTTATGTGCCACTGTTTTGCAATTCTGAGGCCGGTGAGAAGAGCTTCGTATTCTGCCATATTGTTGGTACATGGAAACACTATCCTGAATGATTTTGGGATGTAGTCACCATGAGAAGTGACTAATAGAATTCTTGCTCCAGATCCACTATGAGTGTATGAGCCATCGAAATATAATGTCCAAGTTGGTGCTTTTGTTACTGTGTAGATTTCTTCATCTGGGAATTCAGTGTCTAGTGGGTAGGGATCTACTAATGGTGCTTCGGCCAATTGATCAGCAATAACCTGTCCTTTTATGGCTTTTCGCTCTACATACTCTATGTCAAATTCACTGAGGAGCATGACCCATTTGGCCATGCGGCCAGTGAAAGTGGTTCTAGATAACAGATACTTGAGGGGATCAATTTTAGCGATTAACTTGACCGGGTGACTGAGCATGTAATGGCGGAGTTTCTGTGTATTGAAGACTAGTGCTAGGCACGCTTTTTCCATAGGGGAGTAATTTAACTCATAGCCAACTAGCGTTCAGCTGATGTAGTAGATTGCCCTCTCTTTGAATGACTCATCATGTTGCGCCAATAATGCCCCTAGTGCGACTGAAGTGGTAGAGATATAAAACAGAAGGGGTTTTCCTGGAATAGGTGGCATCAAAATCGATGGATGAGCTAAATATTCTTTAATTTTATCAAAACCCATTTGACACTGTGGGGTCCATCGGAAGGTGGAATCTTTCTTCAAAAGATGGGTAAATGGCTGACATTTATCTGCGAGCTGGGCTATGAATCGACGGATGGACTGCATCTTTCCCTGGAGGCTTCTTAACTGCTTTAGATTGCGTGGAGGTGGCATGTCCAGAATAGCCTTTACCTTGGCGTGATCGACTTCAATACCTCTGCGAGAGACTATGAAACCCAGCAACTTCCCTAACGTGGCCCCAAAGACACACTTTTTCGGATTCAGTCGCAACTTATAATGTTCTAACCGCTCAAATATCTTTTTCAAGATGGCGGGATGTTCTGCTCGTGTTCTGGATTTTCCTAATAGGTCATCAAGATAGTCTTCCATGATGATATGGATGAGGTCATGGAAGATAACCGTCATGACTCTCTGATACGTTGCCCCCGCATTTTTGAGACTGAAGGGCATAACATTGTAACAGAAAGTGCCCCAAAGAGTTGTGAAGGCGGTTTTGTGTTGGTCTTCAGGTGCGATTCGGATTTGGTTATAACCAGAGAAGCCGTCCATAAGGGATAACATCTCATGTCTTGCTGTTAGGTCGACCAACATGTCAATGTTAGGAAGAGGGAAATCATCTTTTGGGCAGGCTTTGTTAAGATCTCTGAAGTCCGTGCAGACCCGAATGTCTCCATTTGGTTTGGCAACGGGGACTATATTGGAGATCCATTCGGAGTAGTCAATTGGTTGGATAAAACTCGCGTCCAGTAACTTCTCCAATTCCTTCTTGACTAACAACGCGACTTGTGGATGCATCTTGTGGAGCTTTTGCTTGACAGGCTTGGCATCTGGGCGAATGTCTAAGTGATGAACCACTAAAGCAGGGTCTAAGCCTGACATGTCTGAGTATGACAAAGCAAAGTTAACGATTCCCTCTTGAAGTAGCCGTACAAATACCGAATATTCTTGTTCTGAGAGCGACTTAGCTACATAGGTGATCTTAGGACTGTCAGCAGTTCCCAAATTAACTTCTTGCGTCTCTTCAATCAGAATAAATGATCGGGCAGATAACTGAGTTCCCATAAGGGGAAGATGAACATCTCCATTTTCCGGCGCCTCTTCAAGGTTTTCGCCGTCAGATGCGTCTTTTATTTTTACTTTTTCCAGGTCAGGAAGTGCCTCAGGGAGGTTTTTACTAGATGACCGCTTTTTACTTTTCTCATTTTTATTTTTGCGACTGGAGTGTTCATCCTCCCCCAATCCCATAAGGTTGACATACGTATCCGCAGACATACTGACAGGTTTGGTATTATGTAGGTTCCAATCAATGAGTTCAGGGTGACAAAGGGATAGGCTAATGGTGCAAACGGATAGGCATTCGAACATGGACGATAAGTCAATGTGATCAACGTTATCGTACGCATGTATGATGGATTCCTCCTTGGGTATGTCTGCTAATGAGCCCTCGTCCATGGTGATACTATTGGAAGTATTAGATGATGTTGCGGGGCTTTTCTGTTTTCTGTCATACCCAATGCCTACTTTCTTTGGTAATTGTGGTGTATCAATGGGTTGCAATCACCCTTGTTCCTCTTTACCTAGGCCTTTACCTTGATAGTTATGTTTTTCCACGAACTTTGTTGGCCAAGGATATTTTTCCTAAAAATATTTCTTTAGAGGAGTTTCTAGTTCGGGCTCTTCTCGGTAGACCCATTGGCTTATGTCTTCCTCTGGTGCATCGATCTTGACACTCGGAGATCTGAAAGTGGTAGTAGGGATACGAAGGTTGACCGTATTCGTGTGGTGACTGTGGCATGGTGGCTACATTGAGAGCCGTATGCATTTCATATTCGCCACACCCTTTGTCGATGATCTGGACTTTGGTGACCGAAGGATTAGTGGCGGAGGATGGAGTGGTTATCACGGTGGATGGTGGATTAGAGGATGATGACTGGGATGCCCCCATTTCAACCCCAGGACAATAATGTAAATGGGGAAAAGACGCTTCTAAAACGCGGCAGTATTTGAATGGTTGGGGGTCGGCATAGATGGTGATCTTTTGTCCGTTGACGGGGAATTTCAGGCATTGATGGTATGTGGAGGGGAGGGCTTGCATAGCGTGGAGCCATGGTCGGCCAAGGAGGAGATTACATGGTAAGTCCAGATCAAGGACATGACAAGTAGTATACTGAAGTACAGGTCCCACTTGGATAGGAAGACTGATAATTCCTTTTGAATTTCTTTCTGCATTGTCATAGGCTTTGATTGTAATGATCTGGTTGCTTAAGTCCGCTTGAGTATACCCCACCTGTTTTATGAATTTCAAAGCACACAAATTGAGGGCAGAGCCATTATCTACCAAGACCCTTTTTATTTTATGGCGAGCAACTATGACTTCGATGTGTAAGGGGCGATTATGATTGACATCGATGTTTGGCATATCGTCTTGACTGAAGTGCAGGTGATGAGACAAAGCCAAGTGTCCCACCAAAGCTTGGAATTGTGTGGGGTCAATGTCATTTGGCACATGGGTTTCTTGCAAGGCTCTATTGAGGATTTCTTGATGTATCGGGGAAGATTTAAGCAAATCCAAAATGGATATATGAGGGGGGGTCTTCCTTAGGTGATCAAGGATGTTGTACTGAGAGTTTACAGGAGTTGGTTGGGTGGGTGCAGAGGCTGCAGGGACGGTGATGCGGGCTCGTCGTGTAGTAACAGCACATTGAGGGTCTTTGGCTTTAACGTGTATCATGGATACTCGGGGTTCCACCTGCTCAATGTGATGAATAACACCCTTGTAATTGAAGGGCACATTCTTGTAATTCACATTATTTGTACTGTTGTTTTGGGGATTACCGTTGGAGGTGCTAGGGCCTTGACTATGATTTGGGAAGGCGTTTTGATAGATCTGTAGTTGAGCATTGGACGACGAAGGTTGACTGGGGTCAACCTTGATATCTCCTCGATCAATGAGATCTTGGACATAGTCTTTCAAACCTTGACACTTATTTAAAGAGTGTCCCTTGATTTTATGAAAGTCACAATACTCATTTTCTTTAAACCATGCCGGCTTGGGTTTGGACTCGTTAAATGGCTTGGTGACAGGGTATGTGATGGGGTAATTGATTTGTAGCAATTTATTAAAAACAACACTCAGGGGTTCACCCAATTGGGCGTATTGACGTTTGGTGTTTCCTTGAATTTTTTGGTTTGACTGTTGAGGGGGACGAGGTGCCCCCTGTGGTACAGATGTGGCGTTGGGTACAGATGGTTGTTTTTGGGATGCATTAGCCACTTGGGCATGTTTGGTGTCTGTCACACCGTCATTCACTGCGTTCTTGTTTCTGTTCCAGAATCATGGTTTATCTCCAAATGACCTCTCTTTATCATGACTGTGTATTTTGATGTGTCCTTTGGCAATAAGGGCACGTTCAAGGATGGGTCCCTTTTCCACTATCTCGGCGAAAGTGGTGACACAATGTAGTCTAAAATTGTGGGCCATGTCAGGATGAGAATTTTCCACGAAAAGGGTGACCATGTCTTTTTCTTTCAGAGGATTTTTCATTCGACTTGCTAATGCACTCCACCGTTGGAGGTAGCTGGTAAAGGTTTCTCCATCACGTTGTTTCTCTTTTAGGAGATCTAAGGTGTCCGTATCCTTCTCCAAATTGAAGTAGGATACAAACTTTTCTGATAGGTCTACAAAAGTTTTTATGGACCCTTTTTCAAGAGTCATGAACCAGTCTAGGGCGTGGCTTGCTAGGCTTCGTGGGAATAAATGCAAGAGATAGTTGTCATTATACATGACTTCTTGACACTGAGAATAAAACTCTTGCAAGTGAGCCTTAGGGTCTTTGTTTCCCTTGTATTTGTCAAATTTTGGTATCTCGAAGTGTTTAGGAAAGGGAATTAATGAGATGGAGGGATCAAATGGATATGAGCATATGACTTCAAATTTAAATGATTATTTTGTAGCCCCGGCTTGAAGGTCCTTGAGTCCGGCTTTGATTTCCAACAAATCCGAGCTAGCTGGTGGCGGGTTGGAGGGATATTGATGATAGGATGATGAAGGATCCTGCTGAAAGGGCGTCAGATTGTTGAAGCACGGGTTTGGATGATTGGATGATGACATGGTTTGCTGGTAAGACGGGGGATTCTGTTGATACAGGGGTTGTTGTTGTGGGGCATAATATGAATTTGTTTGGTAAAAGTGTGGGGTAGGTTGTTGAGGAACTTGGATGGGACGTTGCGTGTTGGTTTGTTGGTATTGAGGGTATGGTTGTGATTGTGGGGAGGTCGCATAAAACGGTTGTTGGGGAAATTGCTGTTGATTGTGACAGTAGTAGTGTTGGGGAGGTTGTTGTGACATCAAATGTTGTATAGGCTGAGGTGGGATATTGTGTTGTGGTTGAGCCTTTGGACGCAAAAGGGATGCGAGAAAGGGAGATATGGTTTGGGCAATAGGTTGAGATGGATTGCCTTGTGATTGGTAGGATGGTTGTTGTGAAGAGGCCAAAGTATTGTGTATAGGTTGTTGCAGATGAGATGGAGGAGGTAACGTAGACGTGTTTTGTAAAGGGGGTTGTTGAGCACCACCTGGAACATTCAGCTGGGGTGTGCCTTGTGGAGGTAATTGAGGTGGAATGTTGGGTTGGTGAAGCTGTTGAGATGGTATATTTGTAGTTCCAGGAGGTGGAAGTGATGCGGCAAAGGAGGTGCCCCCAATGTTGACTGGAGGTTGGTTCAGGGGAGGGGGTGTGGTTAACGTTAATGGTGGAGGTTGTGGAACGTTTTGTAGCATACCGTAAGCAAAAGGATTATTGGGATTAGGCACTTGAGGTCCTCCTATAGGTGAAGTCGAAGCGTGTGGGGGATAGTTAACCTGATAAAGAACGACATTGCCAAATTCAGGTTGATGCCAACCCTCAACTGGAGGAACATTGGAGAAGTATGAACCATCTAGTGCATTTTGGGACCCTTGGAGTACGTTAGATGGGGCACCCTTATATTTGGACCAGTCAACATTCGAGGGGGGTTTGACACCCTTCTCAATTAGGTGGGCCAAGATTTCTTCCCCATGTTTTTCGAGCAAACGGTCAGTCATTTGTACATTGGCAGGATTACTAAAATGTTCCTCAAGTGTGAGTTCAGGTTGATTAACCATACTCTCTTCACCATGTGGCGAGTTATTCTGATTCTCAGTGTTGGAGTGCGATGAAGTACCATTATGAGGATCGTGAGGGATGTTGGTACCCTTAGGATCTGATGAGACGTTGATTGTGTTTTTAGGATCTTGAGGGTTGTTTGATTGGGCATTCTGAGCTTGACGGTCGGCCATTTTCTTTGCCTGTGAACGGGTCTGAACGGGCATGCAAATGCGGGATGAGTAGATTAATGCTTTTGTCAAATGATTTGATTGTGATTGGATAAGATGTGATCTGGATGGGGTTTGGATTTGGATCATATTTTATTCGGATAGATTGGATCAGATTGGATTTTTAATTGATTGGATTTGGATTTGGCAAGATTGGATTGGATTGGATTTGGATTTAGCACGATTAGATTAGATTGGATTGGATTGGATTGGATTGGATTATTTGGTTGATTGGACAATTTGATCAAATGATTGGTTTTGATAGATTTGGACTATTGGATGGGTATGATTGGGTGATGAAAGATGTGAGAGAGAGACCTTAAGCTTGATCACAGGAAGTTACCCTTAGTGACCCTAGAGCTTTGATTGATTAAGAGGATGATTACGGCACCGAATCCACCTTAAGATAGGAATGGATTGATTAGGCCGAGGATGATAACTTACAACACCGAATTCACCTCAAGATGGAAGCGAATTGATTGGGTCGAAGTTAAAGACCAATAATCAACTTCAAGTGCTATGGTCAATTTGGGTAACCACTTTGTAATACAAGTTTAAGGCGGTTTGGCTATGGGTGGTGTTTGGCGATGTGAATGGTAAAGTTGAGGGTATGGACTTTTGAATGGAAAATTAAAATGAAAGGGTGGATTAAAGATGATTGTGGAGAATGAATGGGGATTTATAATGGTTAACGAAGATTTGGAGTGATAGAATGGAGGTTTAAACGGATCAAATGGAGGTTTCGGGAGGCTTAGAGTGACAAAATGGAGGCTTAGGATGATGGGATAATGGTTGGGAACGATTAAATGGTGATTTAGAGGCTAAATGAATCCAAATGGGATGATTTCGGGTGTTCAGGAGGGCAAATCCGCCCCTTTGCAGCAAAAATTAGGGGCGTTGACAGCTTTCTGCAGCAAAACAGGGGCGCTGCCACCTTTCTGTAGCAAGATCAGGGGCGCTGCCGCCTTTTTGCAGCAAAACAGGGGCACTGTCGTCTTTCTGCAGCAAGATTAGGGGAGCTGCCGCCTTGTTGCAGCAAAATCAGGGGCGCTGCCGTCTTTCTGCGGTAAAATAGAGGGCGCTGCCGCCTTTCTGCGGTAAGACAAAGCTTGGTTTTGATGGCAATGGCTATGGCAAGGACGCAAAATGACAAAGTAAGGCCAAAGTATCAAAAATTTGACAGATTTTTCACAAGAAAACATTTCAAGAAAGTACAATCCTATGATTAATATTAAGGGTATGGCTAAGCAAGGTCTTAATCTAGGATGCACAAGGCTTCTAGGGAGTCCTCGATATACTCTCGGTACGTGAGGCACAACCGTGAACACCAGTCCGTCACAAGTGTGAGTCGGGAACCCCAGCGAGATACTGAAAGGTTTGGACCAACTCTTCACGTCTATCTAGGTATCACCCTAGCTTTGACACTCCGCCAATTACGACGTGACTGGATTGGGGTACAACTTTCGTGTTTCCCCCTTTATATACCCCGCCGGTATGCGTGGTTGGAATCGTCCCTTGGAGTGATGAAATCCCCAAGCAGGTCCCACTAAAAGGAAGACATTAACCGTTTCCAACTACTCCCTAGGCTCACACGAAGTGCAAGGGGAAAGCGAAAACAAATTAATGCCCCCTTGGGTAACACAAGAACAAACAATCACAGCAAGCAATGAAATTTATTCCCCCTAATTAGACTATGTTCCGAAACAACAAGGATAATTTTTTGTAGATCTAATCAAATAGATGGCCCTGCAAACAAATGTTAGCTGTCTTTTTCTTCGTTCTTGATCAATTACACCCTAATACGCTGCAAAACGTTAGCAACAAACACCAATATCCTTGCCAAAACAATGTTAGAGGATTATTACTTGACAATAGCAAAAAACGAGAGCAAAAACGAAGCTAAAATGACTGTTTTACCTTCCAAATTGTGCTGTTTTGGGGCACTGCCGCCTTTCTGCAGTGGACAAGAGGGCGCTACTGCCTTTCTGCGGTAAAGCAGAGGGCGCTGCCGCTTTTTTGCAGCAAAATGGGGGTGCTGCCGCCTTTCTGCGGCAAAAAGTTAGAGGGTGCTTCCGCCTTTCTGCAACAAGATGTTAGAGAAAAAGAGAGCCCTTCAACATAAAAGGGCGTATCCACCCCTTTGCAAGAAAATGTTACAAAAACCTTCCAAGTACACACCTAACTACAACAAACTATTAGAAGAACATGAAATTGACAGACATAGGGCGTTGCCGCCTTTTTGCAGTGGACAAGAGAGTGTTGCCGCCTTTCTGCGGTAAAGTAGAAGGCGCTGCGCCTTTCCGCCTTAAAGCAGAGGGCGCTGCCGCCTTTCTGCGATAAAGCAGAGGGCGCTGCTGCCTTTCTGCGACCTTTTTCTGCAAAATTTTTAGCAAAAAGAGAGGTTAAATGAAAGAACCCGTTTGTGGATCCCACCGAGCGTGCCAGAAATGTGATCCTAAGAATTTTATCCTACTCTAACGTGCAAAAATAACTTAAAAATGCAAGTGATAAAAGACTAAGGACACTTCAAGATTAGCCTAAAGAGTGATAAAACAAGAAGGAAAATGGATAAAACAAGATGCAAATGACTTCACCTTCCTTGCTGTTGACGACTCCTTAATTTGCCTTTGCTTGGGATGATTTTATGTGCTCCTTAGATGATTTCTTGAGTGACTAAATGCAAGATTGAATGTGCAAAATGATTAGAGTAGATAGCTAGATGGTAAATGATTGAGAATGCAAATTGGCAGTATGTAGTTATCAAATGGCTAAGTTTTGAAAATGCCCTTGAGGAGGGGGTATTTATAGGAGAATTTGAATTCTCTAGAGAATTCAACGGTCAAGATGCATCCAACAAGGCCAAGATGAAGGGCTATGGTGGGTTGAGAACCCACAAGCCCTCACATCTTGACATGTGGATGGTGAAGTGGCCAAGAGAAGATGAGGTGTAAGTGAGGTGTTAAAAAGGTACATGAGGTGGAGGAAGGACAAACACTTTGGGGAGTGAGGAGATTTCCTCAAAAAGGGATTCTTTGTCCCCAAGTGGGAGTGAAAGGGACATTTGAGGAATTTTGGAATTCCTCAAAAATCTACATGGGAAAAGGAAAGGTGGTTGGGGATATAAATGTGAATTAAAAATTCACATTCTTAGGAAGATCTAAAGAGTAAAAGGTGGGCTCCAAAAAGGTGGGACTTGGTCACATGTGGAGATTGTGACAAGTCTAAGGTTCTAAAAGCCTTGGAAGGATGGAATGTGAATTAAAAATTCACATATAAAAAAGGGGAATTTAGGATAAATAAATGTGAATTAAAAATTCACATGGGGAAGGGGGTTAATGCTAAAAGAAGGTAAATGTAAAGGTTGGCTAAAAAGTGGTGCTAAATCTAGTTAATGACCTTAATTAAGGTTGTGCAAATATTGGATTAGGCTAATTAATGGAAGATTAGAGGCAAGTGGCAAATGTAGGAGGATGTGACATTAATCTCTGATTAAGAGGATGCACATCATAATCATGAATTAATTAAATTAATTCAGATTAGGGCAAGGTTATGGATGTGACAAGGAGAGAGAAAGTGAAGAATTTTAAATTGATTTTAAATCAAAAAGGTAAAAATGACTAAATTAAATAAATTGGCGTATTTATTTAATTTAGAGAGGAATAGGGTGAAAAAAAAGTATTAATTATTAAGTTAAATACTTTACCGATATGAGACAAAAGGTGTAATATTAATTTAATAAATTAATATTTTAATATGGTAGACGAAAATGGAGTAAATTTAATCATATGGGAGTGATTAAATTTAGATGTCTACACTTGGTTCAAGATTATTGAACCAGTCTGCTGCGTTGTTCTCAAGAGTTTCCACGAAAAGACGAATGACAATGTCCTCATGTGCAACATGCAAAACGGAACAAGCCACCGTGAATGCTGATAGATGTTTATCTGGATGTCTAGAACCATCACCTTGAAATCTCGGGAAAAACTTGCGTGAACCCTTGAGTAGTTCATGATGTCCTCGTAGAGCCAACGGTCCAATATTGTCGCCCCAAGGCAAGGGGGCTGGATGTCTTGCGTTTCTTCCATTACGACCATTGTGATTATTGTGATCATCATTGTTACGATCACCCATCTCTGCAATTGGAATGGGTATCTCTTCTTCAAAAATTTCTGATTCAGTAAACTGATCAGGAGCTTCTTCGAAAATAGGATCTGGCTAAATGGGAGGATTACCTCTCCTAATATAAACTCGGTACACCAGGATGCTTAATTCCACGCGGGAGGTGGCAAAACTGGTCTACCTGCTGCAAGATCTGCTTTTTCTTCTTCTTTATCCAGAGTTGTAGCCGCGTTTCTCCACTAAGTGGTAGATGTATGATTTTCAAAAATAAACGTGCGCAAGCTATTGATAATATCTGATTGTTCTGCTTCGATGAAGACTAAATTCGGCCGTATAACAGGCAGACTTAGTGCTGGTTGTTGAACTGGAGCAGTAGGATGCCAGATAGTCATAACCGTGACATGAAGTTTTCGAGGCCTCGTGCCCCACGGTGGGCACCAGAAAATTGTTGGTGTAACAACTAGCACCTCTGGAGTAAGAGTTGGTACTGACAGCTATGCACACTACGCAATGAGTGCTCTTCAAATTAGGAGGGGAAGCTCCCTCGTTGTGCTTGACAAAAATACTTGCAAAGGAAAATAAACTAAACTAAATCCTGTGTTCTTGTTTTAGCTGTAGAGGTACAAGACTCTCGAAAACTATATATGTTGCAGCTGAGTATTTATTGGTTTTGCAGACTACTAACTACAACTATGCCAATTAATTAAAATCTATCCAATTTCCTCAAGAAAACAGAGCATGAGAAAACGGAGCAAGGGTTTGACTATCAGACGATAAACGAGTATAGATTCTCAACTTGAAGGCAAGGTGGCACATCTATTAACTCAATCTAAACACGTTTATTGGTAACAACATCACACGATAAACTGAATACGGATTCTCAACTTGAAGGCAAGGTGACAACTATCAGCTCAATCCGAATAAGTTTATTGTTCACAACACACGATAACCAAGTGCAGATTCTCTACTTGAAGGCAAGGTGGCACAACTATCATCTCAATCTGAACAAGCTTATTGAACACAAAACAGATTTTATCTAAGGAAAGAATTCACCATCACAATTGCATGAAACCCTATGTGGCATAACAATTCATCATAATAGTGAAAACGCATGAACAAATACAAAAAGAGCAATATTGAGGGCAAGGTAGGCGCAGCATATATTCCTCTCTCGTGCAAAAGTTCTTGAACAAATACAAAATAGCAATACTACAGGCAAGGTAGGCACAACATGTATGCTATCACGCAAAAGTTATTTACAAATGAGCAAAAGCTCTTATTTATAGACATCGAAAGGTGTAGGGAACCCTAAAATCACCTTGAGTCAACTACAGTCTTGCAATGCATGCAAGATTTATTGCTAAACTCTAATAAAGTAAACTATACAGTTAACTGGAAAACTACCATCAGTTAACCGAAACATCTAATCTAAAAATGGACAATTGTGCAAGAATGCATGTCCTTATTGAAAGCATGTTAATTGGAACACTACCATCAGTTAACGTAAAACCCTAAATGAAACTCCAAGTAAATAAAGCTAATCTCATAATAGATATGCATGTGATGAAACAACGAGTTAACTTGAAAGGGTAACGCCAAGTTAACTCCTGTGTATAAAGTCTATTCTAAGAGGTAGGAACTGAAGTCTAGTGATCGTGATCTCGAGCAAGCAATCCCTCAACGAGATTGTTAACTGCATCAGCATGTGAATGTCGGCTACTTGAGCAATCTTTGCACACTCAAACTAGCATTTCACTGACTCACAACTTTGGCGGCTCCGTAACTGAAGTGATGGCGACTATCTCCTCTACAGCTTGATGCTTCTGACACTTTTGCATGACGAAACTGCGAGATTTGACTGCGCACACTCTATTTGTGAGAAATGCAAATGTACTTGCTGCACATGCAAAATTCCAGCGGTATCAACCCTCTGAAAGCACTTGATACAAATCGGTCTCAACTTTTCTGATGAAATCGCGAATTAAGACCGATTTGGTCTTAAATTCAGTCTACATGAACTGCACTCTGAAAAACTCGCTTGTTTATTGTGAACATGGCTGTATTTTGACAAGATTTCTGGAAAGCTAAAAATAGCCTGTTGAGGCTAAAAATAGCCTTTTGAAGAGTTATTTTCGGCGAAAAATCTGAGATATGGGTTTTGTCCAGAAAAAGATTCTAAGACAACCTAGAATGTCAAAAATGCGAAAATCTAACTTCTACTCGACAATGCAAAGAGTTTTCAGTTGAGAAAATTAGAAACTCGAGAACGAATGCTCTGGAGTTAAAAATTCTGAAAAATCAAACGCACGATTTTAATTCGAGGAAGCTATATAGAAATGATCCAGATGTTTAGACTTGTCGAATTTGCCAATTTCAGGAACATGCGAATCAAAATTTGAGAGAAATCTGAGAATCAAGGAGGAAAAAGACGTTTTTTGTATGCTCTTCAATGAAAATCGCCCTTGAATTCTTCAAATTGCTGATAAATATGAACTTTTAACCTGCAAAAAGATATGTTAAATAAAATCGCCTTTGATGACTGATGAAGAAATACGCCTTTGATTTTGAAGAATTGCGAACTTGCTTTTAAAAATTGCGAATTTGCTTGAAGTTTGCACCTTTGTTCTTGACATCATTTTAGCAAGATTTAGACTCTTTAAACAAAATGCTTTGATGAAGCAAATTTTTTTGTTTTGGGTACAACAAATATGGTGCCTAATGTCCTTCGAATTCGTTATTGTAGTCTTCTTAATTTTAAACGATTCGAATACAAATGCCTAAAACCAGAGGCCGCCATCCATATCAAGGTTTTGTGCATCCTCTCATCTTTACGAATATTCATACTTTGCAGGCAATATGAAATACTAGCGAGAAACATATTCTCCTCATATGATATCATTTGATTGGTGACGATTCATGACATCGGATAGTAAACAAATTTATGAATTTTTCATTACTTGACACAATCCTTCTCTTTTACTTCCAATGCGTTATTTGCTTCGTCAATCCAAAGTGTATGCTGTCTTAAATAGATGCAAGACTACTAATTTGTATGAACCAACTTGCACTTACAATCATCCCCGCGGACTTCATGCAACTAAGGATTTCACGAACCCTCATTCTTCGCGAATTTCACGACGACACGGATTCCTCAAATGTAGTTCATCATGGATTCTCCGGGTTTTCATAGTCTGCCCTAAGTAGCATTCAACAATTGTGCAAAAGAATGGAATGACTATGAGAACATTGATAGCACGTTGGTATGATTTGCCAGCGGCTTCACTAAGCCAACATTTGAAACATGTGGGAGGTGTGATTGGCCATTATCCTTTTAGCAGCGAAATCTTCGTTACCTTTGTAAATAATCCTACAAACTTACGTAGGCCAAAATTAATTTATATCTTTAGGATTTGATGAATCTTCATCTTTGTGAAACTTTTTAGACCAACTTTCATGTAAAAGTGCACATAAGTCGTTGTACTCGTAGATTTGAGACCTTCGGGGATTTGGGGTTTTCATGGATTCCAAGCTTACATGGAATCCCCAAATTTATTACTTTGCGAATTCTACATGTGGTTTGATTCTCCGAACTTTTCATTCTTTCGTGAAATTCTTTTACGTTCGGAATCTTCAAAACTTATTTCATCGCGGATTCTATGTTAGCAATTTTGATAGTCTTTATTTTCGAAGCCTTATGATAAATCTTTACATATTTGCTTCCTTCGTATTTTATATTCATTACTTGTAAACACGTGCTGCTGCCTTCTACATGATCAGCCAAGCAATTCCCAAAATATTGTGCTTAAGTCAATGTTCTTGCTCCCATATCATCAACAGAGTCATCCATAATCGAGCTTCTTATTGATGGAACTCGCTCTCTTTTGACTCACAGCGCCACCAACTGCCGAATATCCCTGTAACAAGATCGATCCATCCTTGTGTATAGCTTTAATAGAAAGCGCCCATTGCTACCATGCTTGCAAATTCCCTTCTTCACACCGATTTTAACCTGAGGTAACCATAGCTCCTTTATTCGATTTCATTTAATGGTGAACATAAACCCCGGATTCCATTATATGATTTGAAAGCGACAACGATCCTACCTTCGACAAATATCCAAATGAATATAGGTAGTTATTATCGTTGTAGATATTGTAAATTACAGACTACCCCATTCACAATAGTCTTCGCGAATTTTTGATTCTCGTGGGTTTTGGTGGTTCGCAGATTCCAAGCAAGTTTGGATTCCCCGAAAACTCGTATCGCAAAATCCAAATGAATGTGGATTCTCTGAATGTTCTTGTCCTTCGGGAATTTGAAGCTTTCGCGGATTCCATGCATGAATGAATTTTTTGACCATTTCGAGAATTCCCGGATCGTCTGGATTTTCTGAAACCCCTCAACCTCCTTGCGTATTATCTTGCACTTACATTCAAACACCATCAAATCTTTATGTCTCGTGGTTCCATCGTGTTGCAAACTGATTTGTAGCCGATTATGGTAGTATTTGAGCGGTCCTTATATTCTTTATGTAGCGACTTTCGCGATTTACTACTTCTCGTGGATTTCCTGTCTGCTTGGATTCCTCGAGCCCTTAATCGCGGATTCTATGCGCTAAGGGATTTCCTGAAACTCCACTTTACTCCATGCTTTCAAGGCACCACTTTAAGATCGCTGTCTTTACCAATCATGTTGTCCATTGCAAAGTAAATCTCTATGACCTCAAACCATCAAATGACCAGCCAATCACATCTTTAGGTTGCCCTCGTAAATTTGCCATTCCAAATATCATTGTCTCATTTTAACACTAGATCACATATGAGAGGACCATGGCAGAGATCTGTTAAACCTCACGACGCTAGCAATGACCCTTAACTGGCCCGACTTAATAGTACAGTTGTAATAGTTCTTTCTTTGCAAACTTGCAATAAAGAATGTCATCTTTTCCGTGTTATGCAAGCTGTTTGCAAATGTTGGCCAGTTCTTCAAACTGTGGCAGCAATAGATGTAAACTTGCACTGTATTGGACCCAGTGCTATGGCCATTTGCTGAAGATTAATGTTCATCTAGACAGCAAAATCTTTCAAAGCTGCATGCATTTCCTCATATTGAGCCCTTCACTATGCATTACCTTTTCACCTCTTAGCCTACGATATCCTCTGACACCGTTGTATTGTCTACTTATTACTTATGAAAGGCCACCTTGTACTTCGAGTTAGGCCACCGTAGTGAATTACAATGGAACCATCCATACATTAAAACCGCAAATGCTATCAATCCGGCCTGCTTTCAATAGGATACTGGTATTTCCTTTAGCCGTGTATAACCAGAGCAATGATGATTGATTGACTTCACCATTTGTCATGTTGTGCAATTCATAACACATACATTACCTGTTTGAAGTTCGCGCGTATTACCCTGCCCATGCATATATTGTGCAGACACATCATTTGTTTTTGCTCCTCCAAACCAGATGATTCATAGCAATTGTTACTCAAGCTACCATGCAAGCTTTTGATTTTTAATTCCACAATGATATCAGTTTTGCAAGCATTCAAACATGACTACTAATCTATACACCCATGATGATACCTCAAGTGCACCCACTCTTGCCTCGGAGATCTGTAGATGTTAAGTAAACCAAGTATATACAAAAATCATCATATTAAATAATTCATGCATGAATACCATTGGGATGAAATTGAACTCGCTGCCAGGATTAACACAAATTTGAGACGACACAGATCATTTCAGACAACCCTTGGAGATCTTCCACCAAGAAGGAATTCCCGAGATATGATTTCCACCCAGCCATGAAGGGAGTGGAATAGTTTGGTGAATTTCAAATTATTGAGCTTTAAAGGATTTCACATGGTTTCTCAAGATGCCTCAAAACTTAGAGTTATCCAAATCAAATCTGGACCTAGGCTTTCTCAAGCAGAGCGAAACTGGAAATTGACAATCGCAAAATGCGGAGATACAAAAGCCAAAAGAGGGTCCCTGCCTCCGGTGGGGTGTGTGTGCAAAAAGGGCACAACAATACCTGATAGCATGAAATTAGGAGATCCCTAATATAAGATCTAATTTCTAGAGTTCCTTTGACAGATTGAAGAACTTGTTGTTCAACTTGCCAACATTTTGCATTTGTTTTATACTTAAATTGAGAGAAATAGCTTATTGCAAAACTTAATTCCAATTCAGTAATCGGAAGATAAATGATACTACCTACCAATTGATCATAAACTGTGGTGAATCAGTTGAAGTTGATTGTTTTAGCCCTGCTTTCATATGCATAGATTTTGGATTAGATTTAGTAAATTTGAATTTTTTCAGAAGTGTTTTGGCATACTTAGTTTGTGATACTAAAATGGCATGATCAAGTCACTCAAATTGTACACCTAAGAATACTATAGGAGGCCAATATTAGATTTTACCTTTTTAATTATATGGGCTTCACTACTGCCGATGGCAATATCATCATCACTATTTTTGACATAGAGATTGGGATAAAAAGACTTATTTTGCATCTTGGAATTCTAAGTTGTTGATAAATATTGATATATTGGATTGAGGAGCATGAGCATGCTTTAAGTCCATACAATGACTTAATCAATGTGCAAACTAAATGCTCTTTCCTTTGAATCTAGAATCCTTAGGATTAAACCATGTAGTCCTTCTTTGTCAAGTCTCCATTTTAGAAAGACACAGTTAGCATCCATTTGATATATGTTCCATCTAAACTAAGATAGAATTGAAAAAACCAATCAAAAGGTCACCATCTCTAGATTGGGGGCAAATTTTCTTCAAAATCTATCCCTTCGTACCATGCATATTCTTTGGTGACAAGTCAAACTTTGTGTTTGTCCAAAGGTTCATTTGATTTACATTTCACCTTGTAAATCCATTTACAACCAATTTGGCTTCTTACATTGTGATGATTTTGACAATACGCAAGTCTTGCCTTGTATTAGGGGCATCAAGTTCCCCACCTTCATGGAAGATCCTCTTTCAAGCTTGTGCTTAGCTTCTTCATAAATGCTAGATTCACATACCTATGAGATAGCGAAAGTAAGAGCAAAATTCATTTACTCAAAACCCTGCACTTTTTATTTTCTTGATTGTGTAGATTGACCATCAATTCCCAATGACAATTCATCCTCTCGAACATCCTTTAGTGTGATATAATACCATTTTGGTTGTTGATGTTGGATCTTTTGATTTGTTTGTGGGGATTGCGTACCACTATATTTCTTTGTTGACACAACAACACAAGTTTGAGGTTGTGGGATGTGTATTTGGATTTGTAATGGGTGTGGTGTGAATTATCAGGTGAAAGCCCATTTGTGTGGTATTCTTGGAATGAGCATCCAATCTTACCTAGGCAAGAAGGGTGCACCTATACAATATCTAGAGTGCTAGAGTATATTTGAGAGTAAGAGCAAGCAAAAGCTACAATTGACTTTAGATTAGAGCATCCATACACAAATAGAGGATCTTCACCAAGGAAGCCCCTTCCTTCTCCATCTCTTAGTGTTTGTAAAGTTGTGATAGCGAGCCACCCATTTTTGGCCATGCATAAAGAAGAGCCCATTACACATAAGAGAAGGAAGGGGCCATTTGAAAAGTTATTTTAAAATGAATCTCGAGAGATTGCTAATCAACACATTGCACAATGTGTCTATGCAAAAGGTTGGTCTTTCAATGTTTGGTTAGCATATTGGCAAGAAATGGTGAAGAAAATCAATGAGTTTCCAAAAAGGGACAAAGGCTTGGGTGTCAAGAAGGTGCACAACACCTTATTGGCAAAGGAGGTGAAATATGTAGATGATTTACTATATTCCATAAGGGATTTGTGGATCGAGATGGGGTGGGATTTGTGGATCGAGATGGGGTGTCCATCATGTCCAATGGATGGAATGATGCCAAAAATTAGCCCTTGATCAATGTGATTGCAAAAAGGGGCAACTGTTTAACATCCAGAATACTGAGAGGGGGGGGGGAGGGGTGAATCAGTATTCTATTAAACCAATCAAACATTAGCCATCCAATTACCGCAACATATTCAATTGCAATTATGAATGAAAGCATGAAACATCCACAACATCACACAACACATGAACACCAGGATTTTTACGTGGATAATCCAAAATGGGAAAAACCACGGCGAGGGTTAGCTCACAATATATTATATCCGGATATAGTATATTACATAAATGCTCACTGCAAGTGGATTCATTGTCCAGTGGATTACAGTTCCAATGAAGTACAAAATCAATCTTTGCATTGATCTGAATCAATGCTCTACTCTGCTTTGTATTCACACAATTCTAATCTCAACATTCACAACTTATCTTTGCTTTGATCAAATTCGCATCATACACCTCGCATCACTTATCACTTCTCATTCGCTTTTCATCCTCCAAATCATCAAAACAATCCACTATATATATCCGCATTAAGTGTAACATCAATTAGGTCGGCCCAATTGGATGTAATACACAAAATCAACTTTGTCGGCTCCAAAGCACTCCACCCATACTTCACAATTCAAGTCACCTTAAGATAGGTCGGGATGGATCTAATATAGGTCCTACACAAGATATAATTACTTGTTCATCCTTCGCAAAACATCAAACGTGTTAGGTCGGCCCCAAAGAAGACCTAAACACAAAAATCCTTCAATTGTTCATCCAATTCACCACATGTGGAACTCAAAACACGATCCCATCTAGAATTCCAACACAATAGACATCTGGTAGCCTATCTTCAACATTGCTGCTCAAAATGTTCATCTGCGAAGGAATGCGGAATCTCCCACACCAAGTCTCTGTTCAGGAAATGATTGTGGTATACAAAACTGAACTTTGTTATTCATATCTTCTAGGGAACTTCTCCAAACAATAAAATCTCTTGTATTTAGATGCATTTGATGTTCATCAAAATATTGTTAGGATCACAAAGTGATATCTCTTCTTGAGGAGGAATGCGGACCCAAAAACTCATGCATTGAACCACTGAATTGCTAGGTTTGACACTTAGTCAAATTTCTGTGTAGCTGAACTTCCCGGACCAACTCAACCTGTTCAAAAGTCTTCAACAACACTTTAAAACTATGCTGGGATGATCCACAACACTGGATCATGCATAATGTTCATACCATGCTCATGTTGCCATAACAACATCATTAATGATAAACTTCCAACAGCAATGTTTTTGAGAGTTGTGGATTGTGAAGGGTAGGTGAAGGATGCATTATTTATTGCTGACATTGTCAGACAAACCATTGAGGAAGTGGAGCTTAAAAATGTGTTCGATTCATTATGGACAACATAAAGAATTGCAAAGAAGTTGGTTTGTTGGTTGAGGCACACTATTCATATATCTTTTTGACACTTTGTGTTGTATAGTTGCTCAATCTAATGCTAAAGAAGTTAGGTAAAAAATTTGATTGAATCAAATAGGTGCGCGTTGAGGTCAAAGAGATCCAAAACTTCATCACCATTCATCACATGTCATAGGCCATAGTTAGATCATCCTTGAAATTGGAGTTGTTGAAAGTAAGTGAAACAAAAAAAAAAAATGTTTCACTTTAATAATTTATTTTTGAAAATATAAGTATGGTTTCCATTATATATTTTTAATTTTTATTTTCAAATAGTTGCTAAGACCTTTTTACCTTAAGCACAATCATCTTGAGACAACTTGTGAAGCTGCATGTGACATTTTCTAGCATGGCCATCACTCAACTTTGGTTTGTATGGAGGCAATCCAACATTGTGAAGATAATTAATATTAAATAGATGATCCTAGATGGCACTCTCTGGGATTTTGTAGAATATCTTCTTGGTTTCATTAAGACCATTTTGAGAATGATTCATCTTATTGGCATGAATAAGCCATGCTTGGAAGAGGTATATGATGACATTGACTAAAAAAACCATCATAAATGAGAGAGCAAGATCCAGAAAATTTATTTTTCAAATAGGTAGACAATTCATGTTGCAGGTGGAACAAAATGACCACTGCACTGCACCTTCTTGCCTTTGCATTGACTCCAAAATATTGCAGCTTCAAGATCCTTTTTTGTGGAGGGTGCTACCATACAAAAATGTGGAAGTCAGCAAAGGGTTCAAGCTAGCGTTTGCTAGACTCTAATTTGATTTTGACATAATGGATGCAGTTATGAGTGAGTTTATTAGTTTTGTAGCCTCCAATGGTCAAAGTCTTTTTGTTCTCCATGACAAGTATAAGATGGATTGCTCACTATTGGTGGTATCTTCATGGCGAAACATTCCCACATGTATAGCCTATTGTGATTAAAATTTCATTGCAAGAACTTTTTAACTAAAATTCTCTAAATATGAATTTATTTTCATGTTTGAAATATTTATTTTGCAATTTTTGAGTTTGATTTATAATTTTATAACTCTTTATCTCTGTAACTTTGCCTCAATATGTTGCCTCTTTATCTTCATCTGAGCAGATTTGGAGACATAATCCTTCTTCCACTCAGTAAAGTGCAACTGATTGGCATCAAGCAAGGTAGATGAGTTAATTTATGCGTATTTCAACTTGCACCTTTTTCACACAAACAACCTGACTTGGATGTTACGGCTATCCAACAATCTTCAGTGTTTGAGGAAGAAGATAGCTGATATAGTTTTGGCGACAGTTTGTGGTTCTTTTAATGTACCTCCATCATCGCTTAGATGTGCCCATCTTTTTAGATTGCAACATGTTTATTTTAATACTGCTGTTTCAACTTAGTTATGTTGTTATTATTGTCACATAGTTAGTGCAAGTTATATGGTGGTTATAAATGGTTAGACCAATGGCTGCGTCTTAGACTCTTAACTGATAACTGTTGGTCCCTCAAATAGCACTTCCGTTGTCAGGGCAAAGGCGCTGATTTTATGACAGGTCCTCCTTGTACTGTTAGCATTGTATTGAACAATACCTCGTACATAAGAGCATCATTTTCTATTTCTCTTACAATTGTCTCTGTATGAATTGCGATTTCTATCTTTTACCTGTAACACAGCTTGTGGTTTCAATAGTATAGTTTCTATAGTTAACAGTCACATCCTCAGAGCCACAGCTATTGTGGACAAATCAGCAGATTTGCCTTTAACTGCTCTCCATGCCATTTTTAAGCCTGATGTAATTGCTCCAAGTTTTAACAAATTCACAGCTGAGTTAAAAGGGTTACTGCATTGAATTAGTTGTATGAATGTTATGTCCCCATGTCAGTGGTATACTATCTGTTCATCCTACATGGAGCCCTGCAGCCATTGGAGCTGCTTTCATGACCCCCTCTTCAATAATTGATGCTAAATTGCAGTCAATTAAAGATTGAAAGAGTACTTACAAAACGCTACAGGCCATACAAAAAACTACAATTGTGACGGTATATATATAACCAACTGCATAACAAATTCATTACAAAACAAACAACGATTTCTCTCAGTTGTTGAAACAGTCTGCCAATTTTACCTTCTATTGGTTTACCTAATATTCATCTTATAATTAATAATTCTTTACACTATCTGTGAAGTATTGCTGATCAATTCTTCAATGTCTTCATAGGTTCCTTTTTGTCTGTATTAACTATTTTCAATCTTTAATCTATTAGAAAATGTAACAAGGAGAGAAAACCTAAATATATATTATACAAATAAGGTATCATTAGGATTAGAGATTCTGCAATCTCAAATGCATGTGTTTTCTTTTTTCTCAAGGTGATTTACTATGGTGAGGGAGCTTATTCAGTGTATAATACAGGCTTTTATTGACTCTAACCCAGCTTGCCATTTCATCCACCCTGAGTTCCCCTCAAATGTCTTTATTTTCTTATTCTTACTTTGCTGGTTGTACAAGAATTAAAGAGAGAAGACATATATATTCACATTTTTGCTTTTGAAACTCAGAAGCAACAAAGGAATAAATCAATTTTGGAGAGTAACATAGGGAAAAATTGTTCGATGAGTATTTAAAGTCTCTTGAACTAACTACTTTTAGCTCTGAAAATAAAATTTTTCATTTGCTCTTTAATGCAGATGCTAAGCCATCGACTTTTTCCTCAAGCTAGATACTCTATCTGGGTAGATTCTAAGTCTCAGTTCCGGAGAGATCCAATTGGTGTATTTGAGGCGCTTCTTTGGCGTACAAACTCTGTACTTGCTATTTCAGAGCACGGTGCTCGGAGTTGTGTTTATGATGAGGGAAATGCAATAGTCAAAAAGAACAAAGCTTCTCCAGAGGAAGTACATAGACAACTAACCCAATACCGTCTTGATGGGTTTCCAAAAGATGCTCGATTTGGTGGCCACAAAGGTAAATGTCCAATGTTGTGGGTTGTTTGTATATTGTCTTTCACATTCTGTAGAACAGAGTTTTAAAGGTGAAAAATGGGAATATAATATTGATGCAGAAAGAAACACATTTAGGAAGAAAGTTTTACCTAGAGTCATTAGGCTGTTCAGAAATTAAGCCAATGTTTTTATAAGTATATTGCTTGCAGTAAACTGTTTCTAGAATGGTGACACGCATTTCCTTGTAGAAAAGGCTTTAAAAAAAATTAATATGTAGATACTGCTGCAACTTTGGTAATAGTTAGTCTTAGTCTGCAGACTGTATGCTTGATTACCGTTTCTAAGATTTTGTTGGTATTCATTGCATCTGTCAAAGTGCTTCTGGCAGGTTGTGTGCTTGAATAATTTTATTTCCTATATACTTAATAACCTCTTCTGTTGTTATTCTGTCAAAGCTTGTGTGTCAAGATATTCTGAGATTCTAGGTATTTGAAGGTATAATATTGGTTTAGATTTTATCGAAATTACAAATTGACTGGTACTTAGAAAAGCTTACATCCAGCGCTTCTGTAGAGGGAAACCAGTATTCTTTCGAATTAGCCTGCTTACACAATTTTCTGTGTGAAGTGATAATGGCTTTGAGTTATGACTGTTAAATAACTCAAAATGCCATGTTAACAAACCATTAAACAGCATATAATATTATTTGGGATATTAGAGGGGATGTATTTGATAGAATTCTGCTCTAAAATCCTCTCAACATTTAGCGGAGCAAAATGGTCAAAAAACGTTTTGATTAATTTTGGTAGGATATAACATGTAGTTCAAACTGTAATGCCCCAAGCTTCACACCCAGGGCATTAGCCAAGCAAACAAGTTTTCTGTTTGAAAGAGCAACACAAGAATGACTCTTAGCAAGTAAAATATGACATCAATGTGTTGCATTGCATGCTTTTGTGCACACAAGTGTTGTGTCATGCACAATGACACACACAACTTAACAAGGATATTGTGGTGATGCTTTATGTCACACACAACACAAAACATCGACATCACCATTGCTCCAAGCAAGGTAGTACAAATAAAAAACTTACAATTTGTGTGACGAGATCACCACGATGAACCTACGAGACATTGGGACTACACCATGATGACAATGTTCGAGTTCTAACACAACACAAGGGTAGGATGAGGGAATCATCTACCTCAAATTTACACCCTAAACAAACTTGACAACATTCACAACACTATGGGAAACCTATGCAAGAGGTGGGACAACCAGGAGATATCACATCTTGACTAGATGGAATGACAATCGTTTTTCTGCGTGCATGGTACACTTACCAATGCAAAGGGTGGGGATTCTCCCCCTCAAGAACGTGCAAACATAAGGGACAAATCTCCACAAGAGGTTGCACCACTAGGAGGTACAAGTGCACCAATTGAAATGATGGGTTGTTTTCGTTCAAAGGCACACTTTCCAATGCAAAAGAGACATAAATTTTAGATTACGACACTTGTCGATGAGGGGACAACATGGAAAGACTTATAAGGCCAAGGGGAACAACTTTCATATACAAAGTTTTCTTGGGAAATGCTTGGAAGTGCCCACTATTTAACGAAACATAAGACTATAGTGCTCTAGAGGACTATAGCGTCCTTTCTATAGTATAGCATCCAGGAAGGACACTAGTTCACCATTACTTAGGTGTCCTATTTTGGCACCAAAGTCTTGTTTTTGTGTTGAAGTCCTATTTTTGCATTGTAGTCCTTTTCTTGTGTTGAAGTCTTGATTAGAGATTGAACAAATGACTGTATCTAAGTTTCATAGTCAAGGACAATGCCTTAGACTCACAAAAACAAGATTCAATTGAAATCAAACTCTAGAACAACCATATATGACTAGGAAACCAAGACAGATAATCGCATCAGATGGAGACGCATCCCAAGGACTGGGAGGTCTACAGAGGACTCCAAAACAAGTCCAAGGACATGAGATTTGAAGAGGAATGTTCCCAACACACACCACTCACTCTTCCACCATGAGGAGAACCAAAATGACATGACACCAACCATGACGTGTCCTCGTACTCAAAACCCAAGGCTAGGAAGAAAAAGCTAAGTAACATTCCAATGATATCATAATTGAATATACACTATCACATTACTTTGTTTTTAAGCCCAAATCAAAGATGCTCTAAGTTTGTTTTATCAACATGTCAATAATGAAGAGAAGCATATGAAATGACATGTGCATTTGAGACCAACATCAACATGTGTTAAAAGCAATAATAACACCGTCACCACTTATGTGGGCTGTTTACAATCTATCAAAATAGGAGGTTCCAATATAATAATACAATTACATATGAGGACTTGAAGGTCTTAAATGATACATTTTACAATTTTGTTACAAATGGAATAACCAATAAAGATATGAAGCTTTTTCCATTGTGTGTGTGATTTTGTGTCACACCAATGGATATGCTAGTTTGCATTGATGGTTGAGTGCCACCCAACCATGTGGTACTGGTAGGTTGACCCCACCATACTAGGAGATAGTCGCAAGGGACTACAAACACACTCATGCAAGACAATGGAGTATGGTTTACACATGCCAAATACTTTGCATACAACATAAGTATGAACACATAATCATGGTCTCAACCAATCACAACACACATGGTTAGAGACGGTCCCACATTGGAAAAATCCAATGGCAAGGACAAGGACTCTAGAGGTAAGGGAAGGAGTGTCATCTCACAATAACACAAAGTTATGGCTTTGTGGACTTGAGTATGAATTCCAGTTGCAAGGCATGTCCTTGATGTTTCATATTGAGTCTTTACTAGCACTCTAGGTATGTTGCCGACTTCAATCTTGCTTAATTTTATTTACCTTAAAGTTTAATTATCACTTAATAAATAACTGTTGCCCGTTGTAGCCTCAGAATCACTTCCAGATTTGGGACAACATCAAGGGCCACTACTTTCCTATCCTTTATACTTGGAATCTTAGGTTCAACATGTCAAATCATTATTTGAGCGTGGCACAAAAATCAATGCAACAAAAGTGGGATAACAATTTGGACCTAGTCCCAAATGATTCTATATGGAAAAATAACGAGTCTTGTTTTCTTCCATTCTAATTCATTTATATTCTTTGCTAATTTGAAAATTTCTAAATAAAATTTTCAATGTAAAATAAGAAAATTCCTGATTCCACCATTGATGAACGCTCAAATTTCTAATTTTTTAATCAAGAAGATTTTTCAAAATCAAAGCATACATACCCTCTTGATTTAAATATGAACAACATGCTTTTGCATTAAAATTCACATTTCCTAATTTGTTAAATTTTTACCGTAATTATAGGCTTAAAAATATGAACATTTTAAAACTAAAAAAATAAAATCAATTTGAATCTACTAATTAAGCAATGAATTCAATCTAAAGTTGGAGCCATATGCCACCACTAAAGTGGGCATTGCAAACATGAATTAGAGATTTCCAAAACTAAGAAAAAGGAAGTGAAATACCTTCAATTTTGGAGCTCACAAAGTGTCAATTTCATGCAATTAAATCAAAATTCGAGAAATAATTCATAAACAATCTAATCACACCTACAATGCCCTTCTTTCCAATCTAAATCGAAGCTAAAGCAATCCTCCAATCAAGCAAAGTCAATCATTTTTCGTTTTCTTAGAGTATTTTTTGTAAGATGTTGAATAGAATAAAAAATGCAACCCTTCTTCCTTTCAACTCTTTTTTCCATTTCTATTTTCTTTTTCATTTTATTTCTATTTTTCCTATTTCCTTTTTCACCAACTACATTTATCTACTAATTCAAATTCCTAAATCAGATTCTTATTTTTTAGGAATATTGAATAATTAAATTCAACTTCTAAGCAATGGAATATTTTAATTAATTAAAATAATTCACATATACAATTTTTCAATGTAGTTAACTAACAATTCCTTTTGTTTCTTCCCAATTTCTTGATTCCCAATGCATTAGACATCATTAACATGCAATGATTCATCCATCGAAATATAATTGAATGCAACAAGGGAATAAGCTAAGTTACCAGTTCGGTTTTGGGTTCGGGTTCGGGTTCGAGAACCCGGTTTGCCAGTTCGGGAAATTTTTTTTTTGGGGGTTGGGTTCATTTTGGGTTCGGTAATACAAAAACATATAAAAATCAGAAATATATACATATTTGCAGCAGTAATTAAGTTCAGAATACACCACCATATTAATAGTCAAATAACATAGCAAAAATACACCACCACTTTATACTCAGAAGTCAAATGTCATGATATAGAATTATGAATTAAAGTTCAAACTTCAAACATAAAAATGTCAAGTGTTTACAATCAGCCATTAATAATTATTGATCATTGATCAATCTGAATCATATGGGTCATAAAAAAAAGCAGCATCATCAGCATCATTAGATGCTACATTTTGTGTAGAACCACAATAGCATTAGTGGCACTCGCACAAGCACTGCCACTAGCACTAACACTACCGCTCTCATGCTCAGTAGTAGCTGCTTTAGGCTGATAGTCATCATCAATATCAAGTGCAGCTAAGTGACTTGTGGAAGCATCCAAGTCAAGCTGCTCTGGCTCAATATCCCACCTCCTTGTGTCTCCTTCTTTGTAGGAACTATGTTTGTGTGTAAGGAGGCACAAGTTTGAATGCACATACTCCAAGTCGTCAGCCTTTTTTGAATGTAGCCTATTGCATTTTATTGAGTGGATGAAGGAGTATGTGCTCCAATTCCTCTCATAAGAGGATGAACTAGCAACCTATTAAGACCAAATTAAATTAATAAATAGTTAAGAGTTACAAAATTTAACTAAACAAAATTATTAATTAAAAATTAAAATTAAAATTACAAATATAAAACTTACTTGGGATAAAACTTTTATTGCAATAGGTTGGAGGTGCATGTATTCTTGCCCATGGAAGTACCACCAACTATGAGCATCCACCCTGCATTTGTCTCGAAGAGCATCCATATTCTGATCAACACTACCAGAGCATGCAAAGCCATGAACTCAGCCCTCACTCGATCACGTTGGTCACGATTAGTGAAGATTCTACAAATTGCTGCCTTGTACCCTTGAGCCACTTCACCATCCCTATATGGAGCAACTCTTGATGAAGCAGAAAGTATCTCAGGACTATAATATTTGGGACTCAATGCAAAAGCGAGAAGATGCAAGGGAGTGGTCATTTTGTTCCATCTATCAACCATGATTTCTTGTAGCTCTTTGAAGAATTTTTCTTCAGGATCTTTTTCTTTAGCATTGATGATGGATCTCATCTTCTCAATCATTGAGTTGATACCATCATATACTTCGCCCAAACAAGGTCTATCCATGTCAGTGTAACGGATCATGCTCAGTATGGGCTCGGTGAAACTGACAAGATACTCAACATGATCCCACCAACCATCATCTAGGATCCTTTGCCTGATCCTATTGCCCTTTCATTGCTAGATTGCCTCCATACAGTCCAATTAGGGCTAATTACCATGGCACATAGTGCCTCATGAACCTTTATAAGTCGTCTCAACACAATTGTGTTGGAGGAAAAATGGGTCTCAGCAACTTGTTTGAAAATCAAAATTAAAATTGAAATATAATTTAAATTTACAAAATCAAAATTTAAAAATTAAAATTAAAAGAAAATTCAAAAATTTAAAAATATTGAGAATTAACTTACCTTCAACAACTCCAATTTTGAGAATTGTCTAAATATTCCTTGTGTCATATGGTGGTTGGTGACAAACATTTGGATGTCTTCCTCGGCATACACCTGTTTGATCCACTCAATTTTGGATCCAATTTTTTGTAGCATTAGATTGAGGGAGTGGACAGCACAAGGTGCCCAAAAAATGTGTGGATACTTCTCCTCAACCAATAACCCAACAACCCTACAATTTTTGGCATTGTCGGTTACAACTTGCACAACATTTTGATGGCCCACTTCTTCAATAGCTTGGCAAAGGATGCCAGCAATAAATGGACCATCTTTCACCTGTCCTTCACAATCCACTGCTCTCAAAAATATTGCCCCTTTAGGGGACACAGCAATAACATTGATCAATGGGCGATTTCTTGCATCTTTCCATCCATCAGAAACTATGGTCACCCCTGTTTCAATCCACGAATCCCTTATGGGCTTCAAAGAGTCTGCTACATGTTTCACCTCTTTCTCCAATAAGGTGCAACACACCTTCTCAAAACCTGGGCCTTTATACCCCTTTGGAGCCTCATTAATAGATTTCACCATTTTTTGCCAATATGGTGAACGAACAACATTGAATGCCAATCCATTGGCATAGACACATCTTGCTATGTCTTGATCAGCAATCTCTCTTGCCTCATTTTGAAATGAAGCTTCCAACGGTCCCTTAGATCTTTTATTTGAAGAGGGCATGGTTTGCTCTTGAGGGATGTCCATAAATGGATGGCTTTCTGTAGGTGGAAAATAAGAAGGTGGTGTAGGGGGTTTCATGGATCGAGATCCTTTCTTCAAAGGATGGCTTGTTTTACCATTGGTTGTTTTTTGGTCTGCCTTTTCTTGCTCAGCAATATATTTCAACACTATATTTTTGGAATGCCATCGTTGTTTTCACCTGGACAATTTTTGATGCCTGTTTCAGGGATCCCACACAAGTGCCCTTTTACTCGACTGTATGAGCTCGAATATTGAACATGGCAATGACTACAAATCCAAACATATCCTCCACCACCTGGAAGTTGCTGAACCATTTCTACATATTTCCAAAGGGGAGAGGCTGGGTTTGTTTTGAAACGAGATTGGATTGAGCCTGAGGAGGTACCGGTTGCCATTGTAATACGGAATAGTGAATACCTAAGGCACAACATATTGAAATTTTGGTATTGATTCATTGAATTTGAAACTAAAAGACTTAATTAATTTCAAAAAAATGAAAAAATTGAACATGTGTTATAGACATTTAGAAGAATGAAAAGTAAAACAAAACAATAACTAAAAAACAAAACAAAAGAGTTGAAGTTCACTTGTGAAAAAAAATGTAAAAAAAATAATCAAAAAACTTCAAAAAACCTACCTCTTTTGAAGAAATCTTGCTCTACGATCTTCTTAGCAACGAATAGACACTTGCAAGTGCTTAGGAATAGCACAACAATCAACTTTGAACAATCTACGATCAGCCTCCAAGTCTATTCCAGCTTGTGCAAGCAAAAGAGAAAGTTCAGCAATGGAGGCAAAAAATCCTTTTTTCTCATTCACAAATTGGTAAATGAGTATCACTTTACCTATTTCATGTTTTTGAGGTAAGTATTAGGGTTAGAAAGAATAAAAAAGTCATTAAAAGTCAAAAAGAGTCAAAAGAGTATTAAAAAAATGAAAAAAAATGTGAAAAACCGCGCCTGGGTGCGGAATAGAACTCGAGTTCGAAATTTTCGAACCCTGTCCGGACCCACAGTCAGGGGTCCGAACCCTGGCTGAACCCGCAGTCAGAAAAGCGGACCCACAGTGAATTTGCCCGGACCGGACCCGAATCAAACCCGGAGCCTGTAGGAGTGAATCCGGTAACATAGGGAATAAGCAATCTCACATTTACAGTTTAACCACAACAAGCAGACTTTGGAATCACCACCAATTCAGATCCAGATTTACACAGCATCTGACAAGACACATCTTGCACTCAGTTTGAGTACAATAGGGGTTTACAAATACATGAGGTCCAATGTGATATCTTCAAAATAATCACTGTTGGGCAAATAACTCAGATTTGCATACTCAGGTGGGGAAACAATTTTGTACTTGCACACTCCAGCCACATGTTGAGCATACCTGCACCATACACAATAGCCAACAAAATCCAGAACCACCCAATAAAATACAATGTCACATACATCACATAATCATCACATTCAGAATAACTGAATATCAATGTACACTACAAACATAGAAATGTGATAACTGACAACATCTAGAATGCCAACACAATAATAATAACATCCATCTACGGACACACACACACACACAGTAAAGTATAAACACTGTCAAATCTAAATGTGAGAGTATCATAGGCATCACACAATATACAATCAGAATCCAGATGCCAACACAAAATTGTATTGAGAACACCTTGATGGCAAAAAGAATAAGGTATAATGATTGTCAGGGTTAAATCCATAGTCACAATATAACTGGGTACAAACGCCAGAGGCATCACACACTCTTATTCTTTTCAGTTTTAATTTTGGAATTGTTTATATACGTACAGAATTTTTACAGGGCTGTAGCTTTGTATTGAATTTATTAGAGTCTCAACCTCTGCAGGATCTTTCAACTTGCCGAATGGAGATCTAAGTTTATCTGTAGAAGTCTATCATATTATATTATATTATAAATAGATAAGAACTACTTATGCACCATCTCCTGTTTTAAAATTCTTTCTATATGAGTATGGTTTTTTAAGTGGTTGATGAAGTTGTTTAATTCCAAATAGTAGCTATTCTGTGTTGTGCATCAATGTGTATAAAAGATCGGTTGAACACCACAGTGATTTGTTCAATTTTCTGTATTTTATATATTTTGCTATCTTGTGTGCTGCTTTATTTTTACACTATATTGCTTCATGCAGCTCTTGCCGAAGCCTCTGTTATTGTGAGGGAGCACACGCCGATAACAAATTTATTTATGTGCCTTTGGTTCAATGAGGTGGTCCGATTCACTTCAAGGGATCAATTAAGTTTCCCATTTGTGTTGAAACATTTACCAACATTGCAAATCAACATGTTTCCTATTTGTACTCGTAGGGCACTTGTAAACAGCATGGGTCATAAACATAAAGCAAAGCCATTGATACGACAAGCTTAAGTTGTAGAGCTTCTTAAATATCTTGTGTATTGCTTGAAATCATCTTGATTTTAATGTCAGATGCTCTGTGCATGTTGTGAGCTGCTCTTTAACACATGGTTTTATATTGATGTAAACGTGAAGGTGAGTTTTAAGGTGACCTTCATGTTGCAGTTCAGCAATTCTTTGATCTTTGTGCAGAAAATGCATTACATGGTGAAGGACGAACACTGTAGAATTTTGTATTGAAATTTCTTCACTAAAAAAATGTATATTTTACTTTTGTACTTTTTTTATATTGATATAGACATGAAGGCGACCGTCATGTTGCAGTTCAGCAATTCTTTGATCATTGTGCACAAAATGCATATTACATGGTGAAGGACGAACACAGTAGAATTTTGTATTAAAATTCCTTTACTAAAAAATGTATATTTTACCTTTTTACTGCATTTCCGGAAATTGATCAATTCTAAATTTCTATAGTAAAGGTCGACTAGCAATTTTTTTTTGGGGCTGTCCTCATAGGTGACAGCCAAATGCTGGGGGATACATTTTATGCAGTTAGTTGTGTGGAATGATGAAAATTTAGTTTACCTAGTGCTTACTTGACAGTATTGGTTCACTCAATGAAGGAAAATGGAAGCCTTTGCTTATTTAAATGGTCATTGCAAGTGCTATCCTGTAGCTCATATGATCACAAAATCGATTCTAATTTTGTACTTCTTACAAGATAGAGAAGGGTGATTTTAATGATTCCCGAGGCACTATTAATCTTGAACTTCAGATCTGAAGTTTTGTGTACCTAAATTCTAATGGATTAGTTGTGAAGAGATGTGGCTCAAATATGTTTTTCCCTGCGTAGGATGCTACCTCTATGCAGCTTATATGTTTGATTTTTTCATGTGCAAGTAACCTCATGATCAACATTTGAATCCATAGTTTGATTATGGTATCATAGCTCTATTAAGTATCAATTATGGTGAATTATATTTACACATCAGCACCATTCTTCTTGTAAAGGTAGATATGATTCCATGTGCATCATGACTGCATTGTTTTTGCTGGTGCATCATGCCATTCATTTATCTTTCCATTTGACCTTCAATGGCAAGGTATGGCCTGAATGCACGAGGTCCATATGTTGCATGGTTATTGCTGAAAACGGACTTTTCTTTTGTATGAATGTTTATAAAAAGCCATTGTTGTATATGCTTTTCATTGAGTGTTACCCTATAGCCATTTTAAGAGGTTGTGATTAAACATGAAGCATTTTAAGGCAGGCTGATATTTGCTTATTTTTATTAAGAAAAAAAAAAAAAACAACATTTCATCTTAAAATACATTGATGAGACGTACAACAATCACGTAAGGCTTGAAAGGTTCAAAGCATCTCGAGTTGTGCTCTAAATCTCGTTAGGCAGTCTTATTGCATTTTATCCATATTGGGGGTAATTGGACATACTTTATTTTTTTAATTAAAAAAAGAGGCATTTTGGGGATGAGTCTAAATCGAGGATGATATTTTCTTGGGTTGAACATCTTAATTGACCTAACATATCCCCAAAACGATAAAAATATAAGCAAGGCTTCATCTATATTTGGGGATGCATCAATGTTGTTTAGTGCATTAAAGTTGATTGACTGCTCTGGAGTGGGAAAACACAAGTGAGAAGGAAATCACCTTGCTAGGGATTAAATTAAACTTGGATGAGGATGATGAGGATCATTAGAATGGAGCTTTGGATGAGGAGGACGAAAGATTGGTTGATCTTTAGTTTGAGGCTTGCCAAAAAGCTTATAAGGTGTGGTCTATGGTGAAAGAATGCCCTTTCATGGTGACCTTGATGTCAAGGGTTCCATGCCTCCCATGTTTGTTCTAATTGTTGTAGAGCAAGGTTTTCTTGTTGGCAATGTGATTTTGTCTTTGTTCCTCATATTGTTTCTCTTAATGGCTTTGAAGGTGGAAGGGAAGATGTAGTTGAAGGATTTTTGTGTGATTTATGTTGCCAAGATTGTGAAGGTTGGTGTGGTGGTCTCTTGTCCCTTTGTGGTGTTTCTCCCCCTTATGTGCCTATGTGTGTTGGTGATAGTTATTTTGGTCCCCATGAATGTTCTGGTTGTGAGGTGGATTATGAGTTGAAGGTGTTGAAGCCAAGTGAACTTAAATATGTGGCAATTGTGTTTGTCAAGTCCTTGTAGCTTTGGTGCTCAGTGTTTGGAGGCAAAGAAGGATAGGTGTTTTCCATCTCTTGAGCTTGTTGATGTTGTAGGCATAGTTAGTGGGCCGCCTTTCAAGAAACACTTGTTGAAGTTGTTAAATGTAGGTCCTACTCCATTGTTACTCAACGTTTATCTTTGGAATTGGTTGGGAAAGGCAAGGGCATGATTTTTAGGGTTCTTTATTCAATTGATAAAGGTCATCCTCCAAGTTGAAGAATTCTCTTATTGGATTTTTTTTAGGAGCTAGGCCAAAATTGGTGGTTTTGAAGATGGGCTTAGAGAAAATGAAAACTATGTGGCCAAATTGAGATCGTAGCTTTGATGAATGGATTCTTTTTTATTTCCTTTTCAAACCATGAATGTTGTGTTTGAACCCTCTTAATGGTTTGTGGTTTCTTGTCAATTTAGGTCTTTTTCTTAAAAAATGAAAATGGGGTATTGATCTTTAGAAGTAATGCATTAATAGGGTTTAATTTTGAGATAGGCTCCCAAGATTGTTGTTGGAATATTTGAGGGAGGTTTTAATGGGTATTGCAAACCCCTTTGTTCAAGTCACAACTTTTGATGTGGTGACCAACTTTAAAATATGGTCATTTCCTAGGTTTTGTATGAATGCAAATGTGGCTAAGGTGCTTCCTTCTTCCATCACCTTGTCTTTTGAATTTAGAGATTGGGTGCAACAAATTATTTGCGATCATTCCTTTATTGTGTGCCAATGCAGCTTCAAAGTGGGTTGCATTGTTGCTATTTGCTTGAACAATAAGAGGAAGCACATTGCTAGAGAAAATAATGGAAAAAGGAAGTTAGTTATCTCTGGACTATTGAAGAGCTATCCTTGCCAAATTGGGATAAGGAGGTTTGCCCCTCTTTAGTTAAGATTAATTAAAGAAATTATTAATAATGTTTCTAGTTTTGAAACTCTTTAGGGAGCATTCAATTGTGAGGATTTTAGAGGTGGATTGTAGGAAGTCGACCATTATTGGTGAGAGCCTAATTGGTGTGATCTAGGGTTCAAATGTCAACTACCCAATGTGAATGATTTTCAATCTGCTTGCTCATTCACTGCAAATAAGGAGAAAAGGAAAATGGAATTGGATTGGAGGTTTTTAAGAAGCCTTTTATTTTTTTCTAATTTAGGTTTGATGATGAAAAAAGTGAGAACAATCAAGAAGGAAAATTGTTTCAATAAGTTTGCGGGTGGGTTGTTGGTAGTGTCTAGAACTCTCTAGAGGGGTATGCCTTCAAGTCACCTTGAGTCAATTGGTCTCTTGTCTTTTTGGGTGGTATATCCTATGATTGCTATTTTGTCCCCTTCGGTGAGGTATGTTTTGTGTGGTTATGGATGATTTACAACCTTTGTCTCATTTGTTCCTTGTAACTATCTTTGTGATGATCGCTAGACTTATTTGATGTATTTTTTTTGGTCTTTGCGAAAGGACTAGAGCCTTTTCAAAAACCATCTTTTATCCTTATTTAAAATTGTACCATAATTATAAACTTTAGGAACATTATATAACATAAAGGGATAAAATACCTTTACATGAATTATGAATTATCCAGGTTTATTAAATAGCTATAGCCAATTAGCATATAACTAACTTAAATAACAAAGTTGGACTAATAATTGAAATGCAAAAATTAAAAAAGAAAGAAAGTGATATTTGCCTTGAAATTCAATGATGAGAATGGACTATAATATATGTGAGTGGTTGACCTGCCAAAGTATTGAAATTTGAGGGTGATGAACATATGATAATACTAAGAGGGGGGTGGGTGAATTAGTATAAGAAAATCTTTTACTTTTCAACACTTAATAACCATAACAGTTGCAATCACACAAGATCAATCAATTATGCAACACAAAATCACAAGATTTATGTGGAAACCCTTACGAGAGAAAACCACGGGAAAATATTGCCTATATAAAACTTTCTTACAAGTTTCATAGGTATCGACCCACAAGAGACACCTATCCCCTCTTAAATGATTTGTAGGTACCAACCCATTGGAGACACCAATCCCCACAATTTGTAGGCACCAACCTACTAGAGACACCAACCCCCACTGCTAAGCACCAACTTAGTGAGACACCAATCTCACATTTAGGAATCACCAACTTCCACAACAAAATTCCATTTTCTGAATGTTGCTTCTTCAATGGATAATGGACATTTGATTTCCTTTCACAAACTCTTCTTGTAATTGATGTATTCTTCACAAATTTGATGCACTTGATTTCATATACTTTCCTCTTTTAAATCTACAAATGTTCTTTACAAATCTTCCATAAGATCCTCTTTTAAATCTTGCATATACTCCTTTACAATATGCCATAGAGTCCTCTTTATATACTTCTGTTTATAAATCTGCTACATATTCCTCTTTTAAATTCTCATATGAGGACCTGCTTGTGTAAGATTGATTTATCTCTTTCTCCATGCACACACTACTATTATTTATCTTCACAATTACTCTTCACTGTTCTAAATATTGTGTGTATATATATACTTCACACACTTCTTATCTACCAATGTATTCTTCATATCCTTATTTATGTCTCTTATGAAGAGAGACATCCTTTGAAAGAATGGTGTCCTTTCAAACAATCATGACTCCTCTAATTTCTGCCTCTTCAAAACTAATCATAGCCTTTAATAAATATAACTGCTATCTTATAATGAAGCACTGGCTCTTTTATCAAATTAATTCTATTTATTAATAATGATCATTGCCTTATAGGATATAATTGCTACTTTTGTAGAAGATAATAATAGCAGCCTATATAATATCTCCCCTATATATATATATATATATATATACATACTTTTCTTGATATATGTGATTTGCATATTATTTATGTGCTTTTGTCTTTGGAAAATGATATTATTTATGTGAGGTTGGCTAGCATATAATAAAAATCAATTTAAATTTATTTTTCTTTCCTCATGGGAGACGACTAAGAATGTTTAATTTAATTTAATTTGATTCCATTATAAGGGACATATATATCAAGGAAGTTGGCCATATAATTCGTTGCCTTCAATATATTACTTGGCCAATTAACAATACTTCATATCTTCTGCCCATTTAATGATCTTTGCCATTCTCAATTCACTACATTTCTTTTTATTTGAGTTGTTGCTTATGTATCGCTTATATAATAGCTCCATTTTATATAATTAATAAGTGATTTATGGCCTTTGGCTTATAGCATTTTCCTCTTACCTTCTTTGACATCAATGACAACAACTTCCAACAATCTCTTATACACCTTTGACATTAATGCCAACATTTGTAACAATCTCCCCCTTTGTCATTAATGAAAAACATTATTCTCCCCCTTTCTCTAACTCCCCCCCTTTGACATCAATGGCAAAGGGATGTAACACAAATAGATCATGGAAACATCCATTCTTGTTGTTGGTAGTATGTTGTCATTGATGTCAAAAGGAGTTGGCATCTTGCTTGTCATTGATGTCAAAGGGTAGTCATGTTGGTTGATATCAATGGACTAACTTAGGAAGCTTGTTTGAAGTTGCAGTGCAAGTGTTGAAGAGATTTTAGAAGTTCGGGCTTCAGGCCTCAAGCTTACTGTGTACCGCTTACTAGACAAGGAAAGAGTTAGACAAATTGTTCCAATTCCGATAAGGTTTCAGACTTCAGGATTTGGTCATACCTCATACCAAATGCCTTAGAAGAGATGAAGAAAGATTGAGTTAAGTCCGAGAGGATTCAGACATCGGGCTTTAGGTTGTTGGCTGACGCCTTACCTTTATGTTAGAAGAAAGGAGTATGGTGGAGACCAGAACCCCAATACTCGAAAGGATTGAAGCTTGTGAAGGTATTGTTCGGGCATCGTAGTTCGGTAGGAAGGCTTATGCCTTACTGAAAGGATGGTAAGCAATATGGTGGATGAGTGAACTCCAACATACAACATCTCTGGTCTGATTAGGATTTCAGTCATGACGCCTTCACAAAGTATGTTTGAACATTGATTGGATATCGTCAGTTATCGGTCACTTAAGTTATGACTTAAGCCTTCAAAGTCATTTATTAACCGACCCCTTGACATAATGTTTACCGACTAGATAGAGCTTAAATATTTTCTAAGTCTAAAGTTTAATATTTTGTTCCTTTCCATCCCGCAAGACTTGTGGTAGGCTCGACCCTTTTGGTTGTGAGTGTGCAAGATTTAGCCACGTGTCCTTGGTGGGACAGAGCTTGTGGTTAGTAGTCTAAAAGGAATCAACGGTCAGCGTTGAGTTCATTAAAGATCAGAAGGTGATTGCTCTATTGCATAAGACATGGTGGGTCCAAATGTTAGAACTATGATGGTGCAGGATTTAGCCACGTGTCTAGTGGGACCGACAAAGAATGATATGTGATGGAACATGTTAGTGGGATGTGACATAAGCTAAGAGGTGGTGAGATACGATTGCATCGCTCGAGTTATTCACATTGCGCTTGTGAATCAAGAAGATTGAGTCATATTTGTGATATGCAATGGTAGTGGAATATGGCGTTAGAAGGGACATATGACAACATCCCACAGTTCTGCAAAAGAGATGGTGGGTCCTCAGCTTAGCCCCACGGGAGTGTGGTATAATGACAAGTGTCCTCAAAGGATAGATGGAAAGTTTTGATTGCATCGCATAGATAATTCACATTGCTATTGTGAATTACACTACACTGATAAAAAAGAGTGATGCAATAGAATGCTTGGTGGGTCCTTTGTTTCAAAGAAACGATAGAGCGATATGAAGACGCGTGTCCAGATTGACACTTGGTAGCTATTCATTGCATCACACAACTTTGCATCGCAAAAATGTTTTTTAAGTTCCAAACAATTTTGTGATAGGAAATATGAAGTGATGGAGATCTACGACACAAGTTTAAAGGGTTTTAATCTGATGGCCATATTTTAAAGTTGATGCGGTTAAAGGAGGATTATTAGACCTTGGTGCTAAGGAAATGGATCTACGACTTGAATTCAAAATTGAATGTTTCCAATGGTTAGGCGGTGGAACGAATAGTGTAAATGACATAAACAACTGTGAATCGATATACAAGGCAAATTTAATTTTTGTAACTGTTCTAGCTACTCACCATGATTGCTGATGAGATGTGTAGATGGCTGCATAGAGGTGAAGGTGGTTAGAAAATCAGATACAATCCTAACATGAAAGTATTCACATTTAATGATGAACAAACCCTAGGCTTGAAAGTTGATAAAAATAGCAAGCACAGTGAATGTTGTCGATGGTGCATGGCTCAAGATGTAGAAAGCTTGCTGGAGAAGTAAGCACGTGAGAAAACCCTAATAGAAGGTTGCGAAGAATTATAGCTAAGTGAATGATAGATTCTAGGGTTAGGGTTTAGAATGAACATGCCATGAAAGGGATACCTAGACATATATGAATATATATATGCAAGAAAAAAATTGAAGAGGTTGATGACCTAAGAGAATGTTACAACAAGTGAGACATAGATTGTAACATAGAATATCATCTAGGTATACATTGAAGGCATAGAGGAATGTAGATGCAAAAGCAACAACAATAAGAGATAGAACATAGGATGTTCTAAAGAGGGTGACAAAGCAGAGAGAGGAGGAAGAGAAGATTAGAGATATGAGTTACTGAGTTAGCAACAATTGCAGAGGGAGATAGAATAACAAGATGTTCTAAAGAGCAACAATGAGCACTTATAGATCAAACTTGTAACAAAGATATGGATTCAAGTGAATCAATTGTAATCTAGAGTTGCAATTCCAGTATTTTCTTTGTTAAATCTGATTGGTTGGTGCCATCGATAGTTGAGTTGGTGCTCAGTGTAGGGAGTGGGTGCTTCCTTGGAGTTGGTGCTCCTAAATCAGGGGAATGGTGTCTCCTTAGGGTTGGTTCCCTTAAACATTGTAACTAGTGAGGTTCTATTGTGAGGCTAGATTTGAGTAGTAGACTCAAACAACTATTCTCACCATGGTTTTTCCCATATTGGGTTTTCCACATATATCTAGTGTTATGAGTTTTTGTGTGTGTATGTAATCTGTGCATGTTGTTCTTTGAATCTACTTAAGGGTTAAAAGAGAAAGTTTTATTTGATCTACTGATTCAATCCCCCTCTCAGTAGATTGTTGTGTTCCAACACATGTTCTTTTTGGTTATTACTCACATCTATTGCAATAAGAATATACCTCTCCCCCTATCGAAGATTCTCTTATTCTCCCCTTTTCTTTACTACTTTATCCTTTGTCTCTATATTGCTTGGGTGACATACTTCCTCTATAGCTTCTTTCTCTTCCTCAATTCTTCTGACCACCACAATTGAATGATTAGCATTTTTCTCTTCACTATCCTCTTGCATGAGGGCTTCTTCTTCTCTCATTTGCTATTATTCAAAATAGAATTGGATTTCTCACTTGACAACTTAAATCCCTTGTGTCTCGAGGTAATTTTCTCCTTTTCATGCTTAGATTTCATTTGAATATCTCTATATGAAATTATTCCTCTTGACATCAATGACATCATTTTCCTTTTAACTATAACTCTTCTTTGTTGTAACTCCCTCCCTTTTTACATTAATGGTAAAGGGACTTCCATCCATGTCTTCTATGACATTATTACATCAATAAGAACTCCTTTAATGTGAGGTTGAACATAAGCATCAACACAACCATCCAACTTTCCACTATCATTTTATTTTTCTTTTTCCAACACATGTTCTAGAAAAATTGTCAAACACAAATATACAATTATACTCTTTAGGTAAAGACTTCTTTGGATCATTCTCATCCTACTATTAGGCTTTTGGAAATCTCTCTCATCAAGTTTAGTCTTACAAACATCTTTATCATGTCTTCTTATTTCTCTCATTGTCTCAAGTCTTCTAGGCTCTTTATCATCTTGACATTAATTCCCTTTCATTTCATTATATGGTAACATTCCAAAATGTAGTTTGCTACTACCATATCATTCTCTTTTCTTATCTTTAACCATATGTTCTCTTTCCCTAATACTTTATGAGACTTTATTATTTGAGTTTTCTTCTCTACAAAGTTGAAAGATAATGCAATGATTAGCTCCCCTTGAGTTCATACTTCTCCTTATGAACTTAGTGATACCACTTGTGCATGAAGTGCAGTTTGCACAAGTACAAATTCTTCCTTTTCTCACTCTTGTTTCCTTCTCCATACTTTAGTAGGCTTTCCCTTTTGATTGGTCATGGTATCCTTTATCCCTTGCTATCTAGGTGGTTTCTCAAAAAACACTTCTACAATGTCGTGATGTATGCCCAAAGTTATTACACTTATAGAATATAACATTGCGATTTACTAAAGGAGCAAAGGAATTATAGTTCTTGCTTGAGAACCCATAAGGACTTCTACTCTTGTTCCACCCAAAATTTCTTGCATAAGTTCTACAATCTCATACTTTATGACCAAATTTGTTACATTTTTAACATATAATATTGTAATTCTTATTTGACAACCCATAATAACTTCTATTCTTGTTCCAACCAACTTTTTTTGAATGTGTCTAACAATCTATTACTTTATGACCAAAGTTATTGCGAGAATATCAATAACCATAGAATGAATGTTGAAGCTTGGTCATTTGTGCTTGCCTTGGAGGAAAGGACCTTTTGAACTTATCCTTGATTTATTTTGGAGGGATGTAGATCTTATGTGGGACTTGATTTTTCTCCTTGCTACAATCTCCTTTGATGGAACTTTTAAGTGCATCAACATAACTTTTTGGTTTTTCTTCGCTTGATTTCATTTGTGTCTCGACTTTGCTATCCTTATCATTTGGTTTGCTTACAACCTAAGTTTCTTCATAACCATGTCTTATTTTTATCAATGGTGACCTTTGCACATTTAAAATGTCAAGCAAAATTTTAATGCTTTTTTCAAATTTAAGACTTTTGTTTACTTTGGCGACAATTTTCTCCAATTCTTTCCTTAGGGAGACAATCTCTGATTCAAGTTTCTCACAATCTTATTTTCTTTTCTTTATTTGAGTTTTTACAACTTCTATCCTTCTTGCTTCTTCTAGTTGGATCTTTAGGTTGGTGATGGTTTGTTCCACCTCTTCAAAATTTTATGATATCTTCTTTTTAGACTCACATTCTTCTTGAAACACTAATTTATGCTTTTGGTTCTTTCTAAGTCTTTCAATTTCTCCTATGGCATAAATGATTCCCCCTCTAGATCTGTTGAACCATTGTAGCATAACAAAATGTCACCCTTGACAATTTCACATTAGGTTTAACTCCCTCTATGCGCTTGGACCTAATTATGCATTGAATGCCAATTTTATAAACATTCTTGAAAAATGAAACATGGGAAACCAAATTATGAATTTAATATTTTACCCCTGACACTTTTGATTCCAAAAAAATAGGGATCTAGTCTAGGGTGAACTACACCCTAGACCAACATTTTTGGCTCCAAATTTGAATATGTCGGTGTTGATAATTTATTAATTGAATTTCCAATTTCAATTGTGAACTTTTGACATTTGATTTTTGTGAAATTAGAAGAATTGCATGTAAATACAAAGTATTTTCACCATTTTAATGCTAACAAGGACTAAGGACTTTAATTGAGAAAATTGGGCATCCTAAAAGCATTCAAGAGTAGTCAAGAGAAAAAATATCAATATTATTGTAGCATTTCATCATTCAAGCATCATGTCATGTATGCGAGTTTGTGTTCATGTTTACATACATTTTGTTTATGTGTACTTACCCTTGTAGGTGATCAAATCAATTCAAGTCAAGCAACAATTGATCCTTGAAGATGATGAGTGTCACTTCAGTCCATCAAGGAGAGCAGATCTAAGCGGTGAGTTGCAACAAGGTTGTCAATTCATTACTTGTTTATCAATTAGCCTCTATCCCACCAAGGATACACTCTCTTTCATCATAATTTTCCATTATGGAGGTAGAAATACAAACATAGGGTTTGATTTAGGTAGTTCCCTATATGGCACAACCCTTCCTCTCCTCTTATGTGTGCAAATTATAGTTTTGAAGTGAGTTGAAGGAAGATTTAAGGATATTTGTTCATTCATGCATCAAAAATCTAGAAGTTGACAAGTCACAAAATATACATTTTCTCACTAACAGATGAAGTTCTGACAACCACCTAAAGGATAAAAGCTATAGATTGGTGTCTTGATGCATGTATTTTCAAATTTGAAAAAGGAGGACAGTCCAAGTCACAAGGTACCCTAAAATTGCAAGATCAAGCTCAAATTTACATCTCAGGTGCATATATGTTCACCCTTTTCATTTACAAAATTCAATTTTGTCTATTTGCATCAAGTTTCTTAGAAATCATAACAAAATGCTGCATCTTCATAGTTTACATAATTAGTTCATTTGCATTCATTCAAAATCAGTTAATTCTAGCAATCATTAATCAACAATCCATCACATCCACATCCACATCCACATCCACACAAATAAGGATTAGAACCCCGATCCACCATTCTGACTCTTCCTGTAGTCAAGTGGATTTGAGATACTTTCTAATCCTTCAGTTGAGAAAGGTGTGATTTAGGACCTCTATATCCCTTTTTCCCAATCAAACATTTTTGGTGAACCTGATTGTTCAAACACTAAAGATCTTTTGAAATCTTATTTAGACCTAAGATTGCTTGCATTCATCATTAGTGCATACATAATTGTCATAAAAAGCATTGAAAACGTGAAAAATTGCATTGCATTTTACATCAAAAAGATATATAGGATTAGTTTTAGTCATTGCAAAAGTAGATCTAGTTCAAGTTTGCATTGATAAATCCGCATTAGTTCATTTAAAAATCTGAAATCAAATTTAAAAGTGTGCAAGATATTCATTTAGGCATTGCCATATAGTGAAAAAGAGGAAAAGTACATTGTGTTGCATAATCTTTGAAAGTTTTCAAAATTTCAGGTTTGTCAAGATAGGATCATTGAATTTCTATACTATACAATCTAAAAGTTGTCTTTCCAAGTGCATTCATTGATTGAAGATTGTGAAAATTGCTTGCATAGTTATCTTTCATATTGAAAAATCACAAATCTGTTAAAATCTGGAAATCTATTTACTCTCAAACCTATACAGTCACATAATAGGGCACTCAAACACTGAAGAACACATCTAAAATTTGAATTTAACAAAAATACCTTGCTATTCTAGGGCACACCATGCCCTTGATTGGGTTATTTTTGCCCAAATTTTTGTGATAGTAGCTTCTTAGGGTTCTTTATTCAGATCTATGTTCAATTTTCTATTCTCTTCATTGTAACACTCTGTATCCTAATGCATATATTTGTTACCATAAGCTTTTCATAATGTTTGAATGCTTTGGTAAAATGCTATCTTCTTTGAAATCTTTGGTTGATGTTTCATGTTGTGTGTTTGGTAATGACTCTCCCTTACATGATGAGACCCATGATCCTTCATCTCCCAATGCATATTTTCCTATGAGGATATCTTGAGACAAGAGGAAGCAATCATGGATGAAATCTTAAATAAGACAATTCCTAATCTTGAAAGCAACATTGTCTTGTGTCCTTCACCAACATGGCCTACTCATCAATCAACAACACCTACCATACCTCCACTTGAAATGTTTTCTAGCTCATATAAATAAAGTGATTTACAATTCATTCCTCGACTAATGCACATGAAATCACCTATTGATGACAATCAAGACGAGCCCATGCCACCAACTGATCCTCCATCTTATGAAAAAAAAGCGAGTGATACACCCATCGACTTAAAAAAGTGCTATGGGAAAGGATTTAAGATTATTGCTAAACAAGAATGTGATATAAAGAATGAGCATGAAATTCACACCCTCTTGGAACAAGTACCATTTTAAGATACAAAAGGAATAGGGCACCAAGGTCCTCCACCTTTACATAAAACATTTACTCCATCCTCCAAACCACATAAACCTCATAGACCCATTAGAAAAGGCCTGCTACCTGCTCCACATCCTTTGTTTGAAATTGATTGTACCTTGTGAACACTCTTACAATTAGAGTTCATTAAAATACCTCCTATGCAAGAAAGAAGAGACACTTAACACAAGAATAAAAATGCACCCTTTTGTGCATATCATACATAAACAAGGGATATTTATCTCTTTATCTTCTTAAAATATTAGTATATCAAGTACAATAACATTTTAAGGGGGCATATTACCCTGCACATTGTAATTATCAATTAAAATGGCCCCTTTGTAGTTGTGATATTATACATCCTCTAAAGGTGTGGCCTTGTTTCTCACATTATGCCATATTTAGTAGTAATATCACATGGATATTCACTAAAGTATGGCCTCCTCAATTCATGTTAGTGTCTCCTTTGTGGTGGTATTACGCTTGATACTCCCTAAAAGGTGTGACTATTTCATGACATGTTATGACCCCTTGGTGGTATTACTACGCTTGGTACTCCCTAAGGTGTGACCCTTCATTCCATGATTCGTCCCCTCTTAGCGGTGGTGTTATGTATGATACCCCCTAAGGTGTGACCTTTCATATATTGAGTAGTGTCCTTTGGCACCTAAAACCTTTGTGGTGGCGTTATTTATAATGCCCTTTGAGGTGTGACCTTTTGATTGCTTATCCCCCGTGATGTTAAAATTTGTACACCACTTGAGGTGATGTTCATCCCCCATGACAATAAACTTTGTACACCCCTTGAGGTTATTTTCATCCCCTATGACATTAAAAAGTTCCCTGTGATGTTAAAATTTATGTGCTCCTTGAGGTGTGACTTGCGAAATAGTCTATGGATTTGGCATAACAGAACTTGTTGATTCATGAACTTGAACACCTTTTTAACATGGCCACCTAGCATAACACAACTTTCTTGCCAATGGAGCCATGTATTTCATGAGATACCTAGCATAACATAGCTTTCTAGCCTTGTGGAACCCATCATATTGCATGGACACCTAGCATAACACAACTTGCTAGCTAGTGGATCTATGTAACTCATGAGTGACTTGAAATAACACAACTTTCTAGTCCTCATGAGAGAAATATCTTATCTGACATCATATTCAAGAGATGACATTTGGCATTTGAGACAGATTTAAAGATTGAGGTCTCTTTGCCTTACTGACTTGAATCCTTTTTAGTACTAACCTTGTATTTTGTTTGGTGATTATTGTATGTTTTTGTGTTTGCATTGTGTTTTATATTTTTTTATTATAGACACGTAAAATGTACATGCACTCGATCCTGATCTACTAACATCTCTTCATCCTGAATTATCCCTTTGTCTAACCATTTAATCGAATAGCCTTATTTGATTAAGGTCATCATAATTCCCCTTTTAATTAAATAAATCCCTCGATTTAATTAAATCATTGTCTTTGTGTAATTAGCTAGGTCATTTCATCTTCCTATCTTAATTTAATTAAATAATCCATATTATTTGATTAAATCTCTAAAGTTCATCTAATTAAATTAAATAAATCAATCATTTATCTAATTTAATCTGACATCACCCCTTTGGTTAAATAAATAAAAAATATTTATTTAACTAGGTCTAAATCATTCTCTTCTCATTTGAGTTATTTAAATCCTAAAATCTAAGTCAAAATGGTCAAATCAACTAACATCATTTAAATTAATCAAATCATGATTAATCTTAGTCTTAATCCATCAAATTCTCTAGATTTTGCAACTTGCACATAAAAATCAATTTAATTGATTTATAAATCATCTATTTTCATTCAAAAAAGGCATCCAAGTGGGAATATTCTTCAAATTTGAAATCTTCCCCCAAATAGACATGTACATACAACAAGGAATTTACTCTCTCTTACATGTCCTTTTGCCTTGAGCCAAGTGGCATTCAATGCATTCTTCCTTCCCTCTTGCATGTCATTTCAACAATTTCAAAATTCAAATATATGCATTTATCAGCACAATCCTCAAAACTTGCACATCCTTCATCCTCTCACATGTTGAAAAGTGGCATCATGTCATTGGATTATATTTTATCCCACATTCATCCTATCTTTCAATCTTCAACTCTTTATTTCTATAAATAGAGAGCTCATCCTTCATTTCTATAAATAGAGAGCTCATCCTTCATTTCTATCATCCACAATTTGAGTAAACTTACTATGCTCAAATCATTAGCAATTTTCATCCATTATCATTGAGTTCATAGCTAGGTTATGCAAATTTTTCTATTGGAACACTCATCAAGCATCAACAAAGTGGATCACTCTTCATCACATATCAATCTTGCATCATAGGAGTTGGGAAAGGGCCAATTTTCACATCAAATTGGCACCAATTCCCCCATGGGATCAAGAGTTTGCATTTGTTTTCAATAGAGTTTAGCTTGCTTTATTGTTCTTTCATTCTCATTCTTGCTTATTTCTTATTTGAAAATTTGCTAATGGATTTCATGGGGAATCCTTGTTCTTTCTTGCATTTCATCTTCTAATGTGTTTGTTCATGTTGTTTTGCAGGTATTATGATTGGGGTTCACACAGTTATGTTTTTTTTTTTGATCTTTTCCTTGTGTTATGTTATGTGTGGTGTCTTTGTCATGCATGCTTCATGTTGTCATGATGCATTTCGCTTCACATGTGTGTTCCTTAGTCCTTATGTTGTCTTTCCATGAGATCTTGAATCTTGGGGGCTAGCAGATCCCCTAGTTTCAATTCCATCCCATCTCTTTAATATTTGGATAAATAGGCCCCTCTTGAAATATTCTTACTTTAGTGTGAGTCTAAGCATAAGTTCATATTCTCACTAAAGTAGGGCCTAAATGTAGCATAAAAAATTGTCACCCTTGACAATTTCACATTAGGGTTAGCTCCCCCCTATGTGCTTGGACATAATTATGCATTAATTGCTAATTTTATCAATATTCTTGGAAAATCAAATATGGGAAATAAAATTATGCTTTTTCCCTCAACACTTTTGATTCCGAAAAAGAAAGGATCTAGTCTAGGGTGCATTGCACCCTAGACCAACATTTTTGGCTCCAAACTTGAATTTGTTAGTGTCAATAATTTATTACTTAAATCTCCAATTTCAATTGTTGGTTATCGACATTTAATTTTCAAGAAATTAGAAGAATTGCATATAAATACAAAGTATTTTCATCATTTTAATACTAACAAGGACTACAGACTTTAATTGAAATTGAGCATCGTAAAAGCATTCAAGAGCAGTCAAGAGTAGAATTATCAAGATTATTGCAAAATTTCATCATTTAAGCATCATGTCATATGTTATGTGAGTTTTTGTTCATGTTTACATGCATATTGTTTATATGTATTAGTCCTTGTAGGTGACCAAATCAATTCAAGTCAAGCAAAAATTGATCCTTGAAGGTGATGAGGGTGATTTCAATTGATCAAGGAGATTAGATATGAGTGGTGAGTTGCAGCAAGGTTGTTAATTCATTACTTGTTTATCAATTAGCCTCATATGGAGGTAGAAATACCAACATGGGGTTTGACTTAGGGAAGCCTCTATATAGCACAACCCTTCCTCTCCTCTTATGTGTGTAAGTTGTAGATATAAGGTGAGTTGGAGGAAGATTTAAGGCTATTTGTTCATTCATGCATCAAAACCCTAAAAGTTGATGAGTCACGAAATCTGTATTTTCTCACTAACAGATGAAGTTCAACAATAACACCCAAAGGATAGAAGCTACATACTGGTGTCTTGAGGCTTACATTTTTAGATCTAAAAAGGGAGGATAGTCCAGAGCACAAGGTTCCCTAGAACTGCAAGATCAATGTCAAATTTACATCTTAGGTGCATCTGTCTCTCCCCTTTTCATTTTTGGAATTCAATTTTGTCTGTTTACATCTAGTTTCTTAGAAATCATAACAGACTGCTGCATATTCATAGTTTACATAATTAGTTCATTTGTATTCATTCAAAATTAGTCAATTAGCAATGATTAATCAATAATCCATCACATCCACATCCACACACACAAGGATTAGAACCTTGATCCACCATTCTAACTCTTCCTATTAGGATTTGTAGATAAGTGGATTTGAGATCATTTCTAATCCTTCAATTGGGAAAGGTGTGATTTAGGACCTAGATCCCTTTTCCCAATCAAACAACTATAACCTTCCCCGTTTTCTTCTTTATCCATTTGTATCTTATCCTCTTCTTTGCAAACATTTTTGATATTTTTTTGTTTCCAACGCCATAAAAAATGATCTTCTCTAATATTCTCTGTAACACTTTCATAAGATGAACTAACATCCCTGTAGGAGTAGAAAATTTTCTTCAAATTATCCTTTTTCTCCTTTATGCTGTTTTTTTGATATTAAACATTTTTTCTCACTTTCTTTGTGTAATGATTTTCTTCTTCCTCACTATCACTATTCTTTGGATAAGGGAACTTATTTGCAAAATGACCTACCTTTCCACATTTAAAACACTTAAAAGGCAATTTACCTTTGTACTTTCTAGAGCCTTTATTTAGCTTATTAAATTATATTCTTCATCATCAAATTTATCATATGATCTTTCGCTAAGTTTGGATTCTTTGTTTTTCTATTTCTTTACAACTTTGAAAGAAAATTCCCTTTTTGATGGATTCTCATATTTGGTCCCCATTGCATAAGTGGTGAGGATTCCATGCATCTTGTCCATTGTTAAGGATTATAGATCCTTCAATTCTTCAATAGCAGAAATTTTAGCATCAAATCTGAGAGGCAATGATCTTAAATTTTTTTGCAATGATTGAATCTTCAATTTCTTCATTGTATTAACAATCTCATCCACTCAAAGGAAAAATGTGGCAACATTTTCTTCTTCTCTCATTTTGAGACTTTCAAACTATCCTTTATGAGTTTGAAGTTTAGCTCTTTTGACCTTATCATATCCTTCAAAGGTATTCTTCAATTTGTCCCACATGTCTTTGGCCAATTTGTAGTGCATAACCTTCACAAATTCTGATTCCAATAATCCACATAGAATTGCATTCTTTACCTTTGCATTATATTCACTAGCTCTCTTTCCTTCCTAATCTATTGGAGGAGTTGCATGAGGTGTATAAGCATTCACCACAAATATCCAAATATTATATCCTAGATCATTCAAATAAGTTTCCATCCTTATGCTCCAAAAATCATATTTTGTTCCATGAAACAATGGTGCTTTGTTTGATGAGAAACCATATCCTTCTTGTCTTGCCATGTGTGCTCTTTTAGATCTACCTTCAAGTGGTTAAACTATCTTTGAAGGAACCAACTCTAATGCCAATTGATGAGCACATGATTATACTGAGAGGGGGGGTGAATTAATATAAGATAATCTTTTACTTTTTCAACACTTAACAATCATAACAATAGCAATCACACTAGATTAGTCAATTATGTAACACTTGAGAACATAATATTTATGTGGAAACCCTTATGGAAGGAAACCACATTAAAATATTGCTTATATAAAACTTTCTTACAAGTTTTGTAGGCACCAACCCACAATAGACACTAATCCCTTCTTAAATGATTTTTAGGTGCCAACCCAATGGAGACACCAATCCCCACAATTTTTAAGCACCAACCTACTAGAGGCACCAACCCCACTGCTAAGCACCAACTTAGTGAGAGACACCAATCTCTCCTTTATGAAGCACCAACTTCCACAATAAAATTCCACCTTTTGAATGTTGCTTCTTCAATGGATGATGGAAATTTGATTTTCTTTCACAAACTCTTCTTATAAATGATATATTCTTCACAAATTTGATGCACTTGATTTATATACTTATTTTAAATCTACAAATATTCTTCTTTACAAATTTGCCATAAGCTCCTCTTTTAAGTCTTGCATATAATCCTTTACAAATCTGCCAAAGACTCCTCTATAAATTTGCTATCTATTACTCTTTTAAATTCTCATATGCAAACTTGCTTGTGTAAGATTGATTTATCTCTTTCTCCACACACACTACTATTATTTATCTTCACACATTACTCTTCACTATTCTTTATTGTGTATATAAGTTTTTTGTTTTTTTGTTTTTTTGTTTTTTTCAGTTCACACATTTCTTATATACCAATGTATTCTTCATACCCTTATTTATATCATATGTCTCTTATGAAGAGATACATCCTTTGAAAGAATGATGTCTTTTCAAACAATCATGAATCCTCCAATTTCTTCCTCTTCAAAACTAATCACAACCTTTAATAAATATAACTACTATCTTATAATGAAGTGCTACATTTTATTATTATCATGAACTCTCTTTATTAATAATGATCGTTGCCTTATAGAACATAATTGTTGCTTTTGTAGAAGATAATAATAACAACCTATACAATATCTCCCATATATATGTATATTAATGAGGGAGATATTATATAGGTTGTTTACTTTTCTTGATATATGTGATTTGCATATTATTTATGTGCCTTTGTTTTTGGAAAATATTAATATTATTTATGTGAGGTCACTAGCATATAACAAAAATCAAGTTACATTTTTCTTTCCTCATGGGAGGTGACTAAGAATTTTTAATTTAATTTAATTTGACTCCATTGTAAGGGACAAATATATCAAGGAAGTTGGCTATATAATTCACTGCCTTTAATATATTACTTGGATGATTAACAATGCTTCATATCCATTGCTCATTTGATAATCTCTTCTATTCTTAATTCATTGCATTTCTTTTTATTTGAGTTGCTTCTTATGTATCACTTATATAATCGCTCCATTTTAAATAATTAATAAGTGATTTATAGCCTTTGTCCTATAACATTTTCCTCTTACTTTCTTTGACATCAATGAAAACTTCCAACAATCTCTTATACACTTATAATAGAGGGCTTATTTAGACAAATATCTCAAGATTTGTAAATTGATCGCTTTTTTCTTAGGTTGACATCTTAGAGCATAGAATTGAATTTGCACATATACTTGAATAATCTTTTTAAATCTAAACAAGTAGAATGCAGATTGTTGGAATTTTCTTGTCTTATTTTTTCTTTCTAAATATGTAAATAACAATTGGTTAAAAATTAATAATTAAAATAAATACTTTTTTATTGGTAATAGCTACAATAATAAATGTTATTTTATTATTTGTTTTAACAATCTATTTATTGGTGTTAAAGTGAGGGTGAAGAAAAATTAATGAGTCTAACCAATGGAATAATTTTTATCCATTTTATCTAATGATAGTTTATTCGTTAATTAACTTCATACAATAAAAAATCAATTATTATTATTATGCATTATATAATATGTGTAATGTCGATATTTTTACAATGAGACATTAATGAACAAAAAAGATATATATTTTTAATTATGAAACAAAAATAATATGGTGCACACACATGCTAGGAATGTGGCAACATATTAACACATTCATACATGCATCAATTGTGAGGACAAGCACCCATTAATTAGTGGAAGACTCAAACCTATCATGATATTGCATCACCACAATGTAGAAATAAAAATTTCAACTTGCTAGAGAAAAGTAAAAAGTTGTCCCTGAATCAAACTACAAAGTTCAAATCAATCATAAGGTAATGATTACAATTTTTTTCTTAAAGATATGGCATTAAAAAGAAATACTAAATAGACAATTTAAATAATTTGTAGGCGCATATGATATAACTTTTTATATACCAAAATTGGCAATGATAATTATTCATTTATCATGATTTTATTCCAACACTGAAATCAACTATAATAAGTAGAACCAATAATAACATTAAACCATTCATTGTCTAAGAGTTCATAAGCCATGACTAGAGAGTTGTAATAATAGTGGCAACATATAAATATTATTCAACATAGAATACATATTCCAACAATTTAAATTAGGTGTTCTTAAATTTAACTTATTTTTCTAGTACAAAAGAAATGCATCTTTTTAAAGCATAATTATATTTTTTGCTAAATGTATACAAAATACCACCTTCACAATTTGAATAATAACCATATTTTACTATCAATTTCACTTACCATTTAAAATTAATTCTCACTAGCCAAATACATGATAAAAACAAAAGAAAGAACAAAAATAAAACATAAATTCAAAGACTCAATATTTTAATATTATTCTATCCTTTTTTTTAACTCGAATTTTCTACCAAAGAAAACCACCTTTCATGTGTCTCATTGGATGTGTTAAATTTTTTCTTTCAAATGTTCTTTTAATTCGTCTCTATGCTAGAAAATATCTCTTATTTTTGGACACCATGATTGCTCAAATCTTGTTGGATTTTTTTTGGACATTGCTTGAGGTTGATAAGCAACTTATAAAAGTTATAACTATGCACATGATGTTTATAGTTCCAAAAATCAAGGAGTGGGGTGGAAAGTAGAGTTTGGGAAGGAATTTGTTGGAGTTGAAAAGTTGCATGGAAACTCCACACCTTTTTAAGAACTTAGTAACTAAAGTAAAAAAATTTCTACTCTACTTATGCCATCATGCTTAGTACATCAGTTTTGCATATCATGAGTGTCTTAGTGTTGTGTCACGACACTTTGTGTATATATGTGTGTAATGTGGAATGATACTGCTGCATTTGTATGGTGAAATTTTTGTTCTTTGGTTAATATTGGGCAAAAGCTTCAAACATTACAATATGAAAAACATGTAACATATAAATTGAAAAGTAGGGAAAAAGCGGGGGTTGAACCCAAAATGGGATGTTAAGGAAGGTATCCTCAACATTCAAAGCATGTACCTCTTCCCTAATTTCATTGGGAACTAAGATCACAAGGTGTAAAGATTTACTTTCAACCCTTAGGTGAGCCAATTAGACATGGATCTCAATTCCTTATGGATAATGAGAGGTTTGGAACTAAATGGAATTAATTGAAAATAATTTGATGCAACTAAACTAGTGAAACTATATGACGTAGATGATAAAATACAATTTCATGAAGCTACATAAACCAAAATTATAGTTTGTAGGAAAATTAGAGAAGGGTTTGGACACATGTACCTAGCATAAAAATTTGGTTTTGAGAACTGCAAAAGGATAGGTTTTCCCTAAGGAAATGGGTCCTATATAGGGTCTCCATAATTAGTTTTAGCAGTCCTCAGGCACTATATCTTAGCCATTGTTTTTCCTAGGTTTCACTATCAAAAGGCCAAAAATAAAATCTGCAATTGAGTTTCTGTGACTTGACAACAATGATAACTTTGACAACAATTCAAAATTTCTCATTGAGATATTTTTAGTTCTTCTTTCACCTATGATTTTCACATACAAAGAGGAAAAATTGTTTGTTTTGAATGGGGGTTTACCTTAGTCAAACCCCATGTTTGGTAATTAAACTTTGATAGAAAAATAATTGTATTTGATAAATGGAAGGAATGATGAATGAACACTTGCTTGTTACAACACAACAAACCTTTAATGGTTTCCCTTAGAGGATTGAAGTTAGACACATCACTCCAAGGACTTGATCTTGCTTTGCTTGATTTATTGGATACTTGAATGCTTGGATGCTTTAGGACCAACAATGCATATTAGCCTTCACAAGATGACATGAACATACATAAGCTTGAACATGATGTAAGATATTGAATGCTGCAACAATTGATTGAAAAACCTGCTCTTGAATGCTCTTGACAATAATATTTGCTCATATAAAGTTCTCCAAAAAGTGTGTTCTTCTTGAATTGATAAAAAAACTATTTATTTATAGGTGTTTATCTAATTTCCCCAAAAATAGATTCTAAAATACAACAATTGTATATGAAATTTGAATCATTAAAATACCGCCAAAAACACATTAAAATTTGGGACCTAGGACTCAAGGAGGACCCATTCGCCCTTGGGTGAATGGGTCTTGGCCCAAAATTCCAAGACACATACATTTTTGGGTAATTAAAATATTATTTGCATTAATTAAATATAAGTCCCCCTTTCGGGAAATGGGTAAATTAAGGCTTTGTAATGCATAATTTGGAAAATTAGAAGCTTAATTAAGTCCAATTAATTAAGGGACCTAAACAGAGTGTGAAATTGTAAAGGTGTACAATTTCTTACACTACATTTAGCCCCAACTTTAGTGAGAGTATGAGCTTTCACTCAAACTCACACTAAAGTAGACAAATATGTGTCAAGAGGGGTCCACTTGTACAAATGTTAGAAAGATAGGATTAAAAAGATCAAAGAGGGTGATTAAGCCCCCAAGATCTAAGATCCCATGGAAAACCAACATAAGAACAAAGGGACACACAAGACATGTGAGATATATGCAACAAGACAAGACACACAAGCATTTAATGTTAAAGCTAATGCAAAAAGGAAAAAATAAAAAGGTGGATCAAGCCTCAATTGTTTGTCCAACTAGAATGGATCAAGCCTCAGTTGTTTGTCCAAAATAAAATGAGAAACACACACTAGGTCTACAAGGTGTGAACTCATAACAAAGGTGGTAGTTGGAAAAGTCATGCCAGGTCTATAGGCCTTCCATACGTCAACCATACCAAAATTGATACTTGATAAATTTGATAAGGTGACAAAATGTAAATGAAGATTGAAGATGGGAACACTAAAAAACAAGTCATTAGGGCATGAGAAGTGCATCTCTTAAGTTTATAATTCATCATGTCCCACCATTGGCATCAATCTTCGATAAAAAATGTTAGTGCCAAAATGAAATAATGCCAATGTAATAATGCTAATGTAATAATGCCATTGTAATAATGCAAATGCCAATCTATGACCCCACTTTAAAGGAATTGCTACACCATATTGTGAGCAATTACTTTAAAGTAAAAAATGATATATTCCAATTGATAAAAGGGCGATGAGAGCTTATTTGGAAAGCCCTATGCGAAACATAAGTTTCCAAATAAAGCTGCATCATGAAAAAGGAGGTTGCCCCCACATGCAATCCAAAGATAACACATAAGGGATCCATAGGTTTGGGGTCAACGCGTCTTTTCTACAGTGATATAATAGAGCTTGGAACCATCATCATTCCCCAAATACTTCATGGAACAATGAGCACAAATGATGAATGACACATAGAGAATGAAAACAAAAAATAAGCTTTTGGGTCAACATGGAAGAGACTTGGATGTCTCAACGACTTGTATCATCCCCAAAAGAAAAACACAAGACACAACGAAAACATAATGCATATGACATATATAAGAATGTAGATACAAATAGAAAAATGCCACAACGAATTCACTTCCTTTGTATCCTTTCACCAATGGAGTAAGAAGGGTCATCCAAAGAAAGCTCACAAACATAAAGACACGCCAAGCAACACGATATGGGGGATCAAATTACATACATGAAATCACAAAGAACATATAAAGGAAAAGCTAGTATGACACATTTGAGCCAACCTAAAGTAGGTCATCCACATCCCAATATTGTTCATCATATATAGAAGGCAGATAACTAGCTAAAGGGGCAACAACAAGTTCCATGCTAGGACAAGGCTATCAAACCTCCTTTCCCCTAAAATGTAGGACAAGAATGAGCCAAGATAAGTGGTGAGAAGGTGCTCCTTGCAATATGGAAAAATGATTTACATAAAGTGCAATACATGTAATAGTGAGTATGCTATGATTCTACAACTTTCACATGGAAAGGAGTGAAGTGTGTGCATGCTATTCAATTATATCAATGATACCAAATTTATCTATGATCTTTTGTAAAAGCACGACATTCATTAGTGAGATTCCCAAGAGTTCTATGATATGCACAGTAAGACACGTTTGTACTTTTTCCTTTTTTGTTTTTGTTGATAGGTGGCAATGCTATAAGTTCTTGATTGAGAAGTGTGTGTAAAATCCTTTCATTCTTGGACATAGTTCAAGGGAACTTTAATTTCTTGATTTTATAAGGCCTATGTTTCTTAATTGATTAAACAATGGGTTGATGTGGAGGGGGGGGATCTTGGTATCCTAATCCCTTGGTATCTTTTGATGGTTCACCAAAATGAAATGTAGGGAAAAAGGGAGGGTTGAACCCAAAATGGAATGTTAAGGAAGGGATCCTCAAAATTCAAAGGGTGTCCTTCTTCCCTATTTTCATTGAGAATTAAGATCACAATGTGTAAAGATTGAAATTCAACCCTTAGGTGAGCCAATCAAACTTGGATCTCAATTCCTTATGGATAATGAGAGGTTTGGAACTAAATGAAACTAATTGAAAATGGTTTGATGTAACTAAACTAGTGAAACTATATGACCTAGATGATAAAATACAATTTCCTGAAGCTACATAAATCAAAATGACAGTTTGTAGGAAGATCTAAGAAGGGTCTAGACACATGTACTTGGCATAAAAAATTGGTTTTGAGCATTGTAGAAGGATAAGTTTTCCCTAGGGAAAATGGGTCCTGGACAAGGTATTCGAAATCAATTTTGGCTGTCCTCAGCAACTGGAGCTTAGCTTTTGTTTTGTCTAGGCTTCACTTTTAGAAGGTGAGAAATAAAATTTTCAGTTGAGTTTTCCTGACTTGACAACAATGATGACAACTTTGACAACAATTTAAAATTGCTCCTTGAGATATTTTCAATCTTTTTTTCACCTATAATTTGCACATACAAAGAGGAAAAATTATTTGTTTTGAATGGGGGGTTTCCTTAGTCAAACCCCATGTTTGGTAATTAAACCTTGATAGAAAAATAATTGCATTTGATAAATGGAAGGAATGATGAATGACCACTTGCTTGCTACAACTCACCAAAAATTTAATGGTTTCCCTTAGAGAACTAAAGTCAGACACATCACTCTGAGGAACTTGATATTTGTTTGCTTGATTTATTGGATACTTGAATGCTTGGATGCTTTAGGATCAACAATGCATATTAGCCTTCACAATATGACATGAAAAAACATAAGCTTGAACATGATGATAAGATCTTGAATCTGCAACAATTGATTAAAAAACCCGCTCTTGAATGCTCTTGAAAATAATATTTTCTCATATAAAGTTCTCCAAAAAGTGAGTTCTTCTTGAATTGATAAAAAGACTATGTATTTATAGGGGTTTATCTAATTTCCCAAAAAATAGATTCCAAAAGCCAAAAATTACATATGAAATTTGAATCATCAAAATACTGCCAAAAACATATTAAAATTTTAGAGCTAGGACTTAAGGAGGACCCATTCATCCTTGGGTGAATGGGTCCTGGCCCAAAATTCCAGGACACATTCATTTTGGGGTAATTAAAATATTATTTGCATTAATTAAATATAGGTTCCCATTTCGGGAAATAGGTAAATTAAGGCTTTGGAATGCATAATTTGGAAAATTAGAGGCTTAATTAAGTCCAATTAATTATGGGACCCAAACATAGTGTTAAATTGTAAAGGTATACAATTTCCTACACTACATTTAGCCCCCACTTGAGCGAGAGTATGAGCTTTCAATCAAACTCACACTAAAGTAGACAAATATGTGTCAAGAGGGGTCTAATTGTACAAATGTTAGAAAGATATGATGAAAAAGATCAAAGAGGGTGATTAATCCACCATAATTTAATATCCCATGGAAAACCAACATAAGGAAAAAGGGACACAAAAGATATATAAGATATGTGCAACAAGACAAGACACACAAGTATGCAATGTTAAGGCTAATGCAAAAAGGAAAAAAAGAAAAAGGCGGATCAAGCCTCGACTATTTGTCCAACTGGATTGGATCAAGACTCAACTATTTGTCCAAAACAAAATGAGAAACACACACTAGGTCTATAAGGTATGAAATCATAACAAAGGTGGTAGATGGAAAAGTTATGCCAAGTCTACAGGCCTTCCATACATCAACCATACCAAAAGTTATACTCCTTGATAACTTTGATAAGGTGCCAAAAAATGCAAATGAATATTAAAGATGTGAACACTAGAAAATAATTCATTAGAGCATGAGAAGTGCATCTCTCAAGCATAGAATTTATCATTTCCCATCATTGGCATCAAACTTCAATAAAAAATGTTAGTGCACCAAAATGAAATAATGCTGATGCAATAATGCCAATTTAATAATGCAAATGCCAATGTATGCTCCCACTTTAAAGGAATTGCTACACCATACTGTGAGTAGTTACTTTAAAGTAGAAAATGATATATGCCAATTGATAAAAGGGAAATGGGAGCTTATTTGGAAAGCCCTATGCCAAACATATGTTGCCAAATAAAGCAGCATCATTAAAAAGGAGGTTCTCCCCACATGCAATCTAAAGATAACACATAAGGGATCCATAGATTCAGGGTCAACGCTTGCATTTTCTACAGTGATATAATAGAGCTTGGAACCATCATCATTCCCCAAATATCGTGGAGCAATGAGCACAAAGGAGGAATGATAGATAGAGAATGAAAATAAAAAATATTTTAGTTCAACATGGAAGACTTAGATGCCTTGACGCCTTGTATCACCCCCCAAAAGGAAAATAGAAGACAAAAGGAAAAGATAATGTTTATGACATATATAAGAATGTCACAACGGATTCACTTCCTTTGTATCCTTGTACCAACAAAGTAACAAGGGTCATCCAAAGAAAGCTCACAAACATAAAGATACGCCAAGCAACATGATATGGGGGATCACATTACATACATGGAATCACAAGAAAATCTAGTATGACATATGTGATCCAACCTAAAGCAAGTCATCCACATCCCAATCTTTTTCATCATATACAAAAGATGAATAACTAGCTAAAGGGGAAACAACAAGTTCCATGTTAGGACAAGGCTATCAAACCTCCTTTCCCCCCAAGTGTAGGACAAGGATAAGTCAAGATAAGTGGTGAGAAGGTGCTCCTTGTAATATAAAAAAATGATTTACATTAAGTGCAATACATGTAATAGAGAGTATGCTATGATTCTACAACTATCACATGGCAAGGAGCGAAGTTTGTGCATGCTATCCAATTATATCAATGATACCAAATTTATCTATGATTTTCTATAAATCATGAAATTCATTAGTAAGATACCTAAGAGTTATATGATATGCATAGTAAGACATGTTTGTAATTTTTCCTTTTTTGTTTTCGTTGATAGGTGGCAATGTAATAAGTTCTTGATTGAGAAGCGTGTGTAAAATCCTTTCATTCTTGGACATAGGACAAGGGAACTTTAATTTATTGAGTTTATAAGGCCTATGTTTCTTACTTGATTGGACAATTGGTTGTTTTGGAAGGGGACGATCTTGGTATCCTAATTCCTTGGTATCTTTTGATGGTTAACCAAAGTGAAATGTAGGGAAAAAGGGGGGGTTGAACCCAAAATGGGATGTTAAGAAAGGTATCCTCAACATTCAAAGGGTGTCCCTCTTCCCTAATTTTATTGGGAATTAAGATCACAAGGTGTAAAGATTGAATTTCAACCCTTAGGTGAGCCAATCTGATGTAGGAGCATCCAGGGCGGAAATAAATCTTGCATCGATCTGGTTATTTTAATTCTAATAAGGGCTTGACAGTTATGTATTTGATCATCATTGATTTCCTTATTTCTGTGTTCAACATTTTCGGTGTTCCTTCTTTCGGTATTCAAAACAATGGGTGAAGCATAAAACAATGGAGTTGGAAGCAAATGGAATCAAGCCAACATATGAGTTAAAGGGAGATTTGGAATCCTAGTCCTCTTTGGCTGATGAATCAGAGAAGGAAGAGGAAAAGGATCTTGATGTTCAAGAAGAAGAGTCTGAAGATGAGCCATTGGTTATCAAAAGGAGAACTAGGGGTGGAAAAAATGCTAATGCCAAGACAAATGAACCCAAAAGGCATCCCATCTTGAAGAAAAGGAAGCCAACTAAGTACATGACCGGGGAGATTGAGGAAGCATCTCCTAAGCATCAACCTCCCAAAAGAAGAAAACTGATCAGAGGAGGGGATAAAGGTGCTTCAAGTGACTCTCCCTCAAAGAAAAAGAAAAAAAGGTAAGAAGAATGAAGATCCACAGGCCGTAGAGGGTGGAACTCAAGGAGCTATTAGTGTAGAGAGTTCTAAGGAAATAACTCAAGTTTACTCAAGAAAGGCTTCTCCTTGGTTTGGGATTCCATTCCCCAATCTGGAAAAATTGCTAAAGAATTGGAGAAAACTACACATGCATCCCAATCAAACAAGGAGAACGCAACAATAGAAGAGATAATCATAGAGGACATCCCTCCCGAGTCACATCAAGAGAATGTTCCTTCTAATAGAGAAGAGGAAAGAAGAATAGAAAATGTAACATTTGAAGATGCTTCCAAGGAAGAAGAGTCAAAGGAGGAGCTAGAGACTCCTAAGGATGGGTACCTCAACAAATTTGGAAATGTTTATGAGGAAATGGAAAAAGAAAAGGAACAAGAGAAAGTAGAAGAAGAAATTAATGTTGAAACTAAGGAGGTTCATGATGAAGAAAAGGATGAAATAAATAAAGATGATGAGACAAATAAGAAGGAAGAACAACCTCAAAAGGATGAAGAAATTAATAAGGGAGAAGACCTTTGAGGACAAAATAATGTTGACCTTGACACAAATGCTGAAGTGTCAACTGCGCCTGATTGTTTGAAGGAGAGTCTCAGGTGCAAGCTCATGATAATAGAAGATGTATTTCTAGATTGGGACAACTTTTTGGTTGGGCTGAATAAACCAAGAGAGAAGAAGAAAGATAAGGTAATCTCCATGATTACAAGGGATGATGTCAATAATCGAGTGTTGCATATTGTGACCATAGTAGTAGAAAATAATAAAGAGGAGGCCACTCCTCCTGATTATAGTGTACAGACAATTAATTTGGGCCCATCCACCAAAAAGCAAGAAGAAGATCTAAAGGGATCGATGGATGCTATTATGAAGAGATTGGAAAAAAATGTTAAAGCAAAAGAAAATTTGCAAAGACAAGTAGAGGAAATGTGGAAATATATACAATATCTTGTTAAGCATCTACAATCCCATGCTAAAGCTAGTACATCTACATAGCCGAGTATTTTGTCTAAGGATGCAATTAATGAATTGGAGAAAATGAAAACATCAGCCCAAGTGTCTTAGGATTGGGTAGCAGGAGTGTACCAAAAATGTATCCCATTGATTGGACAAATATTGCAATTTTATGAGAAAATAGTTTCTTTGTAGGACATAGTACAAAAATGATGACATAGTGCAAGGCGATCGATGACAAATCTATGGTTAGACTTGTGAAGGTACTTGAGGTTCCTGGAGATGTATTGGTAAAGGAAGATATTCTTGTTGTTGAAGAGGTAGATAGACCTAAAGAGTGGATTGAAGCTGTCATGTTCAAAAGGGAGGTAATGGATGGAGCCCTTGAACAGGTACCAGAAATGCAGAGTGATCTGAGTGACATCATCCATAGCTACACTATATTTTTGAAAGTAATGACATGGAAGAAACTCGGTAAAGATTATATGAAGATTGATACGTTAAAGCAATGGTGAATTGATGCTTATTCACATGTTAACGATGGAGTAGTAGCTGAGAATCATTTAGAAGATGCCACCATGTACATCACCATCATGAATAAATATCAGGAATCAAAGATAGACTGGGACAAGATATTGAAAAATATGAGAATGAGTTGGAGTCTTTCTTTGATATTAAAATTCATTCCAACTCCTAGCTAGGCTGACTTGAACAAAGTGTAAAATAAATTTTAGGAGTTCTCTAGGAAGAAACAAATGGATAAAAAGGATGAGTAAGGGCCTAAATTTTCCTTGAGTTTTGTACCCCTTTCTTCATCAACAAGTTTATGCAAGTTGACTACCTTGAGAATAGTGCCAGGCACCCTTATTTAATATTTCAAATGACATTTTAATGTAAAACAATTTTAAATGTTTATCTTTTGAATTTGAGTACAAGGTCAACCTATTTTTGGTTGACCTAGTTGGGCACCCATATTGATGTAATCTAGACGGTTGATTTTAGTTCTAGGCTAGTATCAAACTCTATAAATGTGGGGTATCTCCTCATTTAAAGGATTGTAGTCTAGAATTGTTGCAAACTCTTGGTGAAGTCACTATATGAGAAGACATTGACTTGGTGTTCTTTTCTGTGTTATTTTCATTGCGCATGGTTCTTATGTTTGCAAGCTTTTCAATTAATCAATTTCAGATTTAGATACAATTCTTTCATGTTGGTGATAAAGTATTGAAAGTGTTTGATGAATCCGCTCCTCATACTTTTGGTGGTTTTTTGATTGGTAAATTTCCATGTAAAGTTAGTATGAGCCAAGTATTTCATTAGTTCAATTGTGGATGTTTTTGCATATTATTCAGATCTGGGTATATGTTTAAATGTTTCACAACCTAAAAATCTTTATATTCCTTTGAAGATTGCACTATTTTTGTGATACTGTGGATGTTATCTTGCTTAAGCATGAATTAGTTATTGGGAAATTTTCCACCTTAGATGCTATATTGTTTGCATGATTACACTTAGGTTTTAGATTTAGATATCTTTCTAAACCCTTATCTCTTTTGATATTTCTTTGAAATTTGAGTTAGAATAGGATTGAAAGCATCACTAAATTGTTGTATTTGATGAAAGCATTTTTTTAGACCTCAAATCTGGAAATTGCACCTAGGGTTTATCCTTGTTTCAGATCTTGCAAAACCCTTGTCATAGATCCATAAGCTTTAGCTTTTATTTTACCACAAATTCCCCTTGTGATTACCAACAAATCAAATCATCACTGAGTTGTTTGTGCATTGTGAAGACTTGACCTTAGAGACCTTGCGGTTATTTTTTGAAGTTTTCTAAAAGAAATCACCTTTCAAGAGAGATAGAGTACTTGTACGTTGTCTGTGTTGAGCAATGCTAAAACACCCATCAACACCTAGGAGTTAAGGAGAACCCATTCGCCCTTGGGTGAATGGGTGCCGACCCAAAAGTCTAGGACACATTCATTTCGGGGTAATTAAAATATTATCTGCATTAATTAAATATAGGTTCCCCTATCAGGAAATGGGTAAATTAAGGATTTGGAATGGATGGTTTGGAAAATTAGAAGCTTAATTAAGTCTAATTAATTAAGGGACCCAAACATAGTGTGAAATTGTAAAGGTATACAATTTCCTACACTATATATATATCATAAAATATGAAAACTAGATATAAATGCATCAATCATAAACCTCTATAAATGATAAAATATTTAATAATTAATGAAAAATAATTGTAACATACCCTCATTTGGATAGGATTATCATTTTAATGTTCATGTCTCCAAAAACTAGCTTATAATGTGTTGAAAGTTTCAACTCTAAGACCTATTGTTCCATTCACTATTTATTAATTTTATATTTTTTATGCTTCAACTAGGAACAATGAAAAGTAAAGAAATTTGTTGATCTAAATAAGGTATTCCTTGATATAACTTAGGAGAGAAGTAAATAAAAGATACATTCAAAGAGAACATAAAACAATAAATATGTGGTTTCGGTAAAAAAGTATCACCAAAAGAAAACCTTGATAAATTATGTAAAGATAATCACAATAGATTAAAAATTCCCACTAATGATGTATAATCCTTGTGTCAATAGTTAGACAACATGTTGACACTTGGCCTCAAACTCAAAACCCACAATTTTTCAATACAATTGAACTTATGCCAATGCATTATACAACTCATATATAGAGTTTTTCTATCTTTTAAACCACTTTTGGTTTCAAAAAATTCATGAACTAATTCCAATGTCCCCTTGTGAGTAGTTAATAATCTTGACATAGATTACAACTCCCAATTCATAAGATTCTACATTTGAAAGCTCCTAATCTGAATCCTAACATTATCTAGCCTAGCATAACTACTATCACATTAACTTTCAACCTTATCACTACTATTGATATTTCTTTCCTTTGCAAAATACCTCTTCTTATGACTTTGACCATTGTAGAAGAATAATTTATGAATATTTGATATTAAGGAATATAATCTTATTCTAATTCCAATCAATAACCTATTTTTCATTATTTTTCCATATGTGATGTAATTAGGGTTTGAAAGATATTTAGTCATGTAAAGTACCTTAATAAATTCATCTTATATTAAGATTCTTCCAAATTCTATATATAATAGTTTCTATTTATGGATTCAGAATAAATTGTCAATTAAGCTTCTATCTCTTTCTTCCTCTAACTAAGGCATGTTAGACCTAGCAATTATCTTGTCATTTAGTTTTTGTTGCCAACTTACCTTTTGAGCATGATGTGATAGCAAACCTATCTCATACTAGGCTCACACATGGTATATCATATATTAGAACATAATAACAAGGAGCTTAATGAAGCAAATTATTGTTACAAAATTTTGGCTTTGGACCCAACAATTCATAATTGAGATTAAGTTCTTATCCTTAGTAGTCCATAGTTATAGAGTAAAAATTTGTTTTGATTACTTGTTTGACTCAATTTTCCATTCCTTAAGTCATTAAAAATAAAGAAAAGTTTAACACATACCATAATACCTGTTGAGTAATCGAGTTACAAATGATCTTTTTCATGACTCTTCTGGAATAGTTTTCAAATGTTGGAGAGCTGGTAAGGTGCAATGTGATTTTCCCATGACACCTAACCATGCCTCCTAGAAATGGTAAATACATAAAAAAATAACAAGGTTTCAATTTTTTTGACATACATTGCTAAAACATAATCCACAAATTTAAATTCCTTTCATTGCCATTTAACACCGTTTTAATAAATAACTAACTTATTTATTTATGATAGGCCACATTGTAAATTTATAATCTCACTCAAATGAAATTCACATAACATTCTATATCCATCAACAACATCCATATGATTAAGCTCAAACACTTAGTGTTTTGTTATGATACTATGACAATTGATCAATATTATTCTTTATACGAGTTCACAAGACAAGTAGACAATCCAAAATTGAATAAAGTATATCAATGAAGTCCTATACAATTTTTATAACTACATTCACCAAATATTTGAAGAAATATAGAGGTCCCATTCAATATTATAACAATTATGAGATTTTATATCTCAAAATCTGTAATAGTTTTATTTGATCTTCATTGTATATGGTAGAGTTCCAAAAAATATTATCACCCAATTGTGAATTCAAATAAAATAATAGATCTATATGTGTATGTGCATAGAAACACGGGGGCAAAAGGGGATCAAAATTGGCCACTTGTTTCTTGAAATAAGTCAAATTGATCTTTAATAAGTAATTCAAGATATTAATTCTCAACGTTTTAAGATGTGATAAGAACAAGAATAGTAGTGCTCAGAATCTATTTTCTATTCTATTAATTTTTAAAAATGGTAGAGCTTAGGAGATTCAAATAGGGGGAGCACATAAAGTGGTCCTATTTTTGTCAGAAAATGTAACATAGCATCAATTGTGCCCCCCTTAAAATGTTGAATTTTAAAAAAAGTATTTCATAAACCCATTTAGTGGTAAGTTAGCTAACATCATGCAATTTATGCTAATTTTTTTTATTAAGTTTTTAATAAATATTTTTTTTACTAATTTTCAAAGTGGACATATCCTGAAAAATAAAAAAGTTGGGTGTGCTCCCCCATTAATTTTGAGAAAACTAATTGAAAATCAATTTCTTTTGAATGTGTATAAAATGGACCTTAGAATATAAAAAAATAATTTATTTCAAAATTTGATGTGTAGATAAAAAATTACATAAAGAAAGATATACATAGGTTTTTGGTAAAAAATATGACACTAGTAAAAGTAATTGAAAATTAAAACTTTAATTTATTTGAATTGTATAAAAAATACATGGTTAAATACTTAAGAGAGACCTTGATGACATCATGCAATTTTAAAAATATTATCTTAAAATGTATAAACTTGATGGAGAGCACACTTAATATTTTCTTGTTTTTGTATGTTTTATACAAAGCACATTTTTGTGCACCCTTTTAGAGTCACTCAAGGACTCAAGCTCCTAAGATCACTTGCAATCAAAAAATAGTTCAACAAGAGAGAAAAACAAGATCATAATTTTTCAATAATGGATGCAAAATATATTGATAAAATGTGATCATTGATGTGCAATATGCAATACAAATGAGACCTTGCTTATATAGGCAAGGTTGAGAGATACGATTAGATAAGATCAAGACAAGTGTCTTAATCCCATGGCATGATACAACTATTAAATGAATTAAGACACAAGAAGTAAATGACATAAGATAAGATAAGATCACATGTCAACTAAGAATTTTAGTAAGATTTCTAGGACCTAAGTAAACTTAAAAAGTGAATAGGACCTACAAGGTGAACTACTCAGGTAAAACAACTTATTCACATCCACACCCCCCTTAAGTTCAACTTAGGGAGAAGTGAACAAATACAAATTATGCAAAGATGATGATGGGTCTTGGTTACCAAGTCATGTTAGGTACCCATGTACAAATGCAATCTCTCACAAATAGAGGAAATGAGAAAGATAATAGGAAAAAACTCCTCCACAAATGAGAGAAAAAATAAAAAAAATTCTCTCTAGAAGATGCGAAGAACAAAACCCCATGTGAGGAAAAAGTCCCCCCATAAGAGAGAATAAGAGAGACCATAGGGACCCCTCTCAATGTAGAATTCATACCAATGGTAGATGCTCAAAATTAAATGTAGAAGACAGTCCACAATCCTTGAGAAATGTTGCTCCCCTTAGGAAGAAAGAAAACCAAAGGTGTATAGATGACGTATGAAGTCTTTGAGTTCTATTCAAGTGTCTCCATGTCGATGTCGAAAGATACCACAATCAAGTTAATTGTTCTAGGCTACATTGAAGAAAATAACAATCCAAAACCTAATGGAGATGGATGTAAAACATAATAAATACAAAGATGACTCCTCCAAATGCTAATCAAAAGTTTCCACACCAATGCAAAAATGTGACAAATGATGAGAAAGAGAAGGAACCAAAGGGTCTAAATACTCCCCCACAGCATCTGAAGAAGATGATGCAACTTCATGTAAAGTAACATAAAAGAGGAGATGGATATTCTTAATAGTGTCCTACAAGTATGCAAGATAGGACTCACAAAAAAAACATGACATTTTTGTCAAGAACTCATCCCAAGAAGCTATATTTGGAAGACAATGTATGCCCTATTATATAGAATCATAAGAAGCCATGGATGTAGCAATACTAGTCTTACCGGAAGAAACAATAGATGGAGATGAAATATCAATACATGTCTCTATAACCTTAGTAGATGAAATAACACCAAGATTCAAATGACCATACCAAATATCCTCAAAAGTTTCCACACTAGATGTATTAATATGTACCAAATGGATACACCAATATTGGATTACTAGAGTCCTTATCCTCAATATATTGACTTATAGATGAAGAAGATGAACTAGGCTCTAAATTTAGATTAAGAGCCATAGAAATTGAAGTCTCAATGGAAGTCTCTATAGGAGGAAAAGGAGAATTTGTGAAAGTCTCTTTTTTACTAAGACAACCAAAAATAACCCATTTAGAAAGCAATACAACTGTTTTATGATCATATGGTCAAAACTCATCAAATGGAACAAGACAATGCAAATGAAGATCCTCTAGGAATAGAGGTTCATTAGAGTATTTATAGATATCCCAAAGTTTGGTCATAAGGTCACGAGAGCACTCAATACCATCAACGACCATTTATGTGTCAATATCAAAACTACAACTAATTACTCTAGGATTTTCAATCTTTAAGTCCCACACAATTATTTTCCAATTTGATGATGGTTTAGGAACTAGTCCATAGAGATAGGGAAAAATATTAAGCCATCTACAATGTATCAAGATTCCATTTCATAATTACTTATAGTTCCATCTATCCAATCTGATTACAATAGGGTGCCTTTTGATAGCCATGATAAAATCCTCAACTTTAGTCACACAATAGAATCAATCCAACAAAAGCACAAGATTACCCCAAAATTACAAATCATATATCCCCATGGTAATATATGATCTTGACACTTTATATTTAGTGCAATTGCACATGCCACTTGACAAAAATAATAAAATTGACTTGATTTTAGTGCATACAAATGCCAAATTTGATCACATAATCAAAGTATAATTTTTAGATAGAATGAGATCAATTTGATTATACCACTCTAAAGTACAATAAAAATTATGAACTTTTAAAAAACTACACCAAAAAATGTTACCGTAGGAGCCCAAACAAAGTTGTATTAGCTCCCAAAATGAGAACTAATCAACAAAACATGTGAGTATCTATAACTCCTAGAAAAACTAGACACCAAAATAAAAAAAATTGATTGCACCACCTTGAAGAGCATAATTTTTTTCCAAAATAAAATAAAAAAATTCTTGAAAAATGGAGGCCAAATGGCTGAGTTATGAGCCTTCAAATTTGAATTACAAATTTGAAAACTCTATTGGTGAAGGAAGGCTAGTTGGCAAGGTTGGAAGAAGTCAGCAAATCATTTGAAAAAATATACCTCTAACTGCTTGGATTATTCTTTTGATGACCATAAAATCTGATGAAAATCTTCTAATGCTAAGAATATTCTCTTGTGTAAAAAACCAATCAATGGATTTTTTTTAGGTAAAATATGTTATAATATTTAGTTGAATGTAATCTTCCAAAGTATTGAAATATTCTCTTTAGTTGGTGGTAGGAAAAATTTTGTGGCATGTTCACCATGATCGATGGCTTGCCTCGGTATCACTACATGGTGATGTTTGACTATGTTGGTATTCCACTATGAGGTACATTACAAAGGCTACATCCTGTAGATTTGTTTAGTTATATTTAATTAATTTTTTCAAAAACCATACCGATTACTCTAACCTGAACAAGTGACAATGACTTGCAATCATATAGTCACGTGGACAATCATATGATATTAATGACGATGGGCCAAAAATTTCCCTCGAGACATGGGGAAAAGTATTCTTATTTTGTGAATTGATAGTAAGTAATAGGGTTCTTTAGCCTCTTAGATGCAATGGTAGGGTCTATTTTGACCCAAAATGCTTCAAAGTTTTATCTACCTTTTGGATTTGGCAACCACTCCCAACTTCACACCCTCATAGATTTGGCCTCATATGTCTAATCTGGACAAAATAAAAGGAAAATACAACTATCTTGAACACCCTAAACTCAATGGCGAGCTCAAATTTGTACCAACAAGCTCCAAATGAACCCGCAATACAAAGCCATAAAGAGGAAACCCCTAAATTTGATATTTCTATCAAGTTTTCTAATTCTCCAGGTCATCATATGATGCAATAGAAGAGCATACTCAATTTTTCAACATCCACCAAAATATGCAACCTTGCAACATCTCAAAGACAAATCACTCTCAAATTTGAGAAGGGATTTTTAGATCTAAAGCTTTGATACCATGTTAGAGTTGCTCAATGACTCAAGCTCCCAAGATCATTTGTAACTAAAATATCTTTCTACAAGAGAGAAAAGAAAGAGCATAAATTTGCAATAATGGATGAAAAATATATTAAGATCAATTGTGATAAATTATGTGCAATATACAATATAAATAAAACCTTACTTATATAGGAAAGGTTGAGAGGTAGGATTAGACAAGATCATGAAAAGTTTCTGAATCCTATTACATAATACAACTAATATTAAATTACCTAAGACACAAGAAGTAAATGGCATAAGATAAGATAAGATCTCATGCCAACTAAGACTTCTAGTAAGATTCCTAGGACTTAAGTAAACTTAACATGCAAATATGACCTACTAGATGAACTAGCTAGTTAAAACACCTTATTCACACCAACACACCTTACTTTAAGGTCCAACTCTTTGGCTCAAATATCTAAGCCAACTCCAAGCCTAAGGGTGGGATTCCAAAGAAAATGTAAACAAAACACATTCGAGTTTTAACTCATCAACATTATAATATACTAGCTTATTGTTAAGGAAAATATAATACAAGCATACTATAACACACAACATTGTGGCTTAATTTTTTTGAGCCATAACATTAATGCATTGTAGTGTGAATGTTTGTAGTCATATTTTAGTTTTTTTTGGCTACTTTTTGACCCCCAACTTTGTGCACTTACCCATACTCTTGCACTCAAGTGTTCAATCTCATTTGATGTACTCAATGATACTAAGAATTACATATTTAATAATAATAATTCAATAAGACCAAGAAGAAATTCTAATGAATTAGTGCTTGAAAATGATGGTAGATTATTCCATACTTGCATCTTATAACCTACCCTACTCAACATAATAAGAATAAAAAATCAAGTATGACTTTCAAGAAAAAAATTTCCACAAGAGTGCATACAATGGTTTTGAAAGCAAAGAACATTAAAATATTTATAATAGAGAAAAGAATAATAACTAATATAGATATATGATAAAATCCATAATTCTTTCCAATAGTGGCATGGTGTGATGGTTAATTTGTTGTGTTGTTGTTCTTGCCATCAAGGTTCAAACCCCATCGGGGTGTAATTGTTGAGAGTTTACGTTGGGGATGAGCTCCCTTGTTTGTGACCTCATGATCTAATTAGGATCTAGACTAATTGCATTTGAATGCTTAATGTTTACAGATCGTGAAAATCCAAATTACATAAACAAAATTAACAAATTAACATGTGAATTAAGTGGAAATACAATTCATGCATACATTATTGAAATTATGCATTAAAAACTAAAGGTGAAAAGAATGGAATTGAGAAGGAAGAAGAGAGAGAGAGTGCAAACGATCTGATAACGGAGTTCGCCACAAACGTGACTACGTCTCCGGGTTCGCTCCAATAGCGTGAGACCGATCCGATTAATCTCCAAAAAATCAGTTACAAATGCACCAAGAGCACTTCGGCAGCATGACAATACTCCGACTTACAAAAGACTCAAAATAATCTCCTTAGAAAATCTCCTTGTTTCTCTGATTCACAACTTCACCAAAAATTCTTCAAAAAAATTACTGAATCTCACACCCCCCGTTCTACCCATTTTATACAAAAAAATTACTCAAATTGGTTCATAACCAATTGATTTTCAAAACCTCCCAATATCCCCTTTACATGGAAAATATTTTTTGAAAATCCCCCCTTATTTACATAGGGATATCCTCTCGTTAAAACAACCCATCCAATTTTACATAAAATCTTCACAGATGGCCTCTTGTAATTTTATTCCATAATTCGTTTCAGGATTTATTAGGAGATCTTAATAATTCACCTTTGAATATAAACGGGCTTGATTTTTTTAAGGATTTAATCCTTAATTATAGGGGGTGAATTGGTTGGAAATTTGTTTTTTTCTTTAAAAATAATGTTTAAGTTCCCCTTAAAAAGGGGATCTCCCAACCACATGCATTTTTAAATATTAAAGGGGTTTTATCCCATTTAAATAGGGGTAATTTTGTTTTGTTTTAAATTAAGACCCCACCTACTTTTTCTCATGTAGGCCTTAAATTAAGGCTTTTAAATGGGAGGAGTGGTAGGCTTTTATATATATATATATATTTTAATTTTTTAAATAAAACCATCTCCAACAAATTGCTGCAACATGTCACTTTGGGAAGCCACCATGTGTCACCTCATGATTCATCCATGTCAGCATGATGATGTCATGCTGACGTCATCATTGTACCTTCAAGTCAACCTAGTCAACCACGAGCTTTGACCTTCCATATCTCGCACATACGAACTCCGATTTGTGCAAAACAAACACCATCAGAAAGCTCTTGCCGAGCTCTTCGTGTTGATATCAATTTTGACCACTTTTGGTGACATCAAATTTTGACCTTTTTTCTTGCCTTGGGCCCTGAGTTGACTAGTTGTTGACTGAACTTTGACTGGCAATAACTTGGGCTCCGTAGCTCTGTTTGACTCCATTCAAGTTGCACTAGAATCAGGACGTTGAGCTCTTTCTGATGGTGCAAATTTTGGAGAGAAATGAGAAACTTCAAATTTTGGTGAAGATCCTCTGGATCACCTCACCGATTCATAGCTCCAGATCAAAAGCGTTTACCTCTTTAAAAAAGAGAGAGATAAATCCATAATTCTCTAAGATATTAAACCAATGCATAATAATGCATATAAATACAAAGATGTGGTATAATCACATTTTCCAATCACCCAAGTAATTACCACTTAATTGTGTGTGGTTAACCATAAAATATGATAGACAACATAGGGGAAATACACAAGGAAAGGAATTAATCCAAAGTGAGGTGATACAAAGTCAATATAGATAAAGGATTAACATTGATATATGTTAACTTGCAAATGCAAACATGCCAAGAACCTTCCTTTGATGTGAAAGCTCTAATGAGTTGCCAATCTAATGTAACTATAGTCTTAAAACTCTAAAAAAGTATAAATCATGATGATATCACTACATGTAATCCATTTCCAAATAAATAAGGAATCACATCCACTCTAGTGTGTCCTAATAAAGCATGTTACAAAGAAAATCTAGATAACTCATGTAGATAAGTAATCCAATAAACCCCAAAATTATGTTGCATCACTATTTAAAAATGTGAACTCAACCTAGTATGCAAATATCTCAAACTTAATAAAGTCACATGTTGATATTAAAAAATGCTCTTCTAGCAAAAAATGTGTTTATCCAAATATGATGGCTTAGTTCTTGTCACTCACCTTCTCCAAATAATTAAGAATCTACATTCTCCAAACATTGATGCAATCAAATTACAACCAAAGATGATCAATCTATAGTTGACTAGTATCAATGCATCACTCTCATCACTGGTGCTCAATCCAAATCATGATGTAATAGGTCCATCATAATAATTAGAATAATCATCTCTCTCATATCTATAGTTTCCAAAACATTATAATCTTTTATCTCAAAACCTCAATCTTTGAAAAGAATTATGTATATTTGATGTATCAGTTGCTTTTTTGATCATCACTCATTGGATGTCTATAATCCTATATCTTGTCACATGAACCATCCTCAAATTTGAAATAATTGTGATCAAATCATACCCAAATCTATTGTGAGTTATAAATAATAATAATCTACACTAAAAATGGCCAATATATGATGGTCAATATGAGTGGTCTTCAAGTACCGCATCTAGGAAAAATCCTCACAAAAAATTGAAATAAAAAACTAACCAATCCTTTGTGGCCAATACAAAGCCATCATTATTTGAATTACACCAACCAAGAATGCATCAAGTAATAAGAACATTTGTTTTCACAAACTTCATAACCCAAGTATTGCCCAATGATGTACATGATTTTCTTATTTTATTTTTCCTTGTTAGATTTTCATTACACTTATTTTTCATTGTACCCTATATACCTCCTTTACTGAAACAACAATAACAATTATGAACTTTTACATTGGAGTAAATAGCCCATCTAATTCTCTCCAAAAAAAATATTTATAATGAAAGAAAAACATTTGTCTCTCGTTTGGGTATACATAACTAACAAAATATAAAATATGTTTAGTTATACAACAGTCAAATGAAACTTTTTGAGTGAAAATATAACCTTCTCAAACCTTCTTTTGAACCTTAAATTGATGATCACTCAAGAAAATATTTATCTTCAATATTTGTACCTAAAAATATAAATAGAAAGAAAAGTCACAAGTGCCAATGGGGTCTCCACCCAACCATAGGATTGTAACTTCAACCCACCCTTGAGCTAGGGGTCACATAGCTCTTCTAGGGTGCAAAGAACACTTATCACTTAGATATTTTAACAAATAAACACCACATAACATTCACATTACTATTCTTTGCACTTTGCAACAATTTCATTCACATCCTATTAAATTCCTTCACCTAAAGCACATATATGGTTATCATGTTGAAATATAGACAAAGAGGGTACTCATACCCAAGAATAAACTTGTTCATAATTCACAACAAAAGATATAAGGATTCACCATCTATTTTCACATAAATTTCACAAATATATCAAAATATTCCAAGCATTCTTTTACACATCAAAACAAAGATCTAACAAAGGATTTAGACCTTACCATAAGAATTGATATCCAAGTTGAAGAAGACTAACAAACCCTCTTTCCCATCTTTCCTTCCTCTACCCTTCTTCTCTTCTCTTCCTTCATCCAGCTAGCATTTGCTTCTATTAAATGAAAAACTAAAGAACTCAAGAATAATTCCCAAAGGAAAAAACCCCTTCTCCATTCAAGGAGAAAAAATAAATAGAAGGGGAAAAGAAAATACCTTTCCTTCACCACCTAAACTACCCAACCAACTCTAATTTTCACCACTTTTCAAAAGTGGGTAAATAGAGTTGAGTTCTAAACTCTAGAAACAAAGCTTTAAACATCAAATGTGTAAATGGAAAAACAACACTTTTCAAACCATCATTTTTTAAAATAATGGCATACGAGGCCATGTGAGCATCTATCGAAAACAACACAAGGCTAAATGTTCATTTGTCTTACTGCTCCCATCTAAACTCTCATCATCATGCCATCATATGAAGGATGGGGCATAATGTTATGATGTCTAAGAAATGCCATTTTGTAGGGAGAATAGCCTGAGCCATCTTATGATGTCTTGCGTGTCTAATTTCGTGAAGTTTTCTTAAATAGTTAGTTTCAAAATTTAATTTCAAATGTAACTAATATTTAAATTAGAGTGAGCTTTTGGATTAACCGTGAATGAGTTTCAATTGACATTTTGGATCACATTCAGTGATCCATCATCAGAAAAAGGAGAGTAAAAATAGATCACTGATTATGGATCACTGAGTGTGATCTGAAATGCCAATTGAAACTTATACACAATTAATCCAAAAATTCACTCTAATTTAGTTCGTGGACTGTCAAAAACTCATACTAACTAATATATTATTATCTAATCGATGGCTAGAAGATTTGAAGCAACACACATGAAAGATTGGATTTCTAATTAAAAAATAGAAGTAAATCAATATGCCGCCTTATAGGTACTAAGACATGATAGAAACAAATATTTACACACAAAATCATACATGGCAACCTGCCACTTGAAAACGTGGCCTGGTATTTTTGAGTTTGGGGATTGGATTTGAAGGTGGTGTTTGAAATTAGAGAATGTTTGGTTTAGTTGGAACTTGAGTTGGACTTATGGAGGTGTTTTTGGCTTGCTTTGTTGATTTGCAATTCTTGTAACGGGTTTCTTAAGTTTTTTCATGGTCCGGTAAATAGTTTCTCTTTTAAGCACTGCAGGGGCTTCACCTTAGTTGTAGCGGCCTGGGACACTTGAAGAGGGGCACCCAGAGTATTGCTAATACTCATTACATATTAACAAGGCTTTGTTAAAAAGTAATTTCTCCCATTGGTTGTGGAAATAGAAACTGCAGTTTTGCATGAGCAATATCTATTGTAATTAGAAATAAGCTAAAATTTAGTTAAGTTTTTCTGCAGTTTGCATGTTCTAGATTTTTCTTGTAAGTTGTAAACTCCTCTATAAAAGAGGCATGATATAATTGATTTTGAGACGTAATCAAATCTGATGAAGTAATAAGATATATTTTGTGTGCAGCAACACATTGTGCAAATTATTGTGTTTATCTGAATTGATGTGTTGAGCAAGTTATTATGTTTCTATGTATTTGTTTTTTGTTTATCTCCATTAAATCTAACATGTGGTATCAGAGCCAGCTCAAAAAAAAAAAAAAATTTGGGTTTGAGAATTTGTAGCAGTAAGAGGTGAAAAAAAGGAGATATGCATGTGTTGCTAATTATATATCAAAAAAAGGGTTGTGTTTTATTTTATTGCAGATTATATCTGAGTGCCAAAAATTTTCAAAGGAGATTGTTTGTTGTTAATCTCAGCTATAGAGAAAGTTGTTGATGTGAAGCTGCTTGAAGGAGAAAAGTGTTGTCCAAAAGAAAAAAAAGGTTTGCAAGAGGTCAAAATTGTTCAATGAAGGTTCATTGTCATAAGAAATATTGGTAGATCATTGTTTAATGTATGGAAGAGTTAAGGAGATTATGTGAAGAGCTGATGGTCAGTGAAAAAAAGGCATAAAAGCCCCAGTCAAAGAGATATGCAGTTTAAAATCATTGAAAAGGTAAGATAAAAAGTAAGTTGTAGTGTTTTAATTTGTTGTTGCTAAGGGGGAGATCTAGTTGTTTAAATTGAAAATCATAGTTTGAGTGAAGGAAAAAGAAATTGTTTGAAGTTGGTTGAAAGGAAACTTGGTAGCAGAATCATAGTCAAGTGCAAAGGTAAGGTGTAGTTAATCATTTGTTTCAATGGGTAAAGCTGGTAAACGTGTTATGAAAGAAAATGAAGTTTTAGAGGAAGAATTGATGATAGTTAAAAAAGATGATTTTGAATTAGCAAGAAAAATAAAGGAGAAATATGAGTGTTTATGTGAAATTGAGAATTGTGGAAAAGAATTGGGTGATGTTAAAAGAAAGAACGAAGAATTAGATGAAAAAATAAAATTGTTTGATGAGGTTAAGAAAATGAAAGAAGATTTTGAAGAAAAACTGAAATTGTTAGAATCAGAAAATTGTTTGCAGAAGGAAGAAATATATAAGTTGAAAGAAGAAAATGAATGTTTAAGGAAAAAACCATTTGTGTGTGATGTTTCTTGTGATACAAAAGATTTGGTTTGTTTTGTTGATAAATCAAATGATTTATGTGATAAAGTTGAAGTTCTTATAAATGAGGAATGTAAACATACAGATTATAATGTAAATGGTAATGAGAGAAATGTAGGTTTTAAAATTATGCAAAAAATGGGTTATAAAGGTAAAGGTTTGGGAAAACATGGGCAAGGGATGAGAGAGCCCATACAACCAATTGTGAGGCCAAGAAATGAAGGTCTCGGATATGGTGAGAAAGATAAAAATGATAATGTAAGTGTTACAGGTTCATGTAAATCAGCTAAAAGCATGGAGTTTATGCAATGTTCTCATTGTCACAGGGGAGGACATAAAAAAGAGAAATGTTGGGATCTTAATCCTTGTAAAATTTGTGGGTTGAAAAATCACTCAGAAAAAAACTTGTTGGAATAGAGAGTGGAATGAACAATCTATGAAAGATTGTATGAAGATCGATTATGGATGGATCGGTGGATCCAATTGGAGAAAAGTTATAGGTATGTTTACAAGGATGTATAAGCCTAAATATTGGCATAGTAAAAGCAATGTTGGTTTTCAAACAAAGTTTGAAGGATTGCCACAGCAGTTGGTGAAGAGTTGAAGATAATTTGAAGGTACCATGAAGATTGAAGATTAAGTGAGAAGATTTTGACAATAAGAATTTGAAGAATGAAAATGCTAAAGCATGTGGTCGAAATTAAGGGGGAGTGTTAAAAAGTAATTTCTCCCATTGGTTGTGGAAATAGAAACATTGGTTGTGGAAATAGAAACTGCAGTTTTGCATGAGCAATATCTATTGTAATTAGAAATAAGCTAAAATTTAATTAAGTTTTTCTGCAGTTTGCATGTTCTAGATTTTTCCTGTAAGTTGTAAACTCCTCTATAAAAGAGGCATGATATAATTGATTTTGAGATGTAATCAAATCTGATGAAGTAATAAGATATATTTTGTGTGCAGCAACACATTGTGCAAATTATTGTGTTTATCTGAATTGATGTGTTGAGCAAGTTATTATGTTTCTATGTATTTTTTTTTTGTTTATCTCCATTAAATCTAACAGGCTTTAATGTGTTTGAATCTGGAGCTATGTATCAAAACCCGAACTTAATTGACATTTTTCTTTCTAAAGTTGATTTTGTGATGTATGTTAGTTGTTTTTTTAGTTCTTTTCAAATTTGAAGGTGGAGTTTGATATGTTTGAATTTGCCGTTTGGTGTTCTGGAATTTGGGAATTGCATTCATAGTTGGGTTTGAGTTTTTTAAAGTAGGAGATAGAATTCAAACTTGTGCTTGATTGTTTTAAATTAGGGGATTGGATTTGAAGGTGGTGATTATTTTTTTTTGAATTTGGATTTGAAAGCTGTGTTTTACTTTTTTAATTTTTTATTTGGTGGATTGAATTTTATATTATAATTTTGAATTTGGTGATTATATTTGAAATTGGTGTTTAATGATTTTGAATTTGTGGATGTATTTTAGAATTGGAATAAAAGTTGTGTTGGATCTTTTAAAATTTGACAATTGGATTTGGGGGTAACACTAACATTTTTTGAGTTTGGAGATTGGATTTGAAAGTGGTCTGTGATTTTTTTGGGGACTGAATGTTTTGTTTTATCATTTTGAATTAGGGATTGCATTTGAAGTTGGTGGTTGATGTTTTTGAATTTGTGAATGTGTTTTGAAAGTGGTGTTTGGTGTCATTGACTTTGTGATTTTAACTATGGAGGCAATGTTCAATTAACATTTTCAACATGTAGATTAACTATATTGGTGTATTTTTTCTTCTTTTGTTTAGAGGTTGAATTTGTAGGTTTCATTTGGAAAAATGGTGTGGGAGTTGTTTGAATTAAGCCTCAAAACCTCCGATTAACATGCTGAGGTTCTCTACCACTATGTTATTGACACCACTTGCGGTCTGCAATTTGGAGTCCAGACTATTCTTTGAATCCAATCTCTTTTGTTCAATAATCATTTCGCTTTGATAATTATATACCCTCCCTTGTTCTTTATTATTTATATTATTCAATCATTCTATTTGGAGGAGTTCTCACATGCCATACCATCAACTCCCTTATACTATCTCATTTGTAGTCTTCAATGTGGACTGTTCTTTTGATAACTCTCTCAAATCACACCTCTTTGTTTGGGGATTCTAGTCTAGCTCTGATATCAAATTATTTTTTATGGATCAGCTTGGTCTCAAGCCTAAGACCTCCAATGTTGAGTTTCTCTACCATTGTGCTGTCAGTCCATTTGGATTCTCGACTGTTCTTCAAATTCAATCTCTTTTGTTGAAGAATCATTTCATTTTGACTACTATATACCCTCCCTCATTCGTTATTAATTATATTATTCTCTTATTCTATTTGGGGAGCTCTCACATGTGATACCATCAACTCTCATATACCGTCCTATTTGTAGTCTTCAGTGTGGAATGTTCTTTTGATAGCACTTTCAAGCCACACCTTTTTGCTTGGTGATCCTAGTCTGGTTCTAATATCATGTTATTTTCTATGGATCAGCTAGAATTTAAGTTTAAGACTTCTGACTAGCATGCCAAGGTTCTCTAACACTCTGCATTAGTCCAATTGTAGTCTGTAGTTTGGAGTCTGGACTGTTCTTTGAATCCGATATCTATTAAAAATTCATTGTAGTCTGTAGTTCGGAGTCTGGACTGTTCATTAAATCGGATTTTTATTAAAAAATCATTTCACTCTGCTGACTATATACCCTCCCTTTATTCTCTTAATTTATTTGGGAGAGTTCTTTCATGCCATACCATCAACTCTCTTATACAATGTGTTATAGGCCTTATATCTCTATGGCAAAAAGTCTGCCCTTCGAACTCTTTCTTACTGTTATTTTCCTCTTCATTGAGCTGATTGATGACACTGGGTTTGAAGCCGTCACATCCTCGTCAGAAGGACCCCTGACACGTGGTCATGATCAACAAAATGAATAAAAGGATGAAGAAAAAAAAATCAGATATGACCCTAAACTGATCAACTACAAGCAGTTAATTGATGTGATTGATGGCACTGGGTTTGAAGCTGTCGCATCCTCGTCAGAAGGACCCCTCTCACGTGGTCATGGTCAAAGATGGCAGAGGTCATGTGGAGCCACCGAGCCCTCTCACGGCAGGAGACAGCTCAAATTAAAGGGAAATGGTGTCGGTATGTTGTGCAGGGGCTGCACAGTCAATGAGGCATGGCACCCCTACCATTCTCCTTAATCATTCACGTGAAGGGGCGGACAGAAGAAGAGAGTATGGCGCAGGAGAGGGGAAATGGCTGTCTGTGCCATTAATATGGAGGTCGCAGGGAAAAAGAGGCATCTCGGCAAATTTTTATACCCCCACGACCCCATATCTACTCATTCAATTTCTGTTTCGGAAGGAGAAATGTGAGTGAAAGGGCATAAGGAAAGGGAGGCAGAGAAGAATGGACGGCACTGCAAGTGCGAAAGGAGAAGTTGGCGTGACTTTGGGCAGTGTTTGAGTGCTGGAAGAGGTGTGCTATTTTGGAGGGGAGCGAATGCAGGAGAAACTAGTTGGACGGAGGACAGGAGGAAGAGAAACGCAGAGGGGCGGATTTTACAGAAGCTTCTCTGATTATCTACTGGGGAAGATAGGTATAAAGTTCATCGCAAACTCTTGGATGGTGAAATTAAATTAATTCAGAGTTCTCTTTAATTCACGATGAACTTTATTCCTATCTTCCCCAGTACTAATCATGGTGAAATTAAATTAATTAGTGGGTGTCGAAGATATAGAACTGGATATGCAATTAGTTGTGACATAGAATCCAGAAATGACAGGACCTAGAATTTTCATGGAGGTGGTTGAGGAGACATGTTCTGGAAACTGCAAGGCAATTTTGTTTCAGCCTGAAGAGCCACCACGCCCAGACAGAAATGAAAAATTTAATAGGTACCATAAGTCTTTCTTATGGTTTTCACTTACTTCTTTTATACATGATTTTTAATGTCATGGGCTCTGTTTTGTGGCTGTTTTTTGCAGGTACAAGGCGTATGGAATGCAATGACTGCAGGAAATGCACAGAATGGATTTGTTAAAGGGTTTAGCAACATTCAAGTAAATGCAACTGGTAGGTGTAAAGCCAGATTCAACAACTTTTGCCGGCGACCTCCCTGTCTGTGCCAAAATGGGAGCTTTGGAACAGGGTATGGACATCGATCAAAGGAAAGGGGGTTTTTTTTATCAGAAGTTATAGTTGCAAGTGCCCTGGTAGACATGCATACAAGATATGGATGGTTTTTTCTAAGGAGTTCTTTATAGTTTTCTTGGTCTATTATTAGTTCCTGCCGATAAGGTATATTTATGCATTCGCCCGGAACTTATGCATTTGCCCGGAATGCATTTAACCGCGAGCATTGACCAATCACATTTCGCAATTTAACATACTACTTATTTTTTTGTATAGTTTGAATTTGGAGAGCTATTTTATAAATTGGGAAATTAGCATAAATTGATTGAATAAATTTAAGCAAAGCCATAGTTTAAAAGGTGGCGGCTAGAGGTACGTTATCCATGAATGCAGATTAAATGCATTAAAATATCAGGAAATTGCGAGCGCAAAAATTGATTAATTAAATTTAAGCAAAGGCATAGTTTATCAAGGTGGCGGGTAGACGTACGTAATGTATGAATAAAAAATTAAATGCATTGAATGGCATGTGGCTCGAGGTGAAGGCGGTGGGATGGTTTGGAGGCCACGCGTGGCCAGGGTACTTTGGTCATTTAATATAGAGTTAAGTTACTTGGTATGCATTTCTATTACTTTGCGTGTGTTGTTTTTGTCTTCTGTAAGCGGTGTTCTGAGGGAGAGTTCTAGCGACTGAGCATGATATGTTATAGTTGCAGAGTCCAGACCCAGAAACGAGTTATTTGAGGTGATAATTTGGCAATTTCCAGAGTGTCGTTACAGTAAAACGCTGGACAGTGAGGTCAGAAGAGGTAACTTTTCGTTTTGAAGTCTATTTCATACAAGAAATGCAAGTAGGGTTTCATGGTGCTTTGAGGCATTCGTATGCTTTGATTATAAATTCGTATTTTAAACTACTTTTAGTATTGTTTATTCGAATTTCTTGTTGAAATGCGAATGTTTCATCTGTGTTTGATAGGTATTATGTAGAAATCCTCTTGTTCATTTTACTTCATGCATGTGAGTCGACAGTGTGTTGCTTTGAGCTTTTCCGTTGTCATCAAAGCATAAAGGATAGAGGGGTTCTGTTAAAAGTCGTGGTTGTTGTCCTCGTGGGCATAAATCTGTATATTAAACTATTATTGGTATATCTATTCGAGTCTTTTGTTGAAATGCGAAGTTTCATTTGCGTTTCATAGGTATTATGTAGAAATTCTCTTGTTCATTTAACTTCATGCATGTGAGTCCTGTAGAGTTTGTATTTATTAAATTGCTGCAAAGTGGTCCCATAGAGAGGGCTTTGGAACCAAAATTATGTCAACGTGTGCGATAATGAGAGCTTTTCAACAATGGGTCGATAGTGTGTTGTTTTGAGCTTTTTCGTTGTTATGAAAGCATAAAGGAGAGAGGGATTCTGTTCAAAGTCGTGGCTGTTGTCCTCGTATGCATAAATGCAAACAATGGGAGCATAAAGAATGCAGTAGAAACCATTTCCCTGCCGGCAAGCATAAAAATTCTGTCAGACGTCGTCATTACTATTTTTGTATCTTTGATTTTACATCATGCATGTGAGTCGACAGTGTGTTACTTTGAGCTTTACCGCTATCATCAAAACATGTGCGATAAAGAGATCTTTTGAACAATTAGTCGATAGTATGTTGCTTTGAGCTTTTTCGTTGTCATGAAAGCATAAAGGATAGAGGGATTCTATTTAAAAGTCGTGGTTGTTGTCCTTGTAGGCATAAATGCAAACAATGGGAGCATAAAGTATGCAGTAGATACTTTTTCCCTCTCGGCAAGCATAAATAATCTGTCAGATGTCGTTGTTACTGTTTTTTGTATCTTGGGGTTATAAAAAACTATGTCAGAAAATGTTGTTGAATCCAAATTACAATGTTCCCATAGAGCGGTTAAGTAATATTGTTTCATAGAACAGTTTTAGTCTTCATGCAAAAGAGCGATCAAATTCATTGCTAGAAGATTTGTGGTCCAAGAACCTGTCGCAATTAGTTTGTGTAGTTAAACTTGTTTGCATATATACTTGTGTTTCTTGAATCTAGGAAAATGCTTGTTAGTGTTTAAATGGTTTTTGCTATTAGTATCCATCGCAGTAAGAGTTGTATAAATTGTTATTCTTTTAGAAAAAAACAAAGACATGTTTTTTGTTTTCTAATGAAAGCTTTTTACATGGTGCAATGCTTTTCGATGGAAGAAAAGAGGTCGTGTGGCGGTCCAGCTGTGGCAGATTCTTGAAGCAAGTAGTAGAAGGTGAGTTTCTAGAATAAACCTTCTCCTTTGTTTACAATTGCATATAGTAGATAGAGAAAAGGGTTGATTCAAGATTCTCACTATATTGATTGTACTTGTAATCATATTGTTGCTTTTTTGTTACAAGGACAATCTTTGCAAATTGGTATTGTGAGTGGCATATGCTATGTGTTTCATTAAAATTAAGTAGCTGGGGTTCAAAAGTAGACCTTCGTTTCAAAAAATAGAGCTTTTAAAATTTTGAGAGTTTGATTCTGAAACCATATTCATACTTTGATTAAAACTACTGGCTAAAGGTGCATAATTCATTAATGCAAATTCAATGGATTTAATGGCATCTGACTAGAGGCGAGGCTGCTTGGATTGCTAATTAGTCTTTGAATATATAACAATTGAAAGAGATAAATAAGTATAATTATCCTTGGCCACATATCACATTTTGTCCTTTCAATCAAAGTCAATTAACAAAGTAGCAGTTAGACCTGCAGAAGGTTCAAGGACTATGCTGCTAGAAAAACAGATTTAGGACAATGGCTAGACAATTTGTTCAAATTGGTTTAAAAACTTTGAAGCAAATGCATTTTTCCTTCTTCTAGCTTTCATTGTACATCTTAAGTGGTAGTTGGGCTTTGCATTGTTACAATGCATTTGGATACTTTGATTGTAAAATCATAGTTTAGATCATTTTATGTGTTATCGATTCAAACCTTCCCTTGAAATACCAAGGATCCATCTAAATCTTGGAGGCAACATACAGTTAACTATAATTATCCTTGGCCACATTTCACATGTTGACCTTTTAATCAAAGTCAATTAACAAAGTAGAAGTTAGACCTAAAGAAAGTTGAAGAACTATGCTAATAGAAAACCATATCTTGGACAATGGCTAGACAACCTGTTGAAATTGTTGTACAGACTTTAAAGCAAATGCATTTTCCCTTTTGTTTATTCTCATTGTACATCTTAAATGGAACTTGGGTTTCACACTCTTGCAATGCATTTGGATACTTTGATTGTAAAATCATAGTTTAGATCAGTTTAAGTGTTATTGATCTAGATCTTTCCTTGAAATACAAAGGATCTATTTGAGTCTTGTAGGCAATGTACAACTGTCCTATAAAGAGAGCTTTGGAACCATTGAACTGTCATCAAGGATAGAGGAATACTGTCAAATATTATGGTTATTGTCGTCATAGGCACATGTGTAAAGTATGGAAGCATATAGAAAGCAAGTTAACTCTTCAATAATCCCATGAAACATAGTCTTTGTATGCATCCATGCATCTAGGTTTCCATGTATATACGTGTACATGTAATTATGCATATATGGATGCATGTATCTATGTGGCCATGTATGTATGTGTGTATATAACAGATTACTGTTGCATTTGCTTTAAATGCTTTTTCTGTGGATGGCGCTTGCTAGCCATCCAGTCATATTGTGGTTGTTGTGCATATTGCTTTTAAAGATATATGAACTCAATTTTGTGAGTTATATTTCATATTGGTAAATTGGCATTTATCTGTTTTGGGAACCCATGGGAGTGGCTTTGTGATTCGTAATTGTTTTAAGGTGCTTGTGAAAATGAAAAAGCATAGCCTCATTGATAGCTATGTGCTCTGATGCATATATGCAAATTTATAGGATTCATTGCTATCATGTAGAGGACCCATAAATATTCATTCCCCAGGCCCATGTAGTCATTTCAATATGTGTCTATGCATGGGTTTGAGTAGATCCTAACTGTTCTGAGTTTTGGTTGCATGTCATTGCATTAAACAATTAAGAATAAGTGCTAGGTAGTTGTAGTAAAATTACCCCATTCAGTTAGCAGATCATTCATCCTTGTATTGTTCCATATCTAAATAATTAGGTAATTGCTGGTTAGCCTTTAAGTACATAGCAAGTCAATGAAAATAAAATAAAAATGATTGCAATAATCCTTGTGTGCATTTAAACTATTAATCAAAGACAATTAACAAACTAGCCCTGGAACACCATGTTTGTGTTAATGTATTCAATACCATGTTTTTATGCACAAATGTATATGGATGCTATGGGTTGTGATTTCTACCACTGGATTACGTTTACTATTGCTTGCACAACCAAGCGATATGCAAGTACAGTTCATAGTTCGTTGCATACAGATACATTCAAGGACAAATACTAAGCAAGGTTGTTAGCATCTTGATAAGAAAGATGATGGATACATCCAATTAATGTATGTCACAACATCTTATAAACAATAATTCCTATCAAACACAGATGAAACCTTTGCATTTCAACGAAAAATTCAAATAAACAATACTAAATGTAGCTTACAATACAAATTTATAATCAAAGTGTCCAACTGCCTAAAAGCACTGTGAAACCTTGCCTACATTTCTTGTTTCAAACAAACTAAAAACCGAAAAGCAATATTACTTGACTACTCTATGGCAACAATGTAATTTGGATTCTACGACATTCCTTGGCATAGTTTTAAATACCACCATGATACAAGAACAGTAACGACGACATTTGACAGAATTTTAATGCTTATGGGCAGGAAAAAGGTTTCTACTGTATACTTTATGCTTCCATTGCCTGCATTTATGCCTATGAGGACAACAACCCTGACTTTTAACATAATCCCATTATCCTTTGTGGTTTCATGAGCGCAGAAAAGCTCAAAGCAATAGACTGTTGACTCATAGTTGGAAAGTTCTCATTATCGCACATGTTGACATAATTTTGGTTCCAAAGCCCTCTTTATGGGACCACTTTGCAGCAATTGAAAAAATACAAACTCTATAGGACTCATATGTATGAAGTAAAATGAACAAGAGGGTTTCTACATAATACATGTGAAATGCAGATGAAACCTTCGCATTTCAACAAGAAATTTGAATAGATAACATTAAGAGTAGTTTCATATATGGATTTATGCCAATGAGGACAAGAACCACGACTTGTAACAGCATCCCTCTATCCTTTATGCTTTTATGACAATGGAAAGGCTCAAAGCAACACACTATTGACTCACATGCATGAGCTAAAAAGTAGTTTAGAATATGGGTTTATGGCTATGAGGACAACAACCACAAATTTTAACAGAAACCCTCTACCCTTTATGCTTTGATGGCAATGGAAAAGCTCAAAGCAACCTACTGTTTACTCGTAGTTCAAAAGCTCTCCTTATGACACGTGTGTACATAATTTTGGTTCCAGAGCCGTCTTTATGGGACCACTTTGCAGTAGTCAATAATATACAAACTTTATAGGGCTCACATGAATCAAGTAAAATGGACAACAGGATTTCTACACAATACCTATCAAACACAGATGAAACTTTTGCAATTCAACCAGAAGCTCGGATAAATAATACTAAAAGTAGCTTAAAATGTGAATTTATAATCAAAATATAACAATGTCTTAAAGTACTATGAAACCCTACTTGCATTCCAAATATGCATACCAAATATAGAAGCACAGGCTGAAACATTTAAACTATTTGACAGAATTCCTCGAATAAATGTTGGTTCTTGGTGTGTAGTGAGTTCAAATTATGCAAAGGAATATTTGTCAGAGAAGGCTTTTAGCAAGCATTTAAGCAAATCAGCCAAATAGCTGATCAAGCTAACTGTGAATGAAGTTACTTGACTGGTCAATGAAACTAGTTCAATGATAGATCAGTTTTCTTGAATAATAAATAATAGTTAATCAATAAACGTACACGAAACCAATTAAACCAATCATGGCCATTCATATGCAAAAAAAAAGGAATTTTCTTGAAAAAGCTTTATAGACAAGGAAGCAAATGCAATTGCTAAGTGGAAACCCTAATGACAAAATCCTTGCCAACATCTTCCTTTCTGTTTCTTGCGCTACAAATATTCAACAAGCTATAACTGTCCACATTAATATGTATCTATGCATGCAGTCACCGATATATGTATCTATGCAGCTTGTATACATGTATATTTAAACATTTATGTATCCAGTTATGCATGTATCTACCTATCCATGTAAATATGTTTATATGTATTCTTCTATCTATACATGCATCCATGCATATATGTATCTGTGTTTCTATGTGCAAATGTATACAAGCATCTATCCATGTGTGTGTCAATGTAACTATGAATACATCTACCCATAGGTACATGTAGCTATGCATCTATGGATACCATGATAGATGTCCACATCCATGTATCTATGGATGCATGTATCAAGTGCCTTGGGCCCAGGTCTTGATTCTGCAGCAGCAACATCTTCTGTGACTACACAGATGTGCAGAATAACAAAAAAATGAAACGCTCAAAGTAATTACAATTCATCTCTAGTCGCTAAAATCTATATTACATGATAAACAAGTAAGAACTTTTGGGTACATGAAGGTCATGAACATTGAACCAATAGTAGGACAGTCACCACAACATTTAAGTTAACCTATGGTGTAGATTCTCTTTTCCATTATCAATTTTATTTCCAATTTCATCCATGAAGAACTTTGTCAACCTGTAGATCCTGTTATTAGCTATCACTTTGATCCATGATCTCCATTTCTTATATCAATGAATTGCATATCTTTGGTCCATGAAGAACTTCTTCAACCTATGTATCCATGAATTCTATATCTTTGAGGATATTCTTCATGGATGAAATTGGGAATACAATTGATAATGCAAAAGGGAGTGTTGAGCATAGGTTTACTTAAGTGTTGTGGTGACTGTCACACTGTTACTTTAATGTTCATGACCTTCATCTACTAAAAAGTTCTTGCTCATTTATACCTTGTTATTTAAACCTATGATATTGCATTGCATATGTCTCATTCTCTTCACCTTGAAATCTCAATACTGAAATACAGTAATAGAAAGTAATCAAGTAATTATAGTAACACAAAATAATTCCAATAAAAACTAATCAAGAGTAATACAAAATACTTTTAAACACCTTGTGTGTTACAACTGTCAGTGAGTTGTTGTTTTTACAACACTGTGTGTTTTACAACCTACAGTTTAACAAAACAGTACTCAAAAAATTAAACATAAATAGATACAAATTCTAAATTCATTCAACTGTAGTGTTTCTGCGGTGATTTCATGAAAGCTTAAGTATCATAGTATATGTAGCATAGCAGCTAATAAGTCCATCTCACATTTTTCTGATGACAATTTAATTTGTCTCATCTGTCTCTGAACCATTGATCTAAGTCAATTAACAAACAAGTCAATCTTGCAGTTGACTCATGAAAATTAAGTCAATTCTATCACTAATCATAGTAATAGTAAACAAATGCTTATTAGATGATGTCATCATTGAAATCCTATTTGCATTTCCTGTTTGCATGTGCCTGATTTAAACATTTAATCATTGCCTCTTGATAATGGAATGAAATGAACTTGGACAAATGGAAATAAAATGACCACATGGAATTGGAACATCTATGTTTACATGGCTTAAACATGATAACAAACTAGCGTGGATGAGACCTAGTTGAAACTCAAATGTCATATTGTGTGTAGCATATTAGCTAGTTAGCTTTACATGATAGCTTTTACGCAAGTTAATTCAGTGATCAATCAAGCTGATTGGTTGATGAATTGATTGTGTTCCACAGTTGGTCACAGCTAATTATTGGTAAAGCTGTAAATGCCATAGATGGTATGATATGAATAAAACTCTAGTTTCTGGTTTTCCTTGAAATGCAATAAAAAAGCTGCTATAAAGGTATAAGACAAGGTTGTGTAACATATTGCCATTCCTTTATCTAATTTCTTTAGACACAAATGCTTTACACATTTGATTGCAATAGTAACATGTCTACGAAAATGGGTCAATGGAGATCATAGTTCAACAGTTTTTGGTGTGGGTGTATATGTATCTTGATACATATAAGCTCGATCTGGTGTTTATGAAAACAGTTCCTATGTACAGTAGAAGAGCTTATTAGTGTTACTATATGCGATATACATATAACATGGTAAATTGGTACAAGCCTAGAGTGACACCAAATCAATTAAACCAATCATGGCTATTCATATGCAAAAAAAAAGCTAGTTTCTTGAAAAGGCTTTATAGACAGGTGCATGTAGAGATATCGCAAGATATGCATGAATCAATATATGCATGACTGCATCTATGGATACATAGATACATAATGAAATGGAGGAAAAGACATATTTATATATGCATAATTTGATTAAAACTAGTGGCTGAAGGTGCATAGTTCATTCAGACAACATTAGTGCATTGAATGGCATCTGACCAAAGAGGAGACTGTTTGAATTGCTAAACAGTCTTCCAATCAAAGTCAATTAACACAGTAGCAGTCAGACCTAAAGAAACTTGAAGGACTATGAGGATAGAAACTGTACATTTTAAATGAAAGTCAGGTTTTGCATTGTTACAATGTATTTGTATACTTTGCTTATAAAATCATAGTTTAGATCATTTAAAGTGTTATGCATTTGAATCTTTTCTTGAAATACAAAGGATTCATCTGAGTCTTGGAGGCAATGGACAGCTGTCCTGTAGAGAGAGCTTTGGAACCAATGAGCTGTCATATATACATGTGTGCATGAGTCCATAGATGCATATATACATGTATCCATGCAAGTTATTAGTAGATGCATATGTACGTGGATATGTTTATGCAACTCATAGGTTCATATATGCATAGATTGAGGCATACATGTACCCATAGATACAGTCATACATATATAAACAGACGCATAAAGAGATTATAAGATATATGCACAAATCGATATATGCATGAATGCACTTATGGATACATAGATACATTATGAAATGAAGAAAAAGACACATTTATATGTGCATTTATTTTGAGAGTTTGATTCTGAATCCATATGCATACTTTGATTAAAACTAGTGGCTGAAAGTACACAATTTATAGCTGGTGTATTTTGATGTTTGAACTATTAGTATCCATAACACTATCACTGTCATCAATTGTAATTATAATTTTTCCAATTGTTTGCACAAATGTGTTTTCATGCATTGTGAAACCCAACTTGTACTTCTGGGATAAAATGAAGCAAAATAAATAAAAGTAGCAATTTGTTGCCTTGAGTAGCTTGTTTCTTGGTATTCATTCAACGAGCATAGGTTCGTTTGCTCTGTCACTATAAACGTCCACTTTTTATTGGTAAAAGCTGTCAGTTTTCTAGCCTATGTCTTTGCTTAAATTTATTTGTATATGTCATCTTGTTCCAGACTTTCATTAAATAAAGGAATCTTCATATTCTAGCAGCAAAGAAAATGCATTAATGTCAAAGCAGTTTGAAATTGAAGATAACAAACCTAATAGCACTCACTTGGATAAATTGTTTTTTATCATGACAATTTTATTGGCGTGTAGCATCAAGGCAAGAATACTTATGCATTTGGTTGAAATGATTTAATTAGTTCCTGCTGGTAGGCAGGTATACTTATGCATTCGCCTGGAATGCATTTAACCGCGAGCATTGAGCAATCACATTTCGTGATTTAACATACTACTTATTTTTTTGTATAGTTTGAATTTGGAGAGCTATTTTATAAATTGGGAAATTAGCATTTATCTATTTTTCTATTCATCCGAGTAGCTTTAAAAAATTTGGGAAAATGCGAACGCATAAATTGATTCAATAAATTTAAGCAAAGCCATAGTTTAAAAGGTGGCGGCTAGAGGTACGTTATCCATGAATGCAGATTAAATGCATTAAAATATCAGGAAACTGCGAGCGCAAAAATTGATTAATTAAATTTAAGCAAAGGCATAGGTTATCAAGGTGGCGGGTAGACGTACGTAATGTATCAATAAAAAATTAAATGCATTGAATTGCATGTGGCTCGAGGTGAAGGCGGTGGGATGGTTTGGAGGCCATGCGTGGCCAGGGTACTTTGGTCATTTAATATAGAGTTAAGTTACTTGGTATGCATTTCTATTACTTTGCGTGTGTTGTTTTTGTCAGTGCATGTATGTATGTATGCATGTTTCTATATGCATTAGCATTTACCTATGTGCAGGTCTATGTAGACATTTGTAGATGCATGTATGCATATATGCATGTGACTCTAGATATATCTATGCATACATGTATTTATGCATATATGTATACCTGTATAGATGCATCTATGTGTATATGCATTAAATCAAGTGGAAGCATACATGTTTATGCCCATCGATGCATTAATCTGTGCTTGCATGGATGTATCTGTACACATATATACATATGTATACATATATGTGTGTGTCGATATGTCTTCGCTGCACAAGAGTTTATAGTGACAGGGCAAAGGTTATCATGGTTCCAAAAAAGGACACTTGCAGATAAGCTATTCCAGGCAATAAATAGCTTCTTTCATCAGTTTTCTTTTATTTTAATGTCCATGAGCACATTGGGTTTCATAGTGCTCAGCCTATGCTGTTCTTCAAACACTAGTTCCTTAGACATGCAATTGTCTCTTGTCCATTGTAGAATGTGAGGGCTTAACAATAACTTGGTGCTTATATTCTCTCTAAATATTACATTTATTCAATTACTGCAGAACTGTACCCTAGTGCAAATTTTAAAGTTACTGTTCTGTTAACATGTCCCATAATAAGACCTTGCAAACAATATGAGCACAATGTGTTAAGAGTACTTTACAAACTGTCAACCAAATACAATTTCTAGATATAAGTCTGAGCTGCACAATTGCTTTCATCTCTTTCATTGCCATTAGAGCATAAAGCAAAGAGGTTTCTTCCGCAACTTCTACTTTTTTGCACCTTTACACGATAATTCACTTTATTCATTAATGAATCAAATTATCTTAATTAATTCATTTTCTTTTTCCTTTTGTCATTTCATATCTAATTAATTAGATAACTGCTGAATAGTATTTATGTTCATAATAATTAAAACAAATAAATAATTATAACTATCCTTGTGTACATTTGGCCAATCAAACAAAGGCAATTAAAAAATCTGATTTCACTTATTCACTGATAGTATTGGCATACAATTTCCTTGAAAAGTCTTCAAAAAGAGGATTACTCAAACACCAATAAGGATTCTGATTTGTAACATTCCTATCCAAATCATCTTCATCCAATAGGATTTTGTGGCATACATTAATTGGATGTATCGCATCATCTTTCTTATCAGGATGCTAACAACCTTGGTTTGTATTTCCCCTTGGGTGTATCTAAATGCCGTTAGTTATGAATTATACTTGCATATGGCTTCATTGCACAAGTAATAGTAAATGCTACCTAACAGTAGAAAAATAAACTTATGCATATGGTAATGAAATGACCCCATTTAGTTAGAAAATCAATATTTACATCGCTTTCACTATTAAGTGATAGTCACTTTGGCATTAAACAATAGCAAAAAATTGTTTTTTCTAGCACTTAACAGTGCTAGCACAAGACTCTGTTGTTTTTTGGCTTTGTATTGATTTGTTGCCGCAACCTATTTACACTTTTTTAGGCGCTTAAGCAAATATGGGATCTATTCCATTGATTGCTATTAAAGAGCTTATACAACATTGCAATAACAGAAATACCCTGGTGCATGCATATGCAAAAAAATGTTCTATACTATCAGGTGCACAAATAGCAGTAAGTATTTAGAAATTATAAAAATGCAATTTGCATTCTAAGAAACAAAAGTTCATACTTGAATCATTTCTTGTTCAAATGAAACTGCATAAGAATCCTGTTTTTTTTTAATGAATAGCATAGTATATGTCACTCACTGTACTCATTTGCCTAAATTGTCCTTGTGACAGGGATTAATGCTTTCAACTGTATTTAAACAATCACGCACAAACTACACTGGGAAAAATTGCTTGTTCCTATCACAATTTGGACATTTTCACAAGTACACTTGATCGTTTGGTAGCATATTACAAGGTCATTTTCCCAATTTTTTTTGGATTTTCTTGAAATGCAATTGAAATTCTTCAATATAATAACTGCATAAAGTTCTTTTTCATGTATTCATTTTTCCATCTTGTATTCCTCATTTCTTTGAACATAAATGATTTAGAGGACTGCTTCTACATATAGAAATAGGAAAATGCATTTCACACAATTGCAATAGTAATTTGTTTTTGAGCAATAGAGCAGGTTTTGCTTATGTCTTAATAACTTATACTTCCTCTATACAATATCCATATAATAGATGGAGGCCCTGTCTTTTGATCCCACAGACATTAGACAACATGGACTAACCTATACAGCTCTATCACGAACAAAATCAGTAGAATCATTATTCCTGTTACAACCTTTAACTTCAAAAAACTTCAAAGTCAAAGACAAAATACAACTAGAAATGTCTCATCTTCAGACATGTGCACAATGGCAACTTGATAATCTAAGCACATGCTCAAAAAACAAATCACATATGCTCCTATGTACATTGAACACTCGTAGCTTGAAAGCACATTCAGAAGACATTGTCAATGACTAGCATAATGCAATCTGATATCTTGTGTCTCCAAGAAACACATATGCATTCCTTTGAGCTAAATACCTTGCTACAAAATTTTGATAGCTCCTCTGTACACAACATCCATGGCATAGCAACTTTAACAAAGAAACATTTACTCTTGTCAAAAACAACACACCATGAAACCTCAAATATTGAAGCTATCACATTAACAGTAATGCTATCTAGCAATGAACTCAATGTTTGTAATGTTTATGCAAGACCTGCAACTGCCATAGATGAAGTAATCACAATCTTGCAAATAATTATTGGATCCACAAATTCAGAAAACATGTTGTACATTTTAGGCGATTTTAATGTTGACATGTCTTCAGAGAGCAGAAACAAAAAAATGCTTCACAGTTATATGCAACAGAACAATATACAATTTCTGTTGAACCAACAACCTAGCATGGGAAACTCAGTCATTGATCACATTTGGTCCAACACAACTACAAATATATGCTCTTTCTATATATCAGAAGCATAATGGACTAATCACAATCCAATTTTCCTAAAATTGCATATTGAACAATAGACAAATTCAACTTTATAAAACTTATAGCCTTATATGACTTTTACGCATTGCGATGTCTTTTCCAATACTGTATCCATTATTTGCAGGAGATCTATGGATGAAACTAAAAGACAGTCAAAGCAAGTGCAATCCATGCAAGAAGAATCAGCACAACGGTTAAGTGCTCATAGTTTTATTCCTTCATATTCATTTTCCCAAATCACAAATATTCAAATAACATTGCTCCAATTTGTTACAGGACACCAAAAGATGTGTCAAAAAGACAAGCCAAACAGGTGCAAATTGCACAAGAGTCAATACAACGGTAAAGTACTTTGTTCTACAATGTACCTTCATTTGCCCAACTTGTTTATATAAAATTAGCATTCAACTAACATTATCCTTGTTCCTTGTACGACAAGAGTAAAGAAACCTAGAATTGTTTCAATAGAACAGCTAAATGCAAGAAGAGCTGGGGACACCTTCCAAGGTGATGTCCTTGTTGTCTACAAAGCGACATTGGACAAGGCTAACAAAACAAGGGAAATGCTACGTGCTAATCTGACAGATCACAAAGCAGAAATGACAATCACGTTGAATGTTACTGGTAACCTTGTGTATCAACATGAGCCTAAAATAGTCCCGGGATCAGCTATTTCAATCTCAGATTTTCAAATTGCACCTAGAACAGATTATGACAGAGGTGACTGTGATTGCATTCTGATTTTAACAGACATTAGCATCACTGAGAACATCCCCCGCCTTTTTCAAGAGTACAAATTCATCCCAAGCATGACTATCAGCCAATTGCTTACAACTTTTAATGAGTACCCAACTGGCACAATAGCTGCACTTGTAGTTGGTGCCAGGAAAATGGGCTCCCAATTTGCAATTGACATCAAAGATGGCCACACTGACATAGACAGGGCACAGGTATTTCAGTGTATAGAACTTTTACCTCTTCTTTCAGTTCCAAGCTTTTAATGTTCTATAGTGGCCTCTATAACAATTTCTGTAACAAAATCCAATCCTCTCATTGAATTGTAGCTGTTATTACGATCAACATATGAGCAACAATTCTTTGCACTTGAAGACCAGTTGCATACAAATAAAACACCTGCAATGCTTTTCACGAATGTTGTCAGGAAAATAGACCAAAAGAACACATTCCATACATGTCGATCAACATTCATCTGTACCTTGAATGACAAAAGAAGCTTGGAAAAACTCAACAGCCTACTTCACTCAACTTTCAAGGTAACAACATTCTTCTTAAATAAATCTAGTGCATCTAAACTTGTTTTTTTGTCTCCTCTAACAGTTTTGAACCATATTCTATAGGTTTCTGGAACGTTAAAAGTAGCAAATGCATTTTCCAATCCATTTCATGCAAGTTGTCCAAAATGCAAATTCAAATTTACTGCTTATGGCACACTTCAAGAGAAAACTGCTTACTGTAAACAGTGTAACCAACAAGTAAATTATATTTTTTGTTTACAACTTAAAACTATTATAACAACTTATGACAATCAAACAATTCAGTCTTCAATTGACCAGGCCACCATGCACCATCTATTTCCCGCACTGCAAATGCTCAGCTATGAAGACTATATCAAGGACAAGTCAGCAGTGATATTCATCTTACGGGACTTCAATGCTGAAGGACATTTTAGCCTTGACCAAAACAATGCCATTGTTGAAGCCATTTGCATTGACAAATAGACAGGAAACATCACCAGAAGGTAATAAAGTCATTCATATGTACACTTTCTCTGTTTTCAATGAGCACCTCAAATCACTATCCATACAAACTATGTTTCTAATACATAGCATTTTGTTGCCTTTATAGGAAACTAGGGATAGAGGGCCACAGATTTACATTGTTCAAAATGTCACTTTTTTTCCTTTCCATGCTCCAAGAAACTAGGATTAGAGGAGCATAGATTTACATTGTACATACTTTTACTTTTTTGCATTTCTATGCTCTAAGACATTTCACTGGGTCTCACATGTTAAAGACAATCTTGGTTTTAAAATACTGTATTGCTATTATAAATTTAGACACTTCTATAGGTTGCTATGTTAAAGTATTTTAGAATATGGACGTCTGAAACTCTTATTTTGTTTTTGCACCTACCAAGACAATCGTTCTCCATGTACATTTGACATATATGTTCAATAATTATTATCCCTTTGTGCATAATGCCATTCAAACTATACAGTTTAAATGTTCTCTTTTGCATTCTGTCCTTCCTAGCTTTTCCAATATTTGCTTTGTGATTCTTATGTTCCCAAGAATTTATGGTGACCAAGTAGAAATTGTTATGATTGTACACTGTATACACATTAACAAGTTACTTGAGACAATAAATGGTTATTTTCGTTTAGCTTTTATCATTTTTAATGCTATTGTTGTAACCAAGTCTTGCGCTAGCTTTAATGCATTGTAATTTATAGTGACTTTTTCATCATGCATTCTAATGTATGGCATACACTCCTGTATACACAAATCCATATGTTCCTTACGCTGCATATGTGAATATTTACATGTATGTATGCCTCTATGTCCATATGCACATATGCACATATTCATTCAGCCATGTATACATCTAAGCTTCTACGTATCCCTGTGTGCAACTGCATGTACATGCGTCCATTTACATATGGATATGTCACTCTAGCCTTGTACCAATTTATTATGTTATATGGATATTGCATATAGTAATTACTAATTAGCTATTTCGCTGTACATAGCAATTGTATTCATGAATGCCAGATCAAGCTTATATGTGTCAGGATACATATACGCTCACACTAAAAACTACTGAGTTATGATCTCTATTGTCCCACTTTCATAGAAATGGTACTATTGCAATCAAGTGTGTTAAGCATTTGTGTCTAAGGAAATTAGATACAGGAATGACAATATGTTACACAACCTTGTCTTATGGCTTTATAGCAGTTTTTTCATTGCATTTCAAGAAAACCAGAAACTAGAATTTTAGTCATGTTATTTCATCTATGGCATTTACAACTTTGCCAGTAATTATTACAAGCATAGAGTTCAGTGTTGAATAGTTCTATTGTTCATGTGATTCCTCCAACATTGTTCTTGCCAAATTCTATATGTTTCCATAATTTGCATATGTGCCTAGGAGGACATTAACTATAACAGGTCACAAAATTCCTTTTTCCTTGTATGCTTTCATCATAGCAAGAAAGCTCAAAGCAATTACAAATTCTAGGTTTTCATAGCACAGGCTTACAGAACACAAAAACAACACACACAAAGTAATAAAAATGCATAGCAAGTAACTTAACTCTATATTAAATGACCGAAGTATCCTGTCCATGCATGTTCACCAAGCCACTGCAGCGCACTCGCCTCTAGCCAGATGTCATTTAATGCATTTAATTCGCATTCATGCTTTACGCTCACATTTTCTTGATATTTTAATGCATTTAATCTGTATTCATGGGTTATGTACCTCTAGCCACCAACTTTGAAGCTATGCCTTTGCTTAAATTTATTTAATCAATTTATGCGTTCGCATTTTCCCGTTTTTTAAAAACAAAAATGATTTATAAAGCTACTCAGTCAAATAGAAAAATAGATATATGCTATTTTTCCAACACATAAAATAGCTCTTCACATGCAAACTGGACGAGGAAATAAGCAATATGTTTAATAGCAAAATGTGATTCGCCAATGCTACCGGTTAAAAGCATTCATGGCAAATGCATAGGCAAATTAAAAAAACGTTCACAGAAAAAATCTTTTCATTCTGAATCCATATGCATACTTTGATTCAAACTAGTGGCTGAAGGTACATAATCCACTGATGCAAGCTCAATGCATTGAATGGCATTTGACTCAAAGGAACACTGTTTGCATTGCTAGTTACTCCTTGAATATATAACAAGGTTCAAGGAAAGAACTCTCATTACCGCACATGTTAACATAATTTTCGTTCCAAACTTCTCTTTATGACACCGCTTTGCAGTATTCATGCATTGCGTACGTCTATCTGCCACCTTGACAGACTATGCCTTTGCTTAACTTTAATTAATCAATTTTTGCGCTTACAGTTTCCTGATATTTTAATGCACTTAATCTGCATTCATGCATTACGTACCTCTAGCCAGTAACTTTTAAACTATGCCTTTGCTTAAATTTGTTTAATCAATTTATGCGTCGCATTTTCCTGAATTCTTTAAAACAAAAATGATCTATAAAGCTGCTCAGATGAATAGAAAAATAGATATATGCTAGTTTCCCAATATATAAAATAGCTTTCCAAATTCAAACTATACAAAAAAATATACATAATTACATGTACACATATATACATGTAATCCTGTATACATGGATGCATAGAGAGACTATGTTTCATGGGATTATTAGAGAGTTCACTTGCTTTCAATATCGTTCCATACTTTGCATGTGTGCCTAAGAGGACAATAATTACAGTATCCAGAACCAGCAACCAGTTACCTGAGGCAATAAATACTTTCTTCCCTCAGTTTTCTCTTGCTTTGGAGGTTTAAAGCACATAGTGAGATTGGCAATGTGACCAAAAAAAAATTGTGCGTTGCTTGCTTATTCGTTCCAAAGCTCTGTTTATAGCACAGTTGTGCATTGCCTCCAAGATTCAGATGAATCTTTGGTGTTTCAAGAAAAGATTCAATTGGATAACACTAAAAATGATCTAAACTATAATTTGGTTCAAAGTTTTAAAAGCTATTTCGACAGATTGTCTAGCCATTGTCCAAAATATGGTTTTCTATCAGCATAGTCCTTGAACCTTCTTTAGGTCTGACTGCTACTTTGTTAATTCATTCTCATTGAAAAGTCAAATTCTGAAATGTTCCCAAGGATAATTATACCTATTTATCTCTTTTAATTGTTATATATTCAAAGACTAATTAGCAATCCAACCAGCCTCCACTTTAGTCACATGCAATTTAATGCACTAATTTTGTATCAATAAATTGTGTACTTTCAGCCACTAGTTTTAATCAAAGTATGCATATGGATTCAAAATCAAACTCTCAAAATAAATGCACATATAAATGTGTCTTTTTCTTCATTTCATAATGTATCTATGTATCCATAAGTGCATTCATGCATATATCGATTTGTGCATATATCTTATCATCTCTCTATGCATCTGTCTATATATGTATGACTGTATCTATGGGTACATGTATACCTCGATTTATTTATATATGCACCTATGAATTACATAGACACATCCATGTATATATGCATCTATCAATAACTTGCATCGATCCATGTATATATGCATCTATGGAATCATGCACACATGTATATATGATAGCTCATTGGTTCCAAAGCTCTTTTTATAGAACAGCTGTGCATTGCCTCCAAGACTCAGATGAATCCTTCGTATTTCAAGAAAAGATTCAAATGCATAACACTTTAAATGATCTAAACTATGATTTTATAGTCAAAGTATACAAATACATTGTAACAATGCAAAACCTGACTTTCATTTAAAATGTACAGTTTCTATTCTCATAGTCAGATGCCATTCAATGCATTAATTTTGTCTCAATGAACTATGTACATTCAACCACTAGTTTTAATCAGACTATGCATATATAAATGTGTCTTTTTCTCCATTTCATTATGTATCTATGTATCCATAGATGCAGCCATGCATATATCGATTCATGCATATCTTGCCATATCTCTACATGCATCTGTCTATATATGTATGACTGTATCTATGGGTGCATGTATACATTGATTTATGCATATATGCACCTATGAATTGCATACACACATACATCTATACATGTATCTTTCAATATTTTTGACAAATAGAAACAGCTAGATGCTAATTTCCCAATTTTGATTTATCAAAATAGTACTTGTTTTCGAATATAACAAAATTATAAGTTATGTATTGACATACATTCATGCATATTGTCCATACATGCAAATATGCATATATGCCTACATTCAGATTTGCATATGCATATGAATACATCCTTCCATGTAAAATATGTATTTGCACCTATATCCAAATATGCATACATCCATGTATACATGTGTTCATATCTCCATCTCTCCATGTAGTTCTGTTTTCTATGTATACATGTGTTTATTGATGCATCCATGCATATATCTGTGAATAGCTTTACGTATTTCTGTCTCCATGTATTTAATGTTCTCCATTGCATCACCTTTTACATGATCTCTTTTTAATGATCTTCCATATTTATTTTTTCCATAGTATATGCATAAGAACTTCCACTTTGGCTTCTATTGTCGCATTTTGAGGAAGCTCAAGGATCTCATGACCTTGTTCAATATGAGGGAGAGTGAGAAATGCAATGTGGGTCTTTTTTCTATGTTTATATTCTATGTTTATATTGATGGACTCAGCCCTATGATGATTTTTAAAATCATAACCAATACCAAACTAGACATTCTTCCACCCCTTGTTGCAAGAAATAATCACTTCATACCCTATTGATTCCATTTATTTCCATTTCCACCCTTGCACGTCCTTTTTTCTTAAATCAAATACATTTCAAAATCCAGTTATTTGCTTGTCTTCAATCATATGAACATGTTGTGTTCCTTTTTTTCACAAAACCCAACTCTCTCATTCGATTTTTCATTTCTTGAATTTAATTGTAAGCATATAACTTGTAAACGATAAATTCATACCATCTACATTCCCATTCATTCTCATATCCACCATCCCATATCCTTTTCTCCCATCTCAAATACTTTTCATAACTTATTCATACACCCTATTTGCATCTCCCCCTTCTCTCAATTTGCTCCCTTTCTTCCACTTCCATAACTCATTTTTCTTTTTTACACTCACATTTCTTTATCTATCTACACTTCAAATATACCCTCATCCATCACAACAAAATTCACACCATACCAAACAATGAAAAAGATGAAGAAAATATCAAGGTTATGCAAATAAACACTGAGGGCTTTAAAAACAACACTCATAGCATACAACTCTATTCAAGAGTTATTTTCATAATGTATTTTGTAAACCTTGTTTATTATAGCTCCCTAAAAGCACGTATAACAGTTTCTTCAAGCCTATTATGTGTAGTCAGATTTAACAAATATTTACATGTTTCCATGTATTCATATGCATTATTAGGCATCCACTAGGCATCCTTTATACAATTGCTCTAAAAACAATATTGTATATGTTTCAAATGCAAATTGTTACTAAAATTTATTGCTTTATGCACACATGCATCTAAAAAATGTTCTTACTGTACCGAATTACACAGACACAACTATACATCCATCCATGCATAAATGCTACTTGAGCATCACACTACTTTCACAAATTTGTATTTCTACTTGATTTTAGTGTTTTCCATGCAAATTCCTCGTTCACATGTCATGTATGCCTTTCACTCTTATTTGCATTGTCTGCACATGCATACATGTATACATGCATCCATGTATACATAGATGTCTCAAGCATTGTAACAAATGTTTAAGATTTTTGGCATTCTATACTTCGAACAAAATAATAATACACTTTTTGCTTCCTCGATAAGATCATTACATGTACCCATGTAAAGTATCCTAGTAACCCATGCCCATCATATATTCATGCATATTGTCCATACATGCATGTATGCATATATGCCTTCATCCATATTTGCATATGCATATGAATACATCCTTCCATGTAACATATGCATTTGCACCTATATCCAAATATGCATACATCCATGTATACATGTATTCATATCTCCATCTCTCCACGTAGTTCTGTTTTCTATGTATACATGTCTCTACTGATGCATCCATGCATATATATCTCAATAGCTTTACGTATTTCTATCTCCATGTATTTTATGTTCTCCATTGCACCAGCATTTACATGTTATCTTTTTTTTGATCTTCCATATTTATTTTTTCCATAGTATATGCATAAGAACTTCCACTTTGTTTTTAATTGTTGCATTTCAAGGAAGCTCAAGGACCTCAGTACCTTCTTCATACAACCTATTTCCATCTCACCCTTCTCTCAACTCACTTCCTTTCTTCCACTTCCATCGCTCATTCTTCTTTACCATCCTTACATTTTTTTATTTATCTATAGCTCAAATATACCTTCATCCATTACGACAAAATTCACACCATCCCAAAGGGAAAATTGAAAAAAAATCAAGGTTATGCAATTAAACACTGAGGGCTTACTCTAGACTCCCTTTGATAACGTTTTCTTCTATATCCTGTTTATAAATACACTTGGCCAAAAAAAAATAATGTATTATTCTTTTGTTTCAATCATAAATGTTCTTTTTATATCTTTCAAATGCTACTTGTTTCTATCATCCATACATTTATGTATTTCTTCAATATATGAATTGCTAGTAAGCAGTTAATTTTCCCCGCTTTCTTTCATTTAATACTATAAATGCAAATTGAGTCTCATTGTTAAAATACAATTGTATTCAAGAGTTATTTTCAAAATGTATTTTCTAAATCCTATTTGTTACAAATTTCTAAAAGCACATATGACCATTTCTCCAAGGCTATAATGTGTCTTCAGATTTCACAAATCTTTACATGTATCCATCTAACCAAATGCATTATTAGATACTTTATACCCTTGTTCCACAAACACTAATGTATTGCTGCTTCATTTCAGTTAATAATGTTTTTCTAGTCCTTGTTTAAATTGCATATTGTTTCTGACATTTCTAACTTTATGGACGCAAGCATATATAGATACTTCTTAACACACCAAGTTAAATGGCACATCTACACATCTGTACATGCATATGACTTTACATGGGTCCATATTTTAATGCTTTCTTTTCATATATGCATTGATACTAACTAGTTTATTTCTCTTCTTTTCTTTTATTTAATACTACATATGCGATTTCAGTCTCGTCACGCTTTCAAGCTTGTTCAGGTGCCAGTGATGCTTGTCACTCTACTGTACATTCCATGCACATTGGTAAATGTCTACATGTATCCATGTATACTTAAATGCTTCAAGCATTTTTACAAACACTATAACATTATTCTACTGTAAATTGTTATTATAATTTAATGTTTAGATGCAATGCACTACAAACAATGTAGATTATTATATTAATTTACTATACCTATGTTATATCTTAATAAAATTCTTTATATCTTTTCAAATTACTTTTTGTTTAAAATATATACACAAAAATATATCTATTCATATTACATTAACAACATTGAAATCTACTTTATAATAAAATCAATACCTTTGCACAATATCATTTAAGAATTTAGCATAATATTTTTTCCACTTATTACAATTTCATAAGTTAAACTATTACATTTTATTTCACATATACACAAATTTAATCCTAGGTAGTAAGGTTCTTTATTATCTTTTGGCAAATTACTTACCATTTTTTTGCAAATATTCATTAATCTTACAAAAAGTTTATACTCAAATGAGCTATACCTATCCATCTTCCACCTAACACTATTGTTTCTATTAGCACTTGCATGTTGCGAAATGATAAACTAAAATAACTCAATTCTATTAATTAACATAGCACATGCTCTGCAACAGTTCACTAAACATTATTTTGTTTACAGATGGACATACAAGCAAAAAAAAAAAAAAAAGGCAAGCTTTGTTTCACCATGCATATAAAAATGGGCCATGCAAGGAATGCATTTTCTTTTTTTGCACACACACATTTTTTTTGTAAATAGTTACATATGATATTTGATGCTTTCAAAATATCTCTACATTACAACTTCGTTTCGTATAAACTGACCAATGAATTTTTCGACACTTTATGTCTCCAGTTTTCTTTCATTAAATACTTTAAATGCAAACTGAGTCTCCTTCTGCTTTAAGGCTCGTTAACATGATAGCTATGCTTTTCACTCCTATATGCATTATGTGCACGTGGATGCATCTATGCATTTATGTCTCGTGCATTCTTACAAATCTTTCCGATTGTTTTCATTCAATAATTAATAGAAATTAATAATGCATTGTTGCTTCCTAATTAAAATCATAAAGAATCTACCTTCTCACAAATGTATACATATACACACACATAAAAACAAGACTTCATTGCTAAAAAACTCCACCTATACATGGTACCCATAAAAAAATAAAAAATTTCCCTCACATCCATCCACATGTGCTCTTTGTTCACATGTCCCTATGGACCATATTTCCCTTGAATCCTACAAAATTCCGTGCGTTCCTGCGCTTCTAAAAAAAACTTTTAACTTTTCTAGCTACTTTCAATACATTTATATTCCCATTTGCTATCTAGAAACTTTTCCTGCCTCTAAGCTACATGACTTTTACCTCTTGGCAGGAACTCGACGCTTGCGTCACTTGTTTTAATTTGTATCACTATATATAAACAATCGCCCCTTTGCTGTTATTTCCTTCCCATTTGTTTGAGGGTGGTCTTACTGGTGTATCAAGTGTTGCATGGGAAAGATGCCCGTGCCATATTTAGATTCATATAAGGCTCTTCAACAGCCAACTTTCTCTATGGTTTAGATTTGGCGGCTTCATTATTGTTTCTCATTGTAATTTGGTTCATGGTGGTTAGTTTTTATCATATTTAATTTTTATTTATTTATGTTTGAGTATGTCTCAGCATTTTTCTTTATTTTTTTATGAAATAAATAAAATTTTTAGAGGTTGAATGCAGCAATAAATAAAATTAAAATTTATATTAAAAATATAATAAATTATACATAAAAAAAAGTGGATTAACTATCAAACAAAAGGATGAACTTGATCTTGATTTCTAATTTAAGGCTTGTCTATTGGTTATCACTTTTTTTGTTTCTATATAATGGATGTAAGGCCTTTTTTTGAATAATTTTTTTATAAAAATATTACACATGAGAGAAGATATATACAAAATATAAATTTTATTGATGAAAATATTATAACTTCACAAAGTGTATGCTTTATAGAGAGGTTACCCCTCAAAGTGGCACTATGAAGATAATAAAAGCATTTTGTTTCCCTCACTTTGTAATATTTCTCTGTTCAACATATTTTATCTTGTAGGTTCATTACAAGTGGCATCAAAGCTCTTTCTAGGGATATTGCTATATGTAGTTTTACTAATTTAGGGTCATCTATAAATATCCATCGTATGCTCTAATCTCCCTCTAGAGGGATCTTGTTGGTTAGAAAGTGGTTATAGCTATAGTTGAACTAAGTCTATTACCCATGTTTTCAAAAAAAATTCCCGTTGCAAATAATTTTTGTTCTTTTTAGGTTAGAAACCTTATGATGAGGGTTTTCAAACATCCTTAGAAGAGTTTTCCTTCATGGCTAAGATAGATTTATCATAAAGTGTATAGTGAAGTGACAACTAATTTATCTCCAATACCTAGGCCTCATATAGCCTTCTGCTTCCTCTTTTAAATCAAGAAAAGAGCTATTCAATAGAGATGTCCACTAAAACTACTATAATTCATGGGCTCTTTCAAAAGAGATCATGAAAAATGGCTAAGGGGTCATTTTACAATTTCGATCAACTATGGAAATAGAGTCACAAGTGTTGAAAGCAATGCTTGTATCTCATCAACTCTACTTGACATTGATCAGTAATTTTGAAGAATTTTCAATTTGAAAAGAAGAATTGGCTTCCCTTGAGTAACAATCCATGCTTAAAACTCATATTTTTTCAAGTCTTGGTTGTGTTCTATTTTCCCAAAACACTTAAGGTCATTGACGACATCAAAAGGAAAAAGCTAGTGACCTTTTAGTATCTATAGTGATAGCACTCATAATTTTATCAACTAAAAATTGGTCAACTACCTATATTGATATATGCATGCTTGCAATTATTTTTAAATTATGATGACCAATCTACAACAATGTCCTATGGAGGAATGCATCATAACGTTAGAATTACCTTGGGGATCATAAATGACCATTAATATACTTTATATTTCCTTTGGTGGTGTAGATGTGGTATTGGCTGTCTAGTGGTTACAAACCTTAGTTCTAGTCACTTGTGATTATTCCCATATTTTACTCAAATTTCACTATGATGGCCAATAATTTATATATTACATGTATTCAAGGAGGTAGGATAAGTTTAGACAGTCTATTCCCATCATATGAAAAATTATTAAAGAAAGAGAGTTTTGGTATTCTATCCCAATTTCATTCTCTCAAGGTTCAACCTCCTTTTCCTTCCTCTCCTTTGCCAAATTTGCTATACCTCCTTGATAAGTATCAACTAGTTTTGAAGGAACCGAAAGGCTTAACTCATTTAAAGTCCCATAACGATTATGATCTCTTCATTCTAAGAAGCCATCCTCTTGATATTCATCCTTATTGATACCCTTTTGAGAAAAATGACATGAAACCTAGAAAGTAGTCAAGGAGCTCCTTGAGAGGAAGCTATCATTCATCCCAGTAATAATCCTTAATCCTCTCTTGTAATTATGGTTCCTAAGGAATATGATGGTTTGTGGATGTGCCTATTTTTTTTGAACTCAATAAATTAACCATCAAGGATAATTTCCCTATCCATTTTATTGATGATTTTCTAAATGACCTCTTAGAGGCTTGATTTTTTACAGAGTTGGATTTTTTTAAGGCTATCACCAAATTTAGATAAAAAAGGATGATATTCCTAAAACTGGCTTTCGGATTTAGAAAGACTATAATGAATTTTTGGTCATGCTCTTCATCTTATCCAATGCCCTCTTTACTTTTATAGCCTCATAAGTATAACGTTTCATTACTACTTTTATAAATTCCTTTTGCTCTTCTTTGATAACATTCTAATTTATATAGAAAATAGACTAATTCTCTTTGTCATGTGGAGATAACTCTCATGATCTTATGAGATAATCTCTCTTTTCCAAGAACTCGAAGTGTGCCTTTTGAGTTCAACAAGTAGAGTATTTAGGCCATATTATTTCATAATTGGGTGCCTAGGTTTATCCCAAGAATATTACAGTAATGCAAGAGTGCCCCATGTCTTAAATCCCTTAGAACATTGAATGGTTTTGTGGGCTCAACATGATACTATTAAAAATTTATGCATACTTATCATATTTTTGGGCTATTAACCAATTTCCTCAAAAAAAAACTTCTTGAATTGGTCTGAATAAGTAGAGGTGGCCCTTAATGTATTCAAATAATTTATGAGTTCTACTCTACTTTTGGCCCTATTATATTTTTAGAATCCCTTCACTTTGGAGTGTGATTATTTGGAATGGGCATATGTGCAATATTGATGCAAGATAATCAACCCTTAACATTTACCAGTAACTTACTCAATTTAATTTGGCTGAATCAACATTTAAAAATAAATGTTAGTTATCATCCATGCTAGCATCTACTAATGGAATCCTTATGTATTGGGATATAAATTCTAGGTAAAAACAAATTATCATAACTTTATATATATTTCATAGTAAAGAGACTCCTCCTTGAAACAATAAAAATGGGTGGCAAAGATGCATGAATATGACTATGATATTTCCTACAAGAATTGTACAGAAAATGTGGAAGTAAATGCAATCTCATGTCAATATGAAGATGAATGATCCATCTATTCTCTTTTCATATTATTTCCCAATTAAATAAATGAGATCCAAAATGAATGAGATACTCTATATGAGCTTGTGTCATGAGTAGCACAATGATTTAAGAACTTCAAAGATTAAAAGTCAACATTTACCCCTTATAATTTTTTTAATAGAGTACAAGATGATGTAGAATGCTTGTCATGAAAAATATCACATTCAAGAATAAGAGAAGAAGAAGCAAAAGGGTGTGGTTGAAGTGTGGACGAGCTCTGAAGAGGAGTCCAGAGCTGGGTGGGTAGGGCATTCTATTTTACTACTCAAAACCTTTCAAACTTAGGTTTGAATTCCTTCTAATATGTAGTGCCATTATATGTTACATACCTTGTGAAATTATATTTCAGCATGAAAATCTTGATTTGAAGTTCTTGTAATAATTTTTTTGGGGATCTCACCACGTACTCAAGTGTTGGGAGTTATTTTTATATTATAAAATGAAAGCTAGTGTAAAGGAAATAACTTAAGAAACCAGGGAATCAGAAAAAGAAGAACATCCACACCAGCTGTAAGATGGAGTGTTGGTATATGGAATCCATTCTTGCATATTTGAAAAAAAACTCACAGGGAAATATGTGGGGTAGGGTATTTTGACTTGATCATAGATTTTAGAACCATCAGTTCATATAGTTGCTTGACTGCATAAACATTAGTGAGGCTCAATAATTTAGAAGTGTATGTAATTATTTTCTCATTGAGATGTAGTAGTTAGTTTCAAGTTCATTTCATTTGCATGATTGAGTCTCAACGAAGGTGAAGTTGATAATCTTGTAGTTAGAAGCATAAGGGGAGAGAAGGGTTGTACGCATCCATTTAAGACAACATTAAGCCACAAAGGAAGTGTGATAGATTTAGTTTCACCTTCACAACTACCTTACACAATTTTTGTGTTACTCCATTGAGGTGTGAGCATCAATTTAAGGAAGCATATAGCTAAGTAGTAAGATTTATGTTGTTAAACTGTTGTCACAATAAATACAATAGTGTTTCTACTATCCTTTTGGGAATAACTAGATTTACTACTCTAATAGCTTCATATGTTGGTTACAACTACACATTAATTAACCATACGAGATAGTGAGTTGTTAGTGGGTATTAGTTTTAGTTTTTTTTTCGACAGTGAGTAAGACTTACTAATGGTCAGGTAAGACTTAGATGTTGGTCTGATTTTTATTTAGTAAGCTAGGTTGTCAAATCTGATGCAAATTCAGTAAAATATCTCTTTCAGCCATAGTCTTAATGGTCTAATTTTTGTTTAGCAAGTTAGTTGGTCAAATTTGATGCAAAAGAGTTAAAATATCTCTTTCAGTCATGGTCTTAATGGACTAATTTTTCTTTAGCAAGTTAGTTGGTCAAATATGATGCAAAGAAGTTAAGATATCTCCTTCTGTTACTATCATAATAGTTTGATTTTACTTTAGAAATGGTGTTGGTTAAGTATGATATACAAAAAATAGATTAACTCCATTAGTTATTGTCTTATAGGACTAATTTTACCTTAGGTGCGGGTCAAATCTATTACCAATAAAATGACCATAGGCTAAACTAAGATGAATACATCAAACAGTATTATTGAAGAAATAGTTCTTTCATGACCATAGGCTAAACTAAGACGAAGACATGGTAGAATGTATGCAATGTTTGGGGAAGGTGAATTGATCTATCGCTTTCCCCAAGTTAAATATTGATTCAATACCTCTCTGCATTTCCGGTTACTAGGACAACCATCTATAAGTGGGATTATTTCTGTTATGATCAACTAATAGGATAGTTATTCTCATCTAATGGAGTACTGGAACTATTGTAGTATGAAATTACAGTCCCTCCAGGCCCATGTCTTGAATTATTCTCGAAGGATTGAATAGAATAGGTAACCACCTCAAACTATCAAGAGATGAAGGGTTACCTTCCCTCCACCATAAGGTGTCTATGAGTAACATGAAATATCTAACCATGCCATGCTCGGCTCTAGGTAGGATGGGATACTATTGATTCTAAATTTGGAACCTACTGAGTTGAGTTGGGAACCTACTTTTGGTCCAATGCTAAGCCTAAGCTAAGGAATAGTACTACTTGAGATGGATGGTAGTCTAGGAGTAGCACTAGGCTCGAGATGGACAAAGGAATAGGGGTAGTACTATGCTTGAGATGGACCATATTCTAGGGGTGGTGCTAAGCTTGAGATGGATAATGGTCTAGGGGCGACACTAGGCTCGAGATGGACAATAGTCTAGGGGCAACACTATGTTTGAGATGGCCAAGAGTCTAGAAGTAGTACTAGCTCAAGATGGTCATTAGTCTATTGGAATTCCATGACAACGATGACTACCCTTGGTTGCTTAGCTGATAGATGGACAACATGAAGCTAAATTCCTTAGCAAGCTCAAGTAGGTAGCACTAACTTCCTATGTACCCTATAGCCAATTAAGGAACCAAAGCTTACCATAGCTAGGTGTACCATGGGAAGAGGGTACCTAGGAAGACAATTTGCACATAGCTTAAGGGATGGAATGCCAACTCTCTCTCTCATCATGGGCCACATAATCTACTTGGAGGGATGGATAGAGTTTGAATCCACTTTGGTTGGGATTAGTTTGCACCCCGTTGTGACCAAATAAGCAAGGATGTGGAGATAAATTGAAACTCCATCATGAAGGTATGTACAATCCAGTTAGTAGCTTTCTTTATGGTTTAATGCAACAAGTTGTACTAGTGGATTATGTAACTAACATGATATTATAATGCTTAAGCTGATCACCATTATTGTTTTATATGATTCTAACCTTCTATTGATCTTTCTATGTCTTAATGGAAAAATAAAATTGTGTTGAATTCTCTTCTTTGTTGGGGCTGTTGTTACATTGGTATTAGAGCCTAGAACTTGACAGTAGGACCTAGGTGCTCTCTCTCTCTTTTGTTGTACTAATATGACTGTTTGGTATTGATAGTCATGGGTCGTGGGAAGCAAGGAAAGGGGAAGAAGGCCTCAAAAAAACACGCCCAATGAAATAACCTAGAAGGATCCAAGACCACTAATACTGCATGGCCAAAAATTGAAACCAAAACCATGTCTAACACAGAGCCATTGGTAGAGACTATTAATCGACTAAAAATACAAAAGGGAAAGAAAATGGCCAAGCTAAATGATAGCCATGAACCGAAATAGGAATGCCTACAACCAAACCCAAAAACCAAACCCTCAGCTATTAGGGACTTCCCTTTTGGTTGTGGATGCAATGCTCCAATCCTCTCTAAGGAAGTAATTGCAGAATACAACCATGCCCATGCTAATATGCCTGTAACAACGGGAACCTTAGATGAGGAAGAACTCAAAGAGGAGGAGGCACCTACTCTGTAACTGGAATTATGTACAAGACAATGAATTAGTACTAAATAAACATTGTCTCACTTTTTGTAAAAGTTGCTAACTACTATATATATATATACACTTATTTATCAATGTGTTATGGTGAATGAGAATGTAATATTTAATCATGTAAATATTATGTTGAGTATGAATTTCTCTTTGATTCTAAATATGTTATAAGACAATATTTAAATAGAATGACAAAGACACTTAAATAACACTTTCTTTTTCTTCATAGAACCAAAAAAATTCAATGAAGAGAACTTTGAGGAGGGGAACAAGCCCTAGCCTCACCGAAATGTTGCATGCAAGTAGGGGTCTTTCATCTCCAACCTCCTACCATAACTGAAGAGTTACAAGCTGAACTAAATGCACTCTGTGCAAAAATAGCATCATAGGAGCAACAAATCGAGGAACTAAGACAATATTTAAATAGAATGACAAAGACACTTAAATAACACTCTCTTTTCCTTCACAGAACCAAAAAAATTCAATGAAGAGAACTTTGAGGAGGGGAACAAGCCCTAGCCTCACCGAAATGTTGCATGCAAGTAGGGGTATTTCGTCTCCACCTCCTACCATAATTGAAGAGTTACAAGCTGAACTAAATGCACTTTGTGCAAAAATAGCATCATAGGAGCAACAAATCGAGGAACTAACAAGGAAAAAGGAGTAAGGCACTAACCACAACACTAGCCTAGAAACTAATCACAACACTGGGATTGGAACTAAAGAGTCAAAAAGGGAGAAAAATGTGAATAAAAGTTAGGAACATGAGAGCAACTCCAGAATTCCCACCTACAACCACTTTCAATCAGAGTCACAATGACGAGTGGGAAAAGACCCACTAATCTAAGAATTGAAGAAGGTGCAATCCCTTAAGTTTGATGGGACTGGGGGTGGGGATGGTGTAGAAGCATGGCTCATAGGAATGAACAAGTATTTTGGGTTGATATAATTAAGTGGCAACACTAAGGCTAGGATTTCCATTTATCACTTAGAAATAGAAGCCTCACTATGGTGGGAATATTTGGTAGAAATCAAAAACTATGATATCAATCAACTAACTTGGGACAAGTTTACCAAGTGGTTTCACAAGGAGTACCTTTTTGCTGACCATAGAGACCAAAAGATGATGGAATTCCATTCACTGCACCAAGGGGGAATGTCGGTAGCCGAGTATAAGTCCAAATTCATGAGATTACTCCATCATGTGCCTTATATGAAGGAAGAAGAGGATTGGGTGAACAAGTTTATCTTGGGATTGAATAATAATATTCTGTATGCAACCAAGCTTACTCAGCCTAAAAGCTTAAACCAGGCAATGAAGGTAGCTTTGGTTGCTGAAGAAAAGCATAAGAGAAAGTAGGAAAGCAAACAAAATCCATATTATTCTAGCTTCTTAGATAATAAATAGAGGGGTAATAAAGAAGCTAAATCTAAAGGAAAGGATTCTCGACAAACTAAGAGGGGCCGGAATTATAGGGAAAATCGTGGGTTAGAACATCAAAAGGATAAAGGAGACAAAAGGCAAAGATCATTTAGGTATGAGGCACAAGGTGATTCCAACAGAGGTAAGGAAGACTAAAAGGGACCTATGAGTGGATGTTGGACTTGCAAAGGTGATCATTATATGAGTGATTGTCCCAAGAATCCCAACAAAATGACCAAACCCACTGCCAAAATTTACGCAACAGTGGATAATCGTCAAGTGGATCAACAAGCTCCATTGATAGAACTTCAAGGTACACTTCTCAGCCAACCCATTTCTATTTTGGTAGATTTAGGAGCCATATATAGTTTTATTTCCTCCCATGCTATTCAAAAATGTAAAATTAATCATAAGAGTCTTAGTAGAGAGGAGATGGAGGTTGAGTTTGGGTTGAGTAAGACACAAAAGATCAAATCTTGCCTATGAGGAGCTAAAATTGACATAGGGATTATAAGGACCAAGGTGGATTTATAGGTCACCCCGTTAGGGTCTTATGATTTAATCCTTGGGATGGATTGGTTCCAAAAGCACCAAGCCAAGTTGGATTGCTACAAGAAGAAGATCGAATGTTTGGATGAGCAAGGGAGGTTAGTGGTTCTTTAGGGGATTAAGAGACCCATGGTGGTAAGAATGATCTTAGCCATGAAAGTCAAAAGGGCAGTGAGAAAGGGGAGTAAAATCTATCTAGTAAAAGTAGAAGAGGGTAATGATGATCCCACACCTAGCATTGAATATCATCTCATTCTCCAAGAGTACTGTGATGTCTTTCCTAAAGAATTGCCAGGATTTCCTCCTAAACGATGGATGTAATTCACAATAGATCTAGTTCTAGGGGCCAAGCCTATCTCCAAATCCCCCTATAGAATGAACACTGTAGAATTATAGGAGCTTAAGACACAATTGCAAGATCCAATGGAGAAAGGATTGGTACGACCTAGTGTGTCTCCTTGGGGATCCCCAGTGCTATTAATTAAGCAGAAGGATGGAAATTTCAGGTTGTGTATAGACTATTGGATGTTGAACAAGGTAACCATTCAAAATAGATATCCCCTACCTAGAATTGGTGACTTATTTGATCAAATGAAGGGAGATGCAACATTCTCCAAGATAGATTTAAGGTCAGGTTATCACCAGTTAAGAATCAGGGAAGAAGATATTCCAAAGACAACCTTCAAAAATAGGTATGGCCATTATGAATTTTTGGTGGTGGCTTTTGGCCTAAAAAATTCCCCCTCTGCTTTCATGAGCCTCATGAACCATGTTTTCCATGACTACTTGGACAAATTTGTACTAGTGTTTTTGGATGACATTCTAATCTACTCTAAAAATTTGCAAGAGCATGAGGAGAATTTAAGAATAGTCTTGTAAAGGTTGAGAGATCATAAATTATATGGGAAATTTTGCAAATGTTCTTTCTTTTAGCCTAAGGTACACTATTTGGGACATATTATATTGGCCCAAGAAATTGCAGTGGATCTAGCCAAGGTGCAAGCAATTGTAGAATGACCTATTCATAAAAAATGTGACTGAAGTAAGAAGCTTCATGGGTTTGGCAGGATATTATCAACAGTTTGTAGAGAACTTCTCCAAGATAGCTAACCCCATAACCTCCTGTATACACCTAAAATAGGTCAAGACAATTAATTAATTAAATAATAGTTATTTAATTAATGACCCCTTTTATTTCATCTATTTATAAATAAATTCTCAATTTATTTATATAGTTCACACTTTTCTAAATTCTTCATCTTAAACCACACTCTTCTAAATTTAATTAAATAAACAAATGTCAATAGTTTGTTTAATTAAATATCTTCTCACTAAGTTTGAATAATTTCAAATTCAAATTTAGTCACATGTCTACAACACTTTTTGGCCACATCATCAAGTGTCACATGTATTTAAATATGACTAATATTTAAATTACATTATTCTCAACCAATTCCATAACAAACTTTTGACACTTGATTATCTCACACATTTTATTCTCATACATTTGGCATGTTGCCCTTGGTCAAGGGAACACCCTCTTTGATTTTTCCATCTCCACCGTTAATCTCTCATGTTGAAATCTTGATCGTTGATTACTGCCACATCACAAGATGCTTTAGAAATCCTATAAATACAACCTATTGATACAACATTTTACATCCCATCTTTGAGTAAAATTATTATGCAGGAATAACATTGGAGCATTTGGAGCATTTAGAGTATTTAGCATTTATCATGTGAACATTGTAGTATCATGTTAATTTAGAATCATGTCTTAGTTTATAGTTGCATTTTAGTTACCATCTTAGCTTGTATACAACATTTGCATCATATAATCTAGCATAATTATCCATTGTCAATATCACCATTATCATTTGCATCAGGCAATATCATGTAGGAACTTGGATTTCTTGCATTATACAACATCTCATTTCTTAGGTTGTCATTCGAACCAGTCATAGTGCATATACAAATCTAAGAGCACTAATGATTTAAAGGATCCTTGAGAATAGAGAACAATGGAACGGTTTTAGAGATTTGTTTTGCTGCAATTAGATTAGTTTTATGATTCAAATATTTAATGTAATACATCTCATTGATGTTTGTGTCTTTTATTATTGATTTACTAACCCCCACAATTTCACACACACATATTTTGGTGTCCACCGTAGGGCCCAACCCCATTTTTAAATTTTTTTTGGAAAAGTTTTTGTAAATAGGCTGGATGTGACCTTTTAGCACGATCGTGAGTTCTTTCGATGCATACGAAAAATATTTCAATGCATTAGATTTCTATTACAACGCATACGAAAAATATTTTAGCACGTCTGGGGACTATTATGATGTATATGATATTTCTTTTGGCGCATCCAACAACTATTGTAGTGCATTCATGGAGTCTTTCAGCACTTTCAGTCAATACTTTAGTGCATTCATTAGTTTCTATAGTGCATTGAGTTCTTTTAGCACATCCATTATTTTTTCTAGTGCATTGGATAGTTCTTTTAGCACATACAATGATTGTTTTAGCACATTGGTTTAAATTTGCAAAATCTTAAAATCTTGAGAACTAATTGATGTTTTTTGGTTACAGGTACTTTTATACGCTAGTCAAAGACAAACTTATGCAACTACTAATGATGTATGCAGGGACTAGAGTTATTTAAATGCTTTCTTTTGATTAAATTAGGAACCTAGTTTAATTAAAAGGTTAAAGAACCCCTTTTCTTTCGTGCTTGAAGTGATAGGCCTATGCTCTTCCCTTAACTGGGTGATTAGAATGCCAGAATCACTATTTTATGCTTTATTAACACCTTTAGAAGGCCTTCCATAGCAAGAAAAAGTACTCACCCTACATGAATGACCTAAGTGGGAACAACCAAAGCCAGGTTTTCCAACCCACTATAATCAAAAGTGAATTCAGGGAAAGTCTACAATTCGATGGTAGTGTGTAAGATAACTATCCCAAAGCCTTTGTTCTAAAGGTTGGGAGGTATCATAAGGGAGTTTATCTATCGCTACACTAAACGAAAACCCTTACTACGAACTCTAGTGTAGAAGCCAACTAAGTTAGTTTCCAAACACTTTCTATATCATAGTGCAAGGGGAGGGAAGAATCTGCCCCCAAGATACTCACCATATAACCATCAAGGATTACTAGCCAAAAGTAGAGGATTCAACTTTGGTTAAGACCCAGGAAAGGAAAAAACACGGGTGCCCTCTAGGGGGTGATAGGGCTATGTGAGCTGACATGGTTTTAAGATGTAGGCTATGGTATTTTAAGTGACCCTTGAGAATAGAAAAGTGCTTGAATTTTCTTCTCTTGTGTTATACCCGTGGAAATCAAAAGAATCATACCAGATTCTTAAATACACACTCAATGTTTAGTTCCTAAGCTTGACACAACTATTTGACAACTTGTTGCTATGTTTGGAGTCAAAATTCAAGAAATCATCCATTTGAACACTCAATTCCCATAATCACAAACTAGAAACTAAGAAAACATCATTGTTTAGAAAGGTGTACATTACAAACATTTAGAGTCATAAATTAAAAGGAAAAACAACTAGACAGAGTCGCAAAAACACTAAATCTTTCTATATTAGCGCATTCATCCTCTGTTCCAGCACATCCACTTCATTTTATAACACATCTAAGTAGTCTTCTAGTGCATCTAGACAATTTTATAGTGCATCTAAGAGGTCTTCTAGCACACCCATTCTCTGTTTTGGCACATGTGAGTCATATTTTAGTGCATAGAGTCCAACTTTTAGTGCATTCACCCTCTGTTCCAGTGGATTCATAAAATCTTTTAGCACATTGAGTCAATATACTGGCACATTCATTGATTGTTATAGCGCATGTAGGAAGTCTTATAGGGGATCTATCCCATCTTCTAGCACATCCAAGATTTTTTTTAGCGCATCCACTAAATGCAAAACTCGAGAGCTAAACTTATCCCTTGTTTGATAGTTTGAACCAAAATTCAGGATCTTTTCCAAAACAAAATCATTCCTCAAGTACAACAGAGTCTTAAACTTGTTAAAACTAACATTTACAAGTGAAATTCTTCAAATTAAACCAAGATCTAACATCTTAAAGTGCCTAAATCATCAAACCTATCACATCTCTGATTGTTAAACAAAGTTTCATCATCAGGATTTGTCATCCTTTCATCACAAAACAAAGCTCTATAATTAGATTAAACTTAGTCTTATCAATAGAATTTTTCATTCTATTTGACTTAGTTTTCATCCTTAGTACTCCTCCAAATAAAGATCAAAGTTTAGTCAAAGTATAACACTTGTATGCCCGTTCAAACAAGATTACAAAAGCATAAACTCGAGGAAAAAGAACTTGGAACTCTGAACATTGAAACTCAAAACACCATGGCTGAACCTAAAGAGAATCCTAAACATAGAATCCACAACACTAAAGGTGAAGAAATAACTGAGGAAGACATCCAACATACTAAACAAGATCCAAATTTCCATAAGTTCTTAGAAAATATTTTTGAAAGAAATTGGGAAAAATACCTCCTAATGCTGGCTAATCAAGGTGTCAAACCTCCACCCGACTTTGATGTTAATAAATTGAAAGCACCTCCTAGAAAGATTGAAAATGATTCACAAGATACAAAACAAGTGGTTTCCTTAACTCATCAAATGAAAAATCTCCAACAACAAATTCTTGACATGCAAAGGGGAACCTCAAAATGATACTTGATACAAAAAATTTTCCCATATCCTTTTGATCAAGATATCAACATGATTCCTTTTCCCAAACATTGTGAATTCCCAAAGTATGATAAATGCAATGGTAAAACAGATCCAATAGATCATGTGAGGGAATTTAGAACCATGAGCCTTGAGTTTGCACACGAAGAAACTTACTTGATGAGATTATTTCCATGCAGCCTAGGTGGACAATGCCTTGAATGGTTTTCCAAACTTGCACCCCCAATTAAAACCTTTGAAGAGTTGGTTAACAAATTGATCACTTAGTACTCTTATAACATCCAACATGATATAACAATGAAAGACCTTTGCAACTTGAAACAAAAAAGGGTGAATCATTCCTCACTTTTCTACAAAAATGGAGAAGGTTATTTGCAAGATATTCTCATCCCATACTTGAAAAGGAAAAGATGGAAATCTTTATTAACAACCTAAATGATGAGATGGGCTATATATTGGAATTACAATGCCCACCTACCTTTGAAAAATTGATTGAAAATGGAATCAAAATCGAAGAAGCTTTGGTCAAAAGAGGAGTCATAAAAAATTACAATGAAAATAACTCAACAAGCTCCTCTAACAATTATAACAACATTGATAAACCAAAGTTTTTGCAATGAAAAAAAATGGTTAGTAACCATGATGGTGCAACTGAAACAAAAAATGAAAAAATAGTATTTAACTTGATAGCTACTGCCACCAAAACCAATCATAACAACAATTCAACCAGCAATCAAAACAACAACCAAGGTACCAATCAAAACAACAATACGAATAATAATGAATGTAAACCAACTTCAACCCCATATAAAATACCATCATCAAATCGAAGAAGATTCACACCTTTGGGATAGTCACTCGAATTAGAACTAAAGGAACTTCTTGAAGCTAAAGTCATAACATTACCAGAGGCCCGAGATTATAACCCACAAGTTAAACCATCTTGGTGGAATGATGCACATTTATGTGACTTTGATCGAAACAAAGGATACAAAATAAATGACTGTATGTAGCTGAAACATTTGGTGCAAGATTTGATTGATAAAAAAACAATATTTATGGAAGGACCCCAAATAAATGCTAATCATGGAGCATTCAAAAATCCTTTATCCAATTACGAAAAAGGGGAATCTTCTTCATCAAACAACAAAGGAAAGAATGCAAACCATGTCTATGACTACCATTCTCAACATTTCTATAGTTCATAATCAAATTCAAGATAAACAAGACATTGTACCAGTTGATTTGAAAGTTTTCCAATCCCAAGCTATGATGGGACACTTGACCACACCTCATTTCTTATCATTTACTAAGAACGATGATGCATCACTCACCCATGCACATAATTCTCCACTTCATATTGAGGTTTTGATCCATAAATTTTTGGTCAAATGTGTTTTAATAGATGGTGGAGCTGGTCTAAATATATGCTCTTTAAAGTTTATCCATGCATTAGGATATTTAGAAAATGCAATAGACTCTAGTAAAAAGATTACCATGAAGGGCTATGATGCAGGGGAGTGCTTATCTAAAGGATCAATTACTTTATCAATCAGAGTTGGCCATGTGGTGAAATATATGGTTTTCCAAGTCCTTGATCTCCCCTTGACCTATAATATCCTCCTTGGAAGACCATGGATACATGAAATGCAAGTAGTATCCTCTACATACCATCAATGTTTGAAGTTTTCTCATGAGGGAGTTGAAATCACAATACAAGGGGATCATAATTCTTTCATGTATGGCCATAATCTAAGTACTAAAGTTGAAACCCCTAGCAATTGCAAAGTACCTTCTTCTCAAACACATTTTGATCCTGAATCCTTAAAAGCATCTACCGTTGTTATTGCACTATCAAACCCCAAGGTCCAAATCCATGATCTAGGATGTGGAGAATACCGTTAGGATAATTTGTTAGCAAAAGACACTACTATTGCCATCGAGAAGGATCATAATTCTAACAATGATGCTAAGACAACTATAGAAGGAATGTAGAAAGATGACCATGTTGGGATTGAAACCTTTTGTGATCCTGATGATACACCTACTCTTCCCATGTCTACTCCCACTCAAGTTTTTGATACCTATGACAACCCACTATTTGGCCAAGACATCTATGATAACCCACTCTTTGATCATGACCTTGATGAGGATATCCCACCATCATCCTTCCATCCCACCAGCCATGGGCTAGGGTATAAATCTCCTATTGTGGCCTCTACTAAACCATCTTTCTAAGTCATTAAGGATGTGCGAGCTTCTTTTGATGTTAATAGTACCAAAAAGGATAGTATCAAAGAATCCATTGGTGGCATCACCACTACCATTCTCACTTCATCCATCTCATCCACATCCATCCACCTCATAGGCATGGATCAACAAGTATCACTTGAAGAAAATATAAAGGAGGCAATACAAGAATCAAAGGTAAAAATTCCTTTTTCAAATGGATATCCAAAATCAAAAGAAAGCTTGCAAAGAACGAAAGATCAAGAAAAGTTCTTTATCCAAAATAAAAAGCTACTAGATGAATCAAATGCAAAGAAGGATCAAGAAAAGTCCCTTAGCCAAAACAAAACGCTATTGGAAAAATTAAAAAGAAAGAAAGATCTAGACAAGTCCCCTAGCCAAAATAAAAAGCTATCAGATGAATCAAAAATAAAAGTAAAAAATAAAAGCAAGCATGAGTTGATCTCCCAACATGCCTCTCCCCCACAAATCACTAGGGGTATATATCAAAGAAGTGAATCAAAGAAAGAACTTGTTCATCTACAGTCTCCATTCATGTCATTTATACCACATGTTCCCTTCCACCCATCCATGTTCACATATCCGTCATATCATTACACTTCCATTGGTGATGTCTTTCACTTTGATCATGATCCCTTCATGTACTATAACTCATCGGTTGCCCAAGCTCCTTTTCGTTGAAAGCCTGATGGCCCATGTAGTGTCCACAATAGGGATCTTATCATAGCCTCTTTTATCTGTCACATCTATTTTCCTTCATACTTGTCACTCATATTATTCATTCCTATCGGATCCTTTCATCCAACACAGTCGTTCACACAAGATCAGGGCATCATCATGACAAGCTATGGATCAGGAGCATATTAGTTGTCTACACCTGAAGGGGATTTGTTTGATGAACCCCTCAACAACTTGCATCTCAAGAAGTTCTACACTTAGTTCATCTAGTGCATTGGAAAAAATTCCTGAAAAAATACAAAAAATATTAGAAAATGTCCTGAAAAAATGGTTGCCTTGATGAAAACCTGGCAAACAGGCATCTTGATAACAACAAAAAAAATTAGAAAAAGAGAAATATACAAAAAAAGTGAAAAATCAAAAAAATAAAAAAAATAAAAAAATATGAAAAAGTGCAATAAAAACAAGTAGTGAAAACCTAACAACAGGCGCTATTTGTGATAGGTTAGCTTTTCCATCTATTTGAGCATGTCGACCATTCGCTTTTGCCATCAATCTGCCTATCATCTGAAATCCTCATGTACATATCTCGACATTTCAATTGTCTCACCCTAGAGTGGGGGAAAAATACTTAACTCACTAGAGGCAATAAACTTTGAGCTTAAACCATCAGACAAACAACATCAGGGAAACACAACAAACACAATGACCATAGTGCAAAACCCAACATTGAACTTCAAGCACAACCATGAACACATCAACCATCCATATCCAAATAACCAAAATTAATCAAATCAAAGCAAAATTTAAATGGATGATGATACTTTTGAATCATAGCTTTATAAATTTGGCATGAATGTTCAACATGTTGTACTTTGATTTCTATTGTTATATCTCTGGAGCAACTCGATGATGTATTGAAATAGAGTAGCTAGGAAGGAGTATGATTTTTCTTTGTCTATTGTCTGTGAGTTGATCATTATTACTATGCAAATTGTCATGGGACATGCTCTACAAAGTGTCATTGATGACATTCTGAATTTGCATAGGAACATGATAAACTCTTGTCTTTTTACATGAGGAATGCTCAGGTCATCTCGGTTCAATTATACCTAGAGGCTTGTGTTAACTTGCAATATCAAAAATCTTGGAAGTAGTACTTAGGTCATCATGGTCTAATTATACCATTGATGTTTGTACTCACTTTCAATATTTTAAAAGCTCAATGATGATAAAAAGCACGATAAATCGGTTGTTATGATGACAACCTTTGCATATTAGATCTGCATGGTTAAGGTAGATTGCATTTATATCAATGTTGCATCTGTATTTATGGGTTTTCCAAGGCTGAAACAATTTCACAATGATGACATCTCTAGCATTAATGGATTGAGTACATTTGACATTAAACAAAAACACATCAGTTGCATCATCATTTGCATACATTAGAAAACACATTAGTTGCATCATCATTTGCATAAATTAGAAAAAAACATCAGTTGCATCATCATTTGCATACATTAGAAAACACATTAGTTGCATTATCACATGATTCATCCATCTATGCATCACATCATAATATTTGCATCAAAAAACAAAAAAAGAAGTGCATTACATCTCACTTGCATAATCAAAATCATTTCATCTATTATTAATGGATTAAGAAAATGGTCCATTAAGAAGATTGAAAGACATATCTAGTAGAGTAAGATTTCCAAGAAGAAAAAGTTGTTGAAGAACATGAATAGTAAAGATATAATGCCATTGTTATGAACGTCTAAAACTAGTAGTGAAGATAGATTTTCCAGGGTATATGAATTTCTTATTACTCAAATCCAAGACTGACAAAGGACTAAATGGATCAACATAATCATCACATGAATGTACAAAAACATCACACATCATTTTCATAATCAAATCCATCTCACATAGCATAACACATCATCCATTAAGCATATAGAATCATCAATCATGCATTATCATATCATCATTGCATACATCACATAATCATTACATAAGCATCATATAATCATCACATAAGTATCATATAAACATCATAAACACATAGAACTATGCACCGTCATCCGATCATTCCATCCATCCATTCACTCATGCATTAACATTATCATACATTCATCCATTCATTGCATCATCTATTTGCATTAGAAAAGTACAAAAACATAAAATGCATCACATTTCATTGGCATAATAAGATCCATCACATGTATCATATAGGCATCATTCATAAAGCACCATAGAATCATAACGCATGTTTCATCATTTGCATCCATAGCATATCATAACATCATCATACAAACATCATAAACACATAGAAATTAAATGCATCCATCATAGACATCCATCATAGTCAACACATATAGACACATAGATCACTAATCATCATTGCATATCATATAAATCTCAAAATCACAATGTCAAGTATACAATGATATCCAAATGTGTCAAAAAGATACATGAACAAAGTGGCATAAATCATAAAATATCTGATTGAATAAGTGTATACATCAAGTATCAGTACATCATGAATTATCAATACATTAGATCAAGTCTTAGTGCATTAATCAATCCTATACCGAGGCATATCAATCAAATATGATAAACCACATCGAATGATAATATCTAAATCGACTTGCACCAGTTGTGAAATCATGTCCCATGTATTTAGGAAGCATTCCCTAGATTGAAGAATTCTAAAATCCTCCTATGATCATAACATATCAAAAATCAGCAATCTTATCAACATCAATCAATCAATCAAATCTAATCAACTCCAATGAGATTTCGATCAAATCTCATTGAGTGTCTATCATTGACTTTCACCTATCATGAGGTCAATCATCATCATCATTTCATTGACCCTCACTTATCATGAGGTCAATCATCATCATCCTATCATTGATCATCACCTATCATGAGGTCAATTTATCAACACCATCAAACATCAATCATCAAATAATCAATTGAAGTGATTATCAATCATCAAACACAAGGAATATAAAAGGAGCTTAATTAATCATTTCATCACATGGTGGCTTAAACATCATTTTTTAGGAGATAAATCATTTTTAAATCGTAAAATTTTGAAATCATAATCAAATCATCAAAAAATCATCAAAACTTCAAAAAATCCAAAAAAATTCAAAAATTCACTGATTTATCTCCCAAGGGGGCATATATTCATCATCACCTGAAAATCTGCGTCTCAGGCATTAAAATTTTTTTTGTCGACATCAGCAACAAGTTTTTCTTTGAAGCAATGTGTAAACACATTACTTCAAAGAGGGGCAGTATAAACCTAAAATCGGTCGAGACAATTAATTAATTAAATACTAGTTATTTAATTAATGACCCCTTTTATTTCATCTTCTTATAAATAAATTCTCAATTTATTTATATAGTTCACACTTTTCTAAATTCTTCATCTTAAACCACACTCTTCTAAATTTAATTAAATAAACAAATGTCAATAGTTTTTTTAATTAAATATCTTCTCACTAAGTTTGAATAATTTCAAATTCAAATTTAGTCACATGTCTATAGCACATTTTGGCCACATCATCAAGTGTCACATGCATTTAAATATGACTAATATTTAAATTACATTATTCTCAACCAATTCCATAACAAACTTTTGACACTTGGCTATCTCACACATTTTATTCTCTCATACATTTGGCATGTTTCCCTTGGTCAAGGGAACATCCTCCTTGATTCTTCCATCTCCACCATTCATCTCTTATGTTGAAATCTTGACTGTTGATTACTGCCACATCACAAGATGCTTTGGAAATCCTATAAATACAACCTATTGATACAACATTTTACATCCCATCTTTAAGTAAACTTATTATGTAGGAATAACATTAGAGAATTTGGAGAATTTAGAGTTTGAGTTTAGAGTATTTAGCATTTATCATATGAGCATTGTAGTATCATGTTAATTTAGAATCATGTCTTAGTTTATAGTTGCATTTTAGTTACCATCTTAGCTTGTATACAACATTTGCATCATATAATCTAGCATCATTATCCATTGTCAATATCACCATTATCATTTGCATCATGCAATATCGTGTAGGAACTTGGATTTCTTGCATTATACAACATCTCCTTTCTTAGGTTGTCATCCAAACCAGTCATAGTGCATATACAAATCTAAGAGCACTAATGATTTAAAGGATCCTTGAGAAAAGAGAACAATGGAACGGTTTTAGAGATTTGTTTTGCTGCAATTAGATTAGTTTCATGATTCAAATCTTTAATGTACTACATCTCATTGATTTTTTTGTGTTTTATTATTGATTTACTAACCCCCACAATTTCACACATACACCTCTCTTCAACAAAAGGGAAAGAAGTTTGAATGGACAGAAAAATGTGACATTGCATTCCAAAAGTTGAAGGAAGCTCTTACCATTGCACCAATTTTGCAAGTGCCTGATCCAAATAAAGAATTTGTAGTTTGGATGGATGCTTCATTGGATGGGCTAGGTGGAGTGCTAATGAAAAAAGGGTGAGTGATTTCCTTCGAGTACAAGAAATTGAAGGATCATAAAATCAATTATACCACCCATGACCTCAAGGTGGCGGCAATCATACATGCATTAAAGGTATGGAAATGCGACTTGGTAGGAAGACCTTTCAAGCTGAATATTGATCACAAGGGACTTCAATATCTGTTCACCCAAACAGATTTGAATGCAGGTCAAAGAAGGTGGTTAGAATTCTTAAGCAACTATGAGATAGATATCTCATATGTTAAAGGAAAAGAAAAACATGTTGCAGATGCCTTAAGTTGAAGGGCTAAACTACCTACAATCTCACAATTGAATTTTGAATTGCTGGAAAGGATAAAGCAAATGCAGAAACTAGATCCCTTTTTTCAAAAAATGAGGTAGAAATACAATGAGGGATTAATCTAGCTGAGTACCATGTGGGAAATGATGAAATTCTCCATTATTTGAATTGAATTTATGTGTGGGAAGAGATTGGTTTGAGAATGAAAATTATTACAAAAGGCCATAATTTGCCTTATTGAGCACATCCTGGGGTGACTAAGGTGTATGTGGACCTAAAAAATCATTACTTTTTGCTGGGAATGAAAAAGGAAATAGCTTTCTATGTCACCAAATGTCTTGAATGTCAACAAGTTAAGGTAGAACATTGCCATCCCACGAGAACACTATATCATCATGATATACCCCATCATAAGTGGTCGATAATCTCCATGGATTTTGTGATGGGATTGCCTAAAATTCAACATCAACATGATAGTATATTAGTGGTGGTTGATAAACTAACCAAGGTAGCACACTTCATACCAGGCAATGTGAAAGATGATGCCCCACTTTTGGCTAAAAGATTCATAAAGGAATTCATCAGGCTACATGGGATGCCTGACGTAATCATTTTGGATAGGGATAAGTTGTTTACTTCTAGGTTTTGGACCTCTCTTATGATCACATTAGCAACTAAACTCAATTTTGGTACAAATTACCACCCTAAAACAGACGGCCAAACCAAAAGAGTTAACCAAGTTATGGAGAACATGCTCAGAATGTATGCCATGGATCAACCCACTAAGTGGGAAGAGTATTTTCCGCTAGTAGAATTTGCATATAACAATTCATACCATTCTTCCACTCAAATGACACTGTTTGAAGCATTTTATGGTAGAAAATGCAAAACACCTATAGGTTGGGACAGTTTAGAAAATCGAGTAACTATAGGGCTATAAATTCTTCAGGAATATGACACTCAAGTGAAACTTGTAAGAGAAAGATTGAAGGAGGCTTCAGATTGACAAAGAAGTTATGTTGATACCAAGCAAACACCAAGGGAATTTTTAGTAGGAGACAAGGTGTTCCTACATGTTAAACCACACAAAAGCTCAATAAAGTTTGGCAAGGTTGCTAAATTGTTTCCACGATTCATAGTGCCTTTCGATATACTTGAGAAAATCAACGGTGTAGCTTACCGACTAGCTCTTCTGCCATCTCTCTCTCGCATTCATAATGTATTCCATGTATAGTTGCTTAAGAAATATGTTGCTGACCCCACACACGTAATTGATTGGCAGGAACTATTGGTGGAAGATGCTAGAGATATCCATCTTGAACCGCTCACAATCATAGATAGGTGCAATATACAATTGCGCAACATAACTATCCAACAATTTAAGGTCCTATGGGACCAATATTGGAAACAAGGAGCTACTTGGAAAGATTGAAATGTAATGAAAGAAGAATATCCATACTTGTTTAATTAAGCCGAGACGACTTAATCCTAAGGGGGGGAGTATGCCATATCCAATCGATACTTTGTTAATAATTTTGCATGACCCCTAGCCCTGATGTAATTTGGACTAGGGGTGGAACTTCAGATTTTAATGTGCAAACATAAATAACTATGTGTGCATTAAATATGAATCTTGATGTTATTATAGTTAATGTGATTACCAGTCTTACTATGCTATTATAATTTAATGCATTGAATGTTTGGATTAGCATGGACTAATTATTTGGTTGTTCTACTTGTGTGAGGTTTGTCATTGGATGTAGGTACCAGGGGTGCAAAGTGAGGTGGATTATGTGGTTCTGTTGGATGAGAGTGGTAATTGGTATGTCATTCTAGTGTTGACCATGCCTATAGTTCCATCAACTCGAGGTTCATTCAAAACCAAGGCCTTAGACAAATAATAATTGCAATAGTTATTTCCAACTAGGCAGATTCATTAAGATAATCTGAATAGTTTCGACTAAATTAAGGATCCTGCATGATATGGAAAATTTAGTAGGAATGGAAATATATAGCATACTAAAAATAAAGTAAAATAAATTAATATGTAACTAATTAAAAATAAATAAAATACAAATATAAAGGTACGGGTTAATTAAATAAATTACACTGCCTAAATAAATTAGTTCACATTTGCAAACCTTGAAGTTGGGTGCCAGATAAACCAAGATATAGGCAACAAAAGTAATAAATAATAAACCACAAAGTAAAGAGCTATGCAATATTAAATAAAAATGATTTAAAACCATGAATAACAAAACATTCACCATTTATATCAAATGCAATGTGGAGGGGCATTGAATAAGGAAAACTCCATTGAACCATTGGATAAAGAAATAAAGTTTTCCATTGAGCAAATATGGGAAAAAAAGAGGACACAAGAAAAGAAAGAGATGCTTTCATGGGAGAGGAAGATGGCATAATACAGTATTAGAGGAAGAAATATTGATCAAGGAGGAAGAAGCTTGGTGAGGAGGAGGACATCAGAAGCAATAAGTGGCCTCACAACCCCTACAACCACCGCCAATGGCAGAAAGAAGCTTTGACCAACATGCCATGAAAAACCCCGTCCATTTCTTCTTTAACTAGACTAGCAATGTCTCATTTGGAAATGAGGATTTGGGGGAAAAGAGAAGAGGAAGAAGCAAAAGGGCATGGTTGAAGTGTGGATGGGTTTTGAATAGGAGTCTAGAGCTGGGCAGCTAGGGTATTCTATTTTACTACTCAAGACCTCTCAAACTCAGGTGTGAATTCCTTCTAATATGTAGTGCCATTATATGTTGTAGCCCTTGTGAAATTAAATTTTATGCTGGAAATCTTAATTTGAAGTTCTTGTAATAATTTTTTTGGGGATCTCACCACGTGCTCAAGTGCTAGGAGCTATTTTTCTTTTATAAAATGAAAGCTAGTGTAAAGGAAATAAATTAAGAAACTAGGGAATAATAAAAAAAAGAACTTCCACACCAATTGTAGGATGAAGCATTGGTATATGGAATCCACTCTTACATATTTGAGAAAAAAACTCATAGGGAAATATGTGGGGTAGGGTATTTTGACTTGAAAAAATATTTTAGAACCATTAGATCATATAGTTGCTAGACTACATAAAAATTAGTGAGGCTCAATAATTTAGAAGTGTATGTAAGTATTCTCTCATTGAGATGTAGTAGTTAGTTTCAAGTTCATTTCATTTGCATGATTGAGCCTCAACGAAGGTTAAGTTGATAATCTTGTAGTTAAAAGCATAAGGGGAGAGAAGGGTTGTATGCATCCATTTAAGACAACATTAAGCCACAGAGGAAGTGTGATAGATTTAGTTTCACCTTCACAACTACCTTACACAATTTTTATGTTACTCCATTGAGGTGTGAGCAGCAATTTAAGGAAACATATAGCTAAGTAGTAAGATTTATGTTGTTAAAATGTTGTCACAATAAATACAATAGTGTTTCTACTATCCTTTTGGGAATAACTAGATTTACTACTCTAATAGCTTCATATGTTGGTTACAATTGCACATTAATTAACCATACGAGATAGTGAGTTGTTAGTGGGTATTAGTTTTAGTTTTTTTTTTCAACAATGATTAAGACTTAATAATGGCCAGGTAAAACTTAGATGTTGGTCTAATATTTATTTAGTAGGCTAGCCAATCAAATCTGATGCAAATGCGTTAAAATATCTCATTCATCCATAGTCTTAATGGTCTGATTTTTATTTAGCAATTTAGTTGGTCAAATTTGATGTAAAGGAGTTAAAATATCTCTTTTAGTCATGGTCTTAATGGTCTAATTTTTCTTTAGCAAGTTCTTTGGTCAAATTTGATGCTAAGAAGTTAAGATATCTCCTTCCAATATTGTCATAATAGTTTGATTTTACTTTAGAAATGGTGCTGGTTAAGTTTGATATATATAAAAAAAGGTTAAGATAACTCCCTTAGTTATTGTCTTATAGGACTGATTTTACCTTAGAAATGGTGTAGGTCAAATCTATTACCAATAAAATGACCATAGGCTAAACTAAGATGAAGACATCAATTAATATTATTGAAGAAATAGTTCTTTCATGACCATAGGCTAAACTAAGATGAAGACATGGTAGAATGTATGCAACGCTTGGGGAAGGTGAATTGATCTATCACTATCCCCAAGTTAAATACTGATTCAATACCTCTCTGCATTATTGGTTACCAGGACAACCATTTATAAGTTGCATTATTTATGTTATGATTAGCTAATAGGGTAGTCATTCTCATCTAATGGAGTACGAGAACTATTGTAGTATGAAATTACAGTCCCTCCAAGCCCGTGTCTTGAATTATTCTAGAAGGATTGAATAGAATAGGTAACCACCTCAAATTATCAAGAGATGAAGGGTTACCTTCCCTCCACCATAAGGTGTCTATGAGCAAGAGGTGATCTTCATGAAATATCCCACCATGCCATGCTCGGTTGTTTCTAGGATGAGATACTATTGATCCTAAGTTTGGAACCTATTGAGTTGAGTTGTGAACCTACTTCTAGTCCAACACTAAGCCTAAGACAAGGAATAGTACTACTCAAGATGGATGGTAGTCTAGGAGTAGCACTAGGCTCGAGATGGAAAAAAAACTAGGGGTAGTACTATGCTTGAGATGGACCATAGTCTAGGGGAGGTGCTAAGCTTGAGATGGACGATGGTCTAGGGGTGACACTAGGCTCGAGATGGACAACAGTCTAGGGACAACACTATGCTTGAGATGGACAAGAGTCTAGAAGCAGTACTAGCTCAAGATGGTCATTAGTCTAGGGGAATTTTGTGCCAACAATGGATACCCTTGGTTGCTTAGCTGATAGATGGATAGCAAGAAGGTAAATTCCTTAACAAGATTAAGTAGGTAGCACTAAATTCCTGTGTACCATATAGCTGATTAACGAACCATAAGCTTACCATAGCTAGGTGTACCATGGGAAGAGGGTCCCTAGGAAGACAATTTTCACATAGCTTAAAGGATAGAATTCCAACTCTCTCTCTCTCATCATGGGCCGCATAATCTGTTGGGAGGGGTGGATAGGGTTTGAATCCACTTTGGTTCAGATCAGTTTGCACCCTACTACGACCAAAATAAGTAGGGATGTGGAGATAACTCAAAAATCCATCATGAAGGTATGTACAATCTAGTTAGTAGCTTTCTTTATGGTTTAATGCAACATGTACTAGTGGATCATGTAACTGACATGATATTATAATTCTTAAGCTGATCTCCATTATTGTTTTATATGATTCTAACCTTTCTATGTGATCTTTCTATGTTCTAATGGAAACAAAAAAAATGTGTGCTTAATTCTCTCCTTCATTGGGGTTGTTGTTACAATCTATTACTAACATCTTTACCCGGAGTAACATATCTTTAAATAATTTGTAGCATAAAGGAGTGAAGATCTTACTTCAAGCTTCATTAATTAATGAAAAGGTTAATATTGTGAATTGGATGATGTATGAATTAATAGCGCCTCTAACAAATACTTCTACTATGAACATCTATTTTGAATCCAAACACTTTCATTAAGTAATTAGGTTAGGTGTCCATGTAAAAAATCACCTATGAGTATTTTATCATTGAAAAATCCATCTTGATAACCATTCCAACAAATGTTTTGGCAATCTAACCCAAAATTATTCACATAAGTGGTACCGAATAAATTATTATCCATTCTATTTTTTTGCACCTCCTAATATCTTAGCTTTAATAAAAAAATAATTTACATATTTCATTATGCATTATTTGTCAAGACATTACAAAAAATAGTAAAACGTCAAAAGAAGTCTTGACAATAAAACCAAAATGTTAATGATTATACTTAGCATTTAATCCTTTTAAATATGTTTTATGATTAATTCCTTGTAACTTTTACACACTAGCTTTATGATTAAGCGTATCTCGTAATGTATGAGTTTGAGCTTGCTCTTCAATTTGGCTTATCTGTAATGGGTATAGCTTGTCCTTGTGCTTTAGGTCTTGCAACACCTATTGCAGTCATGGTGGGTACTAGAGTAGGGGCAAGCCAAGGTGTTCTCATCAAAGGGGGAGGAGCACTTGAGAGTGCACATAAAGAAAGCAATTTATTTAATTCAGTTTTTTCTCATTAAAATTAAGTTTCTAAATTCGAGGAAGATAAAGAGTGTTGTCTAAAATGTGTCAAAAATGTTTAGTTGATGAATTTGAGGTTTGGTTGTGTGTGTTGGACTTGCCATTGCACCAAAAGATTGACATATCAATTCCCAATACAAGCTTCGGTTAACCACAAGAGGTGATTAGACCATGTCACAAACCCAAGTGCTTAGTGCTGCAAGGAAGACCAAGGGTCACACCTTGCAACAATCCCCCCCAACACAAGCGTGGGGTTTGAACTTGTGATCAGCTCTGATACCAATTGTTGGAATTTCCATTGTAGCAAAAGATTGACCTATCAATGCCCGATACAAGCCTTGGTTAAGAACCACAGGAGGCGGTTAGACCATGTTACAAACCCAAGTGCTTAGTGCTACAAGGAAGACCAAGGGTCACACCTTGCAATAGTGTGTAGGTAAACTACATTATTTTTGGTAAGATAGGAACACTCACTATTGGAAACCTATTGTTGTTAACACACACCTCCTAAGAACCACACTCTTATGTGATTTCTATGCATTGGTTGTTGCAGTTGAGGTAGGGCCTTTGATGGAACCTATTTTCTTAAACACCAACCTTCTCTGATTACTACCTTTTTTTTTTGTATCCTTTCTTGTGCAAATAAATGTCTTTTTCATTTATTATCTCTTTATTCAATTCATTAATGTGATTGGCTCTTGTAGCATAGATTATGGTTTGGTAGGGGAAAGAAGTATTACTCTCTATTAGTTGTTGCAAATATATCATCATTTGAATCATTACCTTCGATTTGCATTGAATTGATTTATTTCACTTAAATATTTGAAAGGGCTTTTCTGATTGATTAGTTGAATATTGCATTGTTTCAAGGAAAAAAATGAGCATCCTTTGGACAAGGTTGTTGTTGAGTACGCTAAAAAATTTAGACCAGCAAGTTCAAATATGAGATGGTTGCTTGAAGTTCAAGATTTTGTTTCCATAAGTGGCCATGGTGTCAGGGCTTTAGTGGAGAACAAGATTATTCTTGTAGGAACAAAAAGCTCATGTAGATTCTAAAATAACTATTTCTGAAGATGCATATGAAATTTTGAGGGAGGCTAAAGAGATGGCTTGAACAAAAAATTCAATTTCTTTTGATGGAGAATTAATTAGGATAATTGAAATATCAAGCCCAGTTAAGCCAGAGGCATGAGATGTAGTATCTATCTTGAATTTGATGAACATTAAGAGTATAGTGGTCATTGGAGATGATACAACAAAGGCCATCACCAAAGAGGTTGGAATTGAGACTGCCACGACAAAAACATTACTTGAGGGTAAAGTAGACAAAGTGAAAGAGTTTCAAGTACTTTTGTCTCAAGCACCCTTTTTTAAGTTTTGAAAGCTTTAGCCAAGCATTAGCCCCCCTAGAGTATTTTAGATGAACTACCCAAAAGGAGTAGAAACTTCATTTTAGGTCATTAATAGTTTTCAATGAAGATTATAGTTTTTACCTTTAAGTCACTATCCACGCAATTGCAAAAGTGTGTTTAATATTGATGTAGAGTCCATGTCCTCTCTTGGATCTGCTGTATGACAATGGAAATGGTGGGTGATGGTATCGATGGTTCACCAACACTTTTCGCTTCTGATGTGGGTATTGAGATTGGGTTAGGTATAGATATAGTAATTGAAGCTACAAACATTGTATTGATGAGGAGTAACTTAGAAGATGTGATTAGTGCCATTGATCTTTCAAAGGTCACCTTCAGACGAATCAGACTCAACTACTTGTGGGCATTGGGTTACAATATAATGGGAACTCCTATAGCAGCTAGATTATTGTTTCTGTTCACTAGGTTTTGTCTTCCTCCATGGATTGCAGGGGCTACCAAGGCAGCTTCTTCAATGAGTATTGTTTGTAGTTCACTTTTATTGAAATATTACAAGAGGTCGAGGAGATTGGATATGATTGAAATACAAGTTGTCAAAATTGAGTGACATTTGTTGTTTTTGACCAATGCTAGACCACATAGGACAACAACATATATGTACAATTCTTATGCATTATTTAGACAATTTTGGGATGCATTTTAGATACCGATATGTATATATATATATATTTGAAATAAGAATGAAAAGCATGAAAATTTGGTGGTTGGAGTGATTCAACTAGCTATAAACATGTTGGATACTTTGGTGTGTTTACTGCCATGATATGGTTTTTCATAAGAAACTTGATGTTAGAAAAATCAAAGGTTGAGACACCTTTATTTTCCTAACATTCTTCCACTTGTTGAACACTTTTGAAGATTGCATGAAAGTAATAAATTTAACTGCTAAGAGTCAACCAATGAAAACACATTGATACAAAACATTAACACCTTTAATAATGTGGAGCATTAACAACTCCCTCTTGTACATGGAATTGGTTGGGAACAAACCAATCTTTTTAGGACTGATACATACTATTTTTTGGCTTCAGTTTAGAGTAATTTAATGTTTTTTTGTGGACAATTGACAGTTGTCCCTATTTTTTTTTTAAAGTTGAGTTAGTTTGGAGTCTTAATAATTGGTGGATTCATGAAAAGGATATAGAGATAACAAACTCACACTTTTCACGGAAAAAAAAGAAACTCTATTTTATTTTGTGTGGTGACTATTTTATGGAAATTAACCTTTTTTCTATCAATATAAGAAGTATTTGTTCAGTTTATGAGTTCTATTAATTTTTACTCCTGTTTGTGCCTTGTTGTAAAAGGGATATGTTATTAATTTTAGTTGCTCAAGCTTTTAGAAGATAGAATTTTGTTGTGAAGAATTATAGAGGGTTGCAGGTTTGAAGTTAGTGTTGCATCATTTTGGTATTAGAGTAGGACTTAAAAAAAAGGGCTCATAGAGCAGCTTGAAAGGCTTGGGGACAAAGAGGCAGGAGGAATTCTAGATGGAGAGGTAATGCAGTGGATGAAGTACTTAGAAGGTTGTAGGCCCTTAAGGCTAGATTGCTTCATGGAGATTCTGAGGAAGAAAAAGAGGTTCAAAGAGGAAGAGCAACAGTCTTGGACCCAATGGAAAGGCTTATTGAGTCCATCACCAAACAAGGAAATAAAGTCAAGGTTAAGGTAGTAGATTTTAAAGGTGATCTAGACCTAGATGTGTTCTTGGATTGGATTCAAGAGTTAGAAAAATACTATGACATGGAAGGAATTGAAGAAGATGATCCATGAAGGGTCAAAATTGCTACATCAAAGATGAAGTCTCATTGAAATCTATGGTGGGAAAATCTCTAGAACACTAGGAGGAGTCAAGGAAAGGAGAAAATTAAGTTGTGGCCAAAGATGCTAAAGCATTTAAAAACTAGATTCATGCCATCAGCAACTTTTTAGAGGATTTCAAAACTTAAAGCAAAAGGAGTCCTCCATATCTGCCTACATTGAAGAATTGATGAAACTACAAATCAAGACTAATTTGCAAGAAGATGATGAGCATACTGTGGCTAGATATATTAATGGACCTAGATTCCAGCTCCAAACTGAGTTGGCTCTACTCAAAATAAGCACTATGGATGAAATGTATCAACAAGCTTTGAAGGTTGGGGAGAAATTGAATAGAGTTAACAAAGTGGCCAAAAGAGGTGGTAGTAGCTCAGATAGAGGAAGAGGGGGTTTCTCCAAATCAACTACTGAAGAAGAGCCCATGTTTAATGAGAATCCAAACTTCCAAGGGAGGGGTGGCTTTAGAGGTAGAGGAAGAGGACAACCATTCTTGGGAGGTTGGAAACCTTTGAGGTGCTATATTTGTAGTGAAGCCCATAGAGTTGTAGATTTCCCTGAAAACTCCAAAAGATCTATGATGACTCAAGAAGAAGAAGTGCCCATTGTAGAAGAAGTGGAAATAGAGACAGGATAGAATTTGATGTTGAGAAGGACCATGGTAGTTGGGGACAAAGAAACAACCAAAGTTGATTGGAGGAGAAATAGTGTTTCTCGAACACAATGTAAGTTCAAAGATAAAGTGTGCAAGGTGATTGTTGATGGAGGGTCCATAGATAATTTGGTAAGCATAGAAATGGTACAAAAAATAAATCTTGCTTGCATTCCCAAACCAAATCCTTATAAAATTTCTTGGTTAAAGAACCTGATCATAGTGTGCTTGTGAACCAGTCTTGCTTAGTTGAATTCAAAATTGGCCCATATGAAGATAAGGTATTGTGTGATGTAGTGCCAATGGATGCTTGTCACTCATTATTGGGTAGGCCTTGGCTATATGATATATATGTAATCTATCATGGTCGAGAAAATACTTATGAGATAAAACATGGAGGGAAACTCTGTATTTTGAAGCCTTTTAAGGAAGAAGGATCAGTAGAAATAACAACTTTGTCACTATGTACAGTAGGGTGGAAATAATTTTTAAGAGAATCTAAGGGAGAGATATGTTATCTACTATACTCGCAAGGAAAAGAGAAATCAGATCAGCAAATGATTCCTTTGGAAGTGCAGGAATTGCTACAACAATATTCAGACTTGACACCAAGTGACCTACCAGCTGGTTTGCCTCCCTCTTACTCACCAAATTGATCTAATTCCTAGTTCTAAACTTCTAAATCAAGCGGCTTATAAAATGAATCCTCTAGTGAATGAGGAAATAAGGAGACAAATCACAAAACTAATGGAGAAAGGATTCGCGAGAGAAAGTATGAGTCCATGTGTCACACTGGCTCTACTCTTCCTTGAGAAGGGAGGAAATTGGAGACTATGTATGGATTCAAGATCCATTAATAAAATCACAATGAAGTATCGATATCCACTACCCAGGATGGATGACTTATTGGATTGTTTGTAAGGCGCTAAGATCTTCTCCAAGATTGACCTCAGAAGTGGTTATCATCATATTCAAATTCAGGAAGGTGATGAGTGGAAGACTTCCTTCAAAACCCAAGATGGATTATTTGAATGGGTGGTGATGCCATTTGGATTGTCCAATACTCTAGCTACCTTCATGTGAACAATGAACTAGGTATTTAAAATGCACATTGAAAAATTTGTAATAGTATATTTTGATGATATCTTAATCTTTAGTAAATCATTGAAGGAGCATGTAGAACATTTAAGGATAGTACTTGACATACTTAGGGAAGAAAGGTTATTTATCAACCATGAGAAGAGTGAGTTCTGCAAAGATAAGTTGGTATTTTTGGGCAATGTTATTTCGTTAGATGGATTGAGCATGGATCTAGAAAAGATCAAAGCTATTCTTGAGTGGTCTACTCCTCAAAGTATTACTGAGGTGAGGAGCTTTTACGGTTTAGTAAATTTTTACAAAAGATTCATCAAGAATTTCAAAGACATAAGTGTACCATTGATTGATTGCACAAAAGGGAAGGTCTTTCCTTGGACTAAGGCAACTGATATTAGTTTTGAACAACTCAAGAAGAAGGTTACAAAATCACCTATCTTTGCCATACCTAACTTTGAGAAATTTTTTACAGTTGAATGTGATGCTTCATGGGTAGCTATTGGGGGAGTGTTAAGTCAAGAGGGGAAACTAGTTTCCTTTTTCAGTGAGAAATTAAATGAAGCTAAAAAGAGGTACACCACTTATGAGAAAGAATTCTATGTTGTGGTACAAGAATTAAAATATTCAAGGCACTATCTCTTACATAAGGAATTTGTTTTGATGACTGAAAATCAAGCTTTGAAGTATATAAATTCACAAGGTAAGTTGTCCCACAAACATGCTAAATGGCCTTCATTTTTGTAGGATTATACTTTTTTTCTGCAACATAGAAGTGGTAAAACCAATGTAGTGGCTAATGCATTCAATAGAAGACAACATTTATTGGTTGTTATGAGTCATGGGCTAGTTCATTTTGAGGAGATGCAGGAATATGCAAATGATCCTCATTTTAGCAGCATCATGGCAATTTTAAACAATCCAAACCATATTCATTTGAAACCATTTGAAGATTACATGTTGTTATATGGATTCTTAGTTAAGGGATCACAACTTTGTATTCCATTTGGATCACAAAGGGAAAATCTTGCAAGAGAGATGCACTGAAATGGATTAGGTGGGCACTTTGGAAGAGATAAGAATTTTGGATTAGTAAGTGAGAAGTTCTTTTTTCCCAATAAGAGAAGAGATGTGAACAAGTTTGTTGCTACTTGTAGGGTGTGTCAAACAAAAAAAGGAGGAAGCCAAAATATAGGTTTATACATGCCCTTACCCATGCCAAAGGAGCCATGGATTGATATCTCTATGGATTTTGTTTTGGGGCTTCCAAGAACCCAAAGAGGCAATGATTTAGTGTTTGTAGTGGTGGACCATTTTTCTAAAATGGTCCATTTCATACCATGTAAGAAGACCAATGATGCAAGTCCAGTGACACATTTTTTTTTAAAAGAAGTTGTAAGGTTGCATGGTGTTCCAAAAACAATAACAAGTGATAGGGATACCAAATTCTTGAGTCACTTTTTAAGGGTTTTGTGGAAGAAATTGGATAGTAGGTTGCAATTTAGTTTTTCATACCATCCCCAAATGGATGGTCAAACATTGGTGGTGAATAGAAGCCTAGGCAATCTATTGAGGTGTTTAGTTGGGGAGAATCCTCAGCAATGGGATTTGGTGATACCTCAAGTTGAGTTTTCCTATAACTCTAGCATAAATAGATCAACCGGTAAGTCTCCTTTTCAAGTTGTATATAGTGAAAATCCTAAAGGACTTGTATCTACTTAGTTTATTTTCTAGTAAGTCCACATAATAACCAAGAAGCTACAATTTTTTTAGAGAATATTCAAGATATACATCAGCAAGTTAGGCTCAAATTTTAGTCCATGAATGAACAATATAAAAAGAAATCTGATTTGCATTGGAGAAGAAAAAAATTTCAAGAAGGAGAATTGGTCATGGTACATCTACGCAAAGAAAGGTACCCCCAAGGTGCCTACAACAAGTTGAAGCTCAATAAAATTGGACCATGCAAAATCATTAAGAGGATAAATGACAATGCCTATCAAATTGAGTTGCCTACATATTTGGACATTAGTTCCATCTTTAATGTTGTTGACCTTTATTCACATTCAGCTAGATTTAGTGAAGAAAATTTAGAAGATGAGAAAAATGAGTGGGAAAATGGCAATTGGTCCAAGCATTTTCCAAGGAAGAAAAGAGAGAAGATTGAATGAGTACTAGATACCAAATTGGTGGCTACTCAATCCAATTCTTATAAGTTGTATTTAGTTAAGTGGGAGGGCCTGCCTGATTCTTACAACTCTTGGGTCTCAAAAGCTAACTTACTTAAGTATAACAAAGCTTTTCCACTTCATGCACTAGAACTAGAAGAGCCAAAAGATCCTCAGCTTATTTTTAGAGCAAGGAAGGATGATGCAGAGCATTAACACCTTTAAGAATGTGGAGCATTAACAACTCCCTCCTGTATGTGGAATTGGTTGGGAATAGACCAGTCTTTTTAGGACTAATACATACTTTTTTAGGCTTCAGTTTAGAGTAGTTTAATGTTTTTAGTTGTGGACAATTGACAACTGTCCCTAGTTTGTTTTTTTAAGTTGAGTTAGTTTGGAGTCTTAATGATTGGTGGATTCATGAACATGATACAGAGACAACATACTCACATTTTTCTGGGAAAAAAAAAGAAACTCTATTTTATTTTGAGCGGTGATTGTTCTGTGGAAACGAACCTTTTTTTGTCAATATAAGAAGTATCTATTCAATTTTTGAGTTCTATTAATTTTTACTCCTATTTGTGCCTTGCTGTAAAAAGGATATGCTATTAATTTTAGTTGCTCAGGCTTTTAGAAGATAGAATTTTGTTGTGAATAACTATAAAGGGTTGTAGGTTTGAAGTTAGTGTTGCATCAAACATCATCATAGCCATACATGCAATCACAAGAATCTCAAACAATGCTTTTGTGCTCCAACCAAGACACCTGCAACAACATCCAATATGTCCACCATCTCAGAGTACCTTGAGAATGTGACGTGTTCTTGTTTCCTATTTTCAATTCATTTGTGAAAGGAATTTGACACTACTTGTCTTCATATACCCTTTTTTCTCTTCCTATGAGTATTCTTTAAAAATATATTTTTAAGGAAATCATTCACTGCTCAAACAAATAGCCCTTCATCTAGGATAATGAAAGTCATAAACTAAAACAAAACAAATTCTTAATAGAAACAAACTCATCTCTTTGTTCATAACAAAGATAAATGTGAACCAAGCAACTATAGCAAACATAAGCTGTTCGTTTGATTATTTATGCCAAAATTTCCAATCTTTAGTTACCAAATTGAATTGTTGCACAACCAGAGGATTTCTAATCTTAAATTTGAGTGCACATAAGAGAGCACAGCACAGGCAAGCTCAATTTAAGTTTTTAATAAAATCTCTATGTTGTCTGATTGTGATAATTTTTGAGCTTTTTGTCTGTGTCATATTATTGTGGAATTGCATACCATACTTTGCATTTCTTTGCAATATATATGTTGTTGTCTTTGTTCGATTCATGAAATAAGATTTTTGATATGAGTGTAGTATTATATGTTGCAAGAAGAAGCAACATCATTGCGAAACGTAGATCTCAATTGTTGTTTTGGTGATTACTAAGATTTCATATACTTATTGGATGTTCTTTTCCAAATGGATCTTTTCACAAGATTTTCAAGAGATAAATTTCTCAATTCAACAAAATTTCAAAAACTACAGGTCAAGATTTCTTAAGTTTAATTTTGTAAATTAAAATTAGTTTTAATGTAATATACTAATAAACTGCATGTTATTGGATTTTACTTGGCTCCCAATCTCTAATTTGTTCACACTAATTCTATTCATTCTCAACCTTGAAATCATTTTCTCTAGGGATGTGGGATTAATCTAGTTCAATCTCGAGGAAAAAAATGAACTGTAAAGTCTAAAGAGCATTAAAGTCAAATTTAAACTTTCTCACCCACTTTTACTAGCCATTACAAGTTGATCTAGTACATTCATTGTGCATTAAAACATATAATGACCATAGAGGAAAAAATTAGACCACACTTCAATTCTAAAAAGCAATAAATGATTAGAGCACACTTCAATTCTAAAAGGCAATAAAGGAATTGAATTTGAATCATCATCGTAACTTGGTCTAATCTACATGTTTTTGAATGATATTTTTTAATCTTTCTCATTTCCATTAATTAAGTCAAATCATGGGTTTGACTTAGGAAAAATTTCCCACCTATTGATTTTTCAAGCTCCTTTGTGAATTATCTATGCACTACATTAACTTCTCAAATTGTAGCAACATTTTTTGATCAACTATTTTTGCATTTCAGATTATTTTTTCATGTCAAAATGGCTTTGTGATAGTCAAGATCATTTGCAAAGGGTATATCATTGATTTACAAATTTTCTATGCCAACCTAAATTTTGGGATATTCATTAAATTGAGGCAATAAGTTTTTTGATAGTGACAATATCTTGGAACAAAATCAACACTATTTATCCATCATCAATCCTAAAGCTAATTATATCTATCCTATCTTTTGGGGTGAGGGGAATAAAAAAATTATTCAAAGAAAATCAATCACATATTACCAAAAGGACTTCTAGATAGTTATAGCCATCAATATAGAAAACATGAGAGAAACCCATTGGGGGTTCTTGTAATACCACCCAATATTACATTTGGTAAAATCTAAACTCCTATCAAGATTATGATTTCCTTTAACCATCAACCCAAATTTATACCACCTAATCATTCCAATTATATTTTACTTCAAAATCCCATTTAACCATACAATTATCCACCTTATTCCATTCCCTAGGAATGTGAACAAAGTATATTGTTTCAGAGTTTGTGGCTAGACTTAGAATTTTCTTCATCACCAGAGCCAACCTCTAGGAATATTCTTGGATATTTATTTTATTCAACAAAGAAAAAAAGATCATAAAATCCAATTTCATATATGAACTTACTATAGCCCAACTCATAGGCTCTCTCCAAAACCTTGAATGGCCTAAGCCTCCATTTGATTATTTGAGTGTAATTCCATATAACTAGAGAAGATAAATTGTACCAATCATTCACAATCTCGAGTAATTCCACCAATTCTTGTTGCACCTAGATTACCTTGAGAAAATCCATCAAAAATAATTAAAAAAAAACCCACTAAGAGGAGACCACTTGCAAAACTTATTAACTTTCCTCAAAGTCAACACTCTATGGCTAGGCCAAACATGTGAGGCACCGAAAGGGGATAACTCCAAGAGTTTTGAAATTCATACACATGAAGAAGAAAAAATATCATCAATTTTAAATTTAACCTCAATAGTATCCTTGAGCATACTCCTAATCTTACGCCAAATGTGGATGACTATGCTTTAACACCCTTGGAAGATACACTAGTTTCACTCTAACTAAATTTGCTAGAGGAGAAAAGGACCAATATCCCAAGTAGCCATAAGAAAGGATGTAAAGTTGGAGGTCAACCAATATTAACCTAAAAATCAAACAAGGAGGTATCATGGATACTAGATTGGCTCCAAATATTCTACTGTAAGCCCTAGATCACAATAGAGAAAGAGTATTAAAAGAATATGTGATTATTTTATTCTTCACTATTGCTACAAAGAATGCATAAGGAAATCCCATGGGATCCTCTCTTTCTAATATTCTCTTAGGTGAGACATTTGTTCTTGTGTTTCAACCATATAAATATGGTTACACTTTGGCTAGTTGAATTTATGGTATATGAGCTAGTCACTATTGTACATGTGATGTATCTGTGAATTAGTCACCTTGTGTATAAGTATTGTATACCTGATCCAATCACTATGTGAACTTAGGATTATGGAATGATATGAATCCTGTAAATGTATTTGAGTGTCTTTGTACAATAATGATTGGTATAGATCAACACTTGACAAGATGTGTTATTACCATTCTAGTGTAATTGGAGTAATTTAAAAGCATAATATTAATTAATAGTCAATATTTAAAAGAGAGATTCAAAATCTCATACAATTTAACTAGATGAACTATCTCTATCATTGGTGTACAAACTATAAAGCCTCTAATTCCCAAAAAATATATGTAGGCAATGTCATCATGAATGAACCCACAAGGTTTAGGTTTGGGTCTAGGGATGACCATAAAATTGGGAGCTTATCACTTTTGAGCATAAGCATATGAGTGGTGGCATTGAGTTGTTTCCACCATGGTGATTGGAGAAGTTATGAAGTCAACACTTATAAGCTAGAAGGATAATGCTCCATTAGTTAGGTTTGTAATTGTTGAGATTCGAATTAAAAAATAGTAGTAACTGAGGGACAATTTTTACATGTTGATTCTTGTGATTGAATTATTTTAGGGCTTCCTTCTACCAATGTTGATGGCCATGGTTCTTCTATTCTTAATCTTAATAGTTTTGAAAGTGGAGTTTTCATTCGTATTGTTTATCTAGGGGCTTCACTAGATGCTAGTGCAAATGGTTCTTTTTCTTAGTAGCATGTGGGTTTCTTTGGTGTGGGTATGATGCTTCCTTTACTCATGGAATTTAACTGTAAGTGTGGAATAAGTAATGAGTAAAATAACAAACAAGACTTCTTAATAAGACATTATATCCAGAGAATCAACAATAATTAATCTAATTAATACAAGAAAACTCTCGAAAGTGTCATATTTTTTTCTATCTCCAAAGATTTATTAAGTCATTGGGCTCTCAGATTTTGTAAGCATTATAACTATTAAAATGCCAATCTAGAGAATGAGATGTTTGTAAATGCAATGATCTAATCCTATATGATGATTGCTAAATGATATGATGAAGCTACTGTAATCTAAATTGACATGAAATTTGATAAAAGAAGCTATAGTGAACTATGATGCAACCATGATATTTATTCTAAAATGCTATGATTTCTATTGTTAAATGATAATGCTATTGCTAAAATGCTTGATTTCTCAATTGGTGTTTCTGCCAGAGTAAGTTTGCACAAGGTTGGGATCCATTTCCTATAGAAAGAGGCTGTATTTATAGATTCCTGGTAGCATATTTGTGAAGGGGTAGCATAGCAAAGGTCTAGATTTGATCTTGAGGATTGAATGGTGAAGGATGAAGAATCTTGAGTTGATCATGGGGATTGTTCCTCCCCACAAAAACACTCAGCCAGAAGATAGGAAGAATCATTGGAGAAAGATGAAGAGGATTGCTTGCAAGTTTGTCTCCAAATTTTCCCATGAAGGTTGAGATGAATTAAATTAGACATATCATATCTAATTTGGTAGTTGAAATATTGATTAGTTGTAGAATATGCTTTTAATTTGAATATTTGGATTTGTTTCAAATTTAGGAAGAAATAACAATTATTAAAATAAAAAAATATTTTTGATATTGTTTATTTAATAAAAGAGAGATAATGATAATTAAATAAAAATGATTGAAGTTTGATTATTTAATCAAGAGAGAATAATCAGAAGACTATAGATGTGAACTATATAAATACATATTTCTATTTATTCAATAGTAGATGAATTAAAGGTTAATTGATCAAATAAATCATATTTAATTAATTAGATTATTTAGATCATTTTTAGGTGTATACATTTTGCCCCTCTTTGAAGTGATGTGTTTATGCGTTGCTTCAAAGAAAATTTGGTTGCTACTGCCAGTATCGACATAATTTTTTCAGTATGCCCCAGATGTTGATTTTGCTGTGATGATGGATATATGCCCCACTCGATAGATAAATTGATGAATTTTGTTTTTTTTGGATTTTTGGAATTTTTTAATTTTTTTTGTGATTTTCTGATGATTTTTGATGATTTGATAAAGTTTTGATGATGAAATAATTCATCTCCAAACAAATAGTTTGAAAGATGCCCTTGTGATGAGTTTTGAATTAATCCTCCAGTAAATAAATTAAATAAATCCCATAAAAATCCCTTTAATTAACCTTTAAAAAGTTAAAAAGGGGTAAATTTGAATTCATTTGTGCATTTGGAGTTTGAAGATTTGGTGTGAGAGAAATTTGGTGCAAAATGTCCATCCCTTACCACACTCACCGATTCTAGCACGTGCTATGACACAACCACACGACCACTTATGAACCTCTAGTACGTCCCTGTGAACCTCCTCATTTTTTGTGTATTTTGAATTTCCTTTGTTTTTAAACGTTATTTCAGATTTTTCATCTTTTAGTGCTTTTAAGCTTCAATGTAGCACTTTCATTCGAGCTGTTTTAGCACTTTCAATGAAATAGCACTTAGGTTAGTTTCTTTAGCACTTTCATAGTTTAGAATAGCACTTTGAAAGTTATAGTGCTTAGGATAGATGTTCTAGCGCTTTGACATAGAGTTTTAGTGTTTTGACTAGTTCAACACATTTGCCCCATATATTAATGCTTTGACCCCCCAAAATAGTGCATCCACTGTAATGGCACTTTGATGCCCTAAAATAACGCATTTTCCTCTTGACATGGTGCATCTGATGAATTAACACTTTGAGCACTTGTTTTAGTGCCTTGAGATGTTTTAATGATGCTTTTGATTTTTTGGCACATGAAAACACTATTTTAGTGCATTCAAGTCATAATGATGTAGTTTGTCAATTTTATCCTTGATTTTGTCGATTTCGATTGTGTTAGCCATTGGTTTGATATGATTGATGATCTCAATAAAGTAGATGATGTTCAACCTCATGATAGGTGAGGTCTGATGATTGATTGAATATAATTATCCTCATGATAGGCAAGAAATAATTATAGTTTGATTTGATATACCTCATGATAGGCGAGGTTGATTGATAAATTTGCTGATTGGTCTCATGATCGGGGAGGTTGATTTAATAGTTACTCACGATATTTTAGCAAAGTCTCACCAGAGCTGATTAGTTTCAATAGGCTGATTGATGTTGATGATTGAAAAAAATTTCTAACATTTTTGTTTTCCGTGATGACAAGAGTCATTGGCAAACATACAAATTAGAGAGCAGTTTCCTAGGACCTTTGATTTGATACCACAACTAATGCAGTAGGAAACTGCAATTATTACCTGTTGTGGTTTATCGTCTCTATTAGATATGCCCCAGATTAGGATTAATTGGGGTCTCCTAATAGCCCTAGTAGAGAGGTGGCATAGTGAGCATAATACCTTCCACCTTCCTACTGGAAAGATGATAGTCACTCTTGAGGATGTCTAGTGGATTCTGAGGATGCCTGTTGTTGGTGACATTATAGTTTATGATTTGTCAGAGTAGGGTGGGACCGATGCTCTCCATAGAGTATTTCAGAATGATTCTATTTGTGGATATTGGATTCCATGGTGCAAGATGGTGGATTCCTATGCCACCTTACCTTCAGTTCTTGCTAGTTTTATTTGAGGGTTCCTTTGTCTTGATCATAAGTCAAAGGGAATTTCTGTTGGTTGGGGCTATGTGTTTGAAAGCATGATTGTGCACAACACGAGATATGCTTGGGGCATGTGTATGCTTGTCCATCTTTATAATGATTTGCATTCGATTGCCTACCTTGGAGGTCACAATTTTTCATTTGGAGTTACTCTACTACAGGTGTGGGCGTGGGAGAATATGGTTGTTACGTGTCTAGTGATGGTGAGACAATGACTCATCATACGACCATATGTGCACATATACGCAGGTCAACTTACTCAGCCTAGACTAGGTAAGTTGGATCATTGGAGGAGAGTATTGGATGATGTAGAGGTTGTTACATGGAAGCCTTATCTAGATTGCAAGCTTTGGGATGATGATGATGTACAGTTGCCATACCTCTGTCAGTCAATGATGCTGATTGGTCAGACTCATTGGGTGTTAGATTTTTGTTCAAACTAGTGCTCAAATACTATGGTATTGTTTAGGGTATTCCCCAGGGTGTTGCCCATTATGCTCAGCACCAACTAGATTCTACAAAGTGGGGACCAGGTCTTTCATATGATGTTGTTGTTCAGGAGTATCAGGCTCTATAGCCTCTAGTTTGGGATATCTATCCTGATATTTTTGAGCCACCTGTTACAGCTGATTATACAGAGTATCTAGTTCTACATCTTTTTCCATGGATTACCATTCCTGATGAACCAGTACCACTACTTATTGAGGAGGAGGTTGTGTAATAACCCTCCTGTTTGCTAGTTGGACTTAGTAGTTTCTATGCTTTGATTTGATACTTTGATACTATGATGGTACTATTATTGTTTGATTTGGATAGTTAGATGTTTGATGATGCTGTTATTCCATTAGTGGACATGATTATTTCATATGACATTGTGGTTGGTGATATTAGTTTGACTTCAGTAACATTGCGATGCATTAATTTAGTAAATTATGTTATGATGTGATTTGTTAGTTTAGAAATGTACTCTCATCATTTGTATTATAATTGTTAGAATAGATGTGATGAAAGGATAGGGTAGCATCACTCGTTCGTGAGTGCCCTGCTACGCTACAATTCCTTCTCACAATGTAATGCTTTGATTATATATATATGTACATGTATACAACTTTGTTTGGATGCAGGGATTGCAGGTACAGAGTCTCGATTCCACCTGCTTTGGCAGGACAGGGCGAGCACCAATAACCCAATGATATAATGTTGAAATAGAGATGACAATGAAGTCATCCCGTCCCATGATGTCAGACCGTCTTGTTTAACTAGTATTGTGCGTTCTTGTAATTGTCTTTCTTTGTGGTTGTCGTTTGTGTTTTGTCGTATATTATTTATGTTGGTATTTTATAAGTTGTGATGGATTTAATTAAATGATGGTAATAATTGTTTATTATAATGTTAGATTAAATTGTATTTAAATACTTAAAAGTTTTATTTTAAAAAGTCATGTGCTTTATTAAATGTAAATTAAATATTAAATGGTGTTTATTATTTTAATTAATTATCTTGTTGAGGATAATTATTAAAATAAATGATTAAAATAAATTAAATATTGTGCATTGCAAGTAAAGTTGTAAAAATAGAAATTAAAACAAAAAGTATTGAAGAATAGAAAAATAAACAAATAAAAGAACAGAAAAATATGAAAGAACGAATGAGATTTGAGAGTTGACTGAAAAGTTTGTTTTTAAAGAAATAATTTCTTTTATTTTGGATTTTTTAGAGCTTTGGGAAGAAAATGGTAATATCTGTTATTTAATTGAAATTAGAGAGGGTTTTTCACACACAGAGGAATATTGAGACAGAAGTTGCACAAAATAATTGTTCTATATTGTTGAATCTTCTGAAGTTTCAGGAAAGATATTTTCATTCTTTTGCTTGAAATATTTTGGAGAGAGTTTTCTGAATAAAGGATTAGATTGGAATTCAAGTACGGTATTCTAGAGAGGATATTTCGAGGTAAGAACAAGAAGCTCTTTGCAGAGGCCATTGGGATCAAGCAAGCATCATCAGATTCTCAAATAAGCGCAGGACTCTAGGTTCTACTTGTTTTCTCCTTCAACTTTCTGTTTCAGAGAAAAAAATAAAATTAATTAAATGTGACTGGTGTGAGGAAAGAAAAATTTTGTTTGAATAGAAATTTACAGAAAGAGATTAAACTAGTTTTCTAAAAAAGTTATTGGTTGTCTTAGTTTTTCAAACAAAATCTACATCTTCTAAAATGCCCAATTTGTCTATATTGATATGAAAGAGAATACGCTATTTATCTGGAACAAATGAATCTTGAATTTATAAACAATCATATATATATATAATTGTTTCTTTCTTATAATCAATATTCTATAGAAAATATTTATTTACAAATACTTATAGATATATACATGTGTGAATACATTTAATTCTATCTTTCTATTCTTTTGTACCTTCGACTGGATTATTGTTGCTTATGGCATATATTATTATATATATGTATATATATACAAATTTCATATATATTTATATATTTATGTTCTGTACAATGAAATTTATTTGAAAATTTTTAATCAAAAATCAAACTCATGTCGAACTGCCGTCAGCATCCGTGCCTATTAAGGATGGATTTTTATTTGTATGTTAAAAAAAATGAAATTTTAAAAAAGGATATATATATATATATAATATTTATTAAGAGGTTTTGGGGAGGGACCGACTGGCCGTACCCTCCCTCGCCCCCCTCCCCCCCTAACCCTGGTGCGGCTAAGAGACTGCCACACAATAGGCTTGAAGACTGCTGTGTGCGACAGTCTTGACTGCTCTGCACAGCAGTCCCCAGACAGTCCCTGTAGGGACTACCGTGAGTATTCCTTGCAAGGACTGCGACAACAGGCCTTGGTCTGCGTGAGTTTTTTTTATATTTTTATATTTTGTGTTTTTTTTAGTTTATTTTTAATTTAATATATATGTATGTGTGTGTGTGTGTGTGAATTAGATGCATAATTATAATTAAATGTTTTTTTTAACAAAATACTAAATGTATAAATATTAAATATATTTATAAATATAGACACATATTTCTATATATATGTATATCATTGTAAATGTTATACTAAATTCTTGTGTTTTTAAATGTGAGGTGATGAATTTTTAAATAATATGGGTTAATGGGGAAGGGAAAAATGTTTTATATTTGATAGAGTAATTTGTGATTTGTAATTCAAAATTATCATTGTAATTAAATGAACTATGTTATCCTAGTGTGGAGGTTATTACGTTACTCTATTCTTTAAGTTTGTTTGACTTCCTTGTTTCCTTGAATTATCATTTGATTTTAATGTGGGTACCTTGTTGTCTTACAAACCCTTGTTCTAGAGGCATGTTTTATATCCTTGGATGTTTCTTCTTGTACTACTGTGATCAGAATGTTACATGATTTTTAAGCATTATTATTTGGAAGGGTTGTACGAGAATTGTGGTCACTGTGACTATGAGTTATCGCGAGATGGATTTGCCTCGCATGTCTTGTTTTGTGTTATATGCCTTATACTTGATGGTACAACCCTTGCCTTATTTTGGTTTCTGTTAGGGGTCTTAGGGAGAGCGGCTCTTCATGGGGGCTAACGCCTTGAAAGGAGGAAGAGCTCAGGATAACCCATGTAAGAGTAGTTAAACAAGTGATAACCTAAAAATAGAATTTAGGGGGATGGGTAGTAAAACACACAAGATAATAAATATTGGATGCCTCGTCTATGCATTAGGGCTATCATAGACTAATGATAGACTAAGAAGGCCATGGTCGGAAAAGTTGTAACCTTGTTCCCATGAGAGGTTATTGGCTTCACATGAGCTACCCTATGGTGTTGGCGCCTCAAGTAGGAGGAAGGGCTAGGAGATCCATAGATGGGTGCCGACGCCTTAGTTGGAGGAAGGGCCAGGAGATCCCATGAGAGCTATGTGATGACACTCTCCAATAGACACCCTTGTGCCTTCTTTCTTGTTTCCTTTGGAATTATAATCTATATGTTGTTTCAGATTCTTTTGGAAATGATTTATGAATGTTCTTTGGTGACTTGTTTAATTGTTATTGCTTTGGTTAATTGTGATGAGTTTCATAGCTTTATCTTATTATGTTGACTCACGGATGTTGTTGCTTATGTCATTGTAATCTTTGAGTTTGTATTTGTTGTTCTCTTGGATTTGGTTTTGACATTCATGGTCGGGTTCTCTTCCTTGTCACCTCTGAGCATGGGGGTGAGTTATTTATAATTCACATGGCTGGGTGGAACATGCTCCGCACCCGTTGGGTTCCCCATCAACATCTTATCTTCTCAGCATTCTATAGTTGGAGTCATACCAGTGTTCTCTTTGATATCTAGATGTTATTGTACTTGTATCATCCCACATGTTTGGGGAATTGTATTGTAATTTATTTATTAAATTATGTAATGTGATAATGATGATGTAATAGTTAGGATCCTTTGTGACATTATTATAAGAGATTCTTTTATGATTGTAATATGTGACGTAGTAATAATCTCACTCTTGGTTCATGGATGTACTCTTATTCATGGTTATTATAATATTAATGGATATGTTGTTTATCATTATCTTTTACTTTCATTATTAGATGTTGCGATGTAACCTCGCGTGCCCCAGAGAACTAAGTGTGATGATGTAATATGTTATGTGATTATGGTTTAATGTTTTATTGCATGTATAATTGAATTTTTTTTTTAAAAAAATTAGTTGCAAGGTGTGTTCTCTAGGGTTTGTACGATAGGTGTTACAAATTGGTATCAGAGGAAAGGTTTACAAACGCTGGGGTCTCTGGGTAGTTAAGTCCATTAGGAAACCTTGTGTTTGACTCTTGCACTCATTTGTACCTTTATCTTGTTGCACAGAAATATGCCTCAAGGTAGAGGACGTGGCCGAGCAAGAGGCCGTGGTGCTAGTTGTTGAGAAAACCGATTAAGCCCCTCAGTTCCTAGTTCCCATGGTTCTGAGCAAGAGGAACAGTAGAGTCTTCACAACAATCTATCAAGTGGCCAAAACCTGGGACAACCTGGATTAGACGGTCAGTTACAACATATACTTGGAGAGATTCTTGACCAATTGGCACCCAGGCCAGAGGAGGTGCACCAGGTTGAGAGAGAGAGAGAGAAAGGTCGCCAAGGCAAAGGGATACAACTGTGGATCAGGATGCAGTCATAGCAAGCCATATGAGAGATTTGATGAGGGCACACCCTCCCACTTTTGATGGTTTTGGAGGATGTTTGGAAGCTAAGATATGGTTAATTGACTTAGAACGTTGCTTTGCAATGCACCCCTATGGTAGCAATACCAAGGCTCGGTGCACAGTTATGCACCTACGAGGTTTCACATCTACTTGGTGGCGTCTTGAGGAACAAAAGTTACATCTTGATCTTAGTATGGTTACATGGGAGTTATTTTTAGATAGGTTCAGGGCTCGCTTCCTCTCAGATCATTGGAGGCAACGTAGGGCTGATGAGTTTCATGATCTCAAGCAGTTGTCTATGTCAATGGAACAATATGAGAGGCACTTCTATGAGTTGAAGCAGTATGCAGGGATTAGCCATGATGAGGGCATGTTGGTGTAGCATTTTGTTCAAGGCTTAAATGCCCACATTAGTGGTGGTGTGCGAGTCTTTGAGCCAAAGACGATGGAAATGGTAGTTGAGAAGGATCGCTTGGTGGAGGAAAATTTGGCCATGGCCTTGGGTGGTCACATTGGTGTGCAGATTGGAAGTGCGCCTAAACTTGGTGTTAGTGCTCATGGAGGGCAGTCACAGGGTGTAGGAGCTTCCAAGAATAGGTACCCACCCTTGAAAGGGGTCATCAGTAGCAACAACAACATCAGCAACAACAACAACATCAACAACAATAGTTGCAGTCGAGGCATGAGAACTCCCAGTCGCAGCATGGTGGCAACTCTCAGTTTCGTAGGGATCAAAACTGGAACTGAGTTCATCAGGAACGTTTTGTATAGCCTGCACCTAGTTTTTAGTCAGCACCAAGTCAAGGAAGCTTTCAGTAGTCCAATGCTCCATCTGAGGGCAGAGAATTTGGCCTAGGTACTAGTTGCTACTCATGTGGGTAGCAAGGGCATATCGCTAGATTGTGTCCACAAAAGAGCACCTCTGGATTTAATCAGGGACCGACCGCTTCTAAGCCGACAGTGGGTGATGCAGGTAGGTCTCATCGAGCATTTTTCATGGTTGATGATCACCAGGATGGGCACCAAGGTGCAAGTGTAGAGGCTCCCGATAGAGGACAAGGTACAGACTTAGGAGCTCGCAGGTGAGCTTGAAAGGGTTCGACGGTGTTCTAACGTTGGGATCTTGGCATCTTGGGAGGATGCCTCCCATATTAGGGAATATTATTTTATTTTTATTTTTTCTTTTGTTTACCGGCTTCTAGGAGTAAGCCGAATTTATGGGGGGGAGGATGTAATAACCCTCTTGTTTGCTAGTTGGACTCAGTAGTTTCTATGCTTTGATTTGATACTTTGATACTATGATGGTACTATTATTGTTTGATTTGGATAGTTAGACGTTTGATGATGTTGCTATTCCATTAGTGGACATGATTATTTCATATGACATTGTGGTTGGTGATATTAGTTTGACTTCAGTAACATTGTGATGCATTAATTTAGTAAATTATGTTATGATGTGATTTGTTAGTTTAGAAATGTACTCTCATCATTTGCATTATAATTGTTAGAATAGATCTGATGAAAGGATAGGGTAGCATAACTCGTTCACGAGTGCCCTGCTACGTTGCAATTCCTTCTCACAATGTAATGCTTTGATTTTATATATATATATATATATATATGTACATGTATACGACTTGTTTGGATGCAGGGATTGCAGGTACAAAGTCTCGATTCCACCTACTTCGGCAGGACAGGGCGAGCACTAATAACCCAGCGATATAATGTTGAAACAGAGATGACAATGAAGTCATCCCGTCCCATGATGTCATACCATCTTGTTTAAATGGTATTGTGCATTCTTGTAATTGTCGTTCTTTGTGGTTGTCGTTTGTGTTTTGTCGTATATTATTTATGTTGGTATTTTATAAGTTGTGATGGATTTAATTAAATGATGGTAATAATTGTTTATTATAATTTTAGATTAAATTGTATTTAAATATTTAAAAGTTTTATTTTAAAAAGTCATGTGCTTTATTAAATGTAAATTAAATATTAAATGGTGTTTATTATTTTAATTAATTATCTTGTTAAGGATAATTATTAAAATAAATGATTTAAATAAATTAAATATTGTGCATTGCAAGTAAAGTTGTAAAAATATAAATTAAAATAAAAAGTATTGAAGAATAGAAAAATAAACAAATAAAAGAACAGAAAAATATGAAAGAACGAATGAGATTTGAGAGTTGACTGAAAAGTTTGTTTTTAAAGAAATAATTTCTTTTATTTTGGATTTTTTAGAGCTTTGGGAAGAAAATGGTAATATCTGTTATTTAATTGAAATTAGAGAGGGTTTTTCACACACAGAGGAATATTGAGACATAAGTTGCACAAAATAATTGTTCTGTATTGTTGAATCTTCTGAAGTTTTAGGAAAGATATTTTCATTCTTTTGCTTGAAATATTTTGGAGAGAGTTTTCTGAATAAAGGATTAGATTGGAATTCGAGTACGGTATTCTAGAGAGGATATTTCAAGGTAAGAACAAGAAGCTCTTCGTAGAGGCCATTGGGATCAAGCAAGCATCATCAGATTCTCAAATAAGTGCAGGACTCTAGGTTCTACTTGTTTTCTCCTTCAACTTTCTGTTTCAGAGAAAAAAAAAAAAATTAAATGTGACTGGTGCGAGGAAAGAAAACTTTTGTTTGAATAGAAATTTACGGAAAGAGATTAAACTAGTTTTCTAAAAAAGTTATTGGTTGTCTTAGTTTTTCAAACAAAATCTACATCTTCTAAAATGCCCAATTTGTCTATATTGATATGAAAGAGAATATGCTATTTATCTGGAACAAACGAATCTTGAATTTATAAACAATCATATATATATATATATAATTGTTTCTTTCTTATAATCAATCTTCTATAGAAAATATTTATTTACAAATACTTATAGATATATACATGTGTGAATACATTTAATTCTGTCTTTCTATTCTCCTGTACCTTCGACTGGATTATTGTTGCTTATGACATATATTATTATATATATACAAATTTCTTATATATATATGTAATATATTTATATATTTATGTTTTGTACAATGAAATTTATTTGAAAATTTTTAGTCAAAAATCAAACTCATGCCGAACTGTCGTTGACATCCGTGCCTATTAAGGACAAATTTTTATTTGTGTGTTAAAAAAAATGAAATTTTAAAAAGGATATATATATATATATAAAATTTATTAAGGGCTTTTGGGGAGGGATGGACTGGCCGTACCCCCCCCCCCCATACCCTGATGTGGCTAAGAGACCGCCGGACAACAGGCTTGAAGACTACTGTGTGCAGTCCTTGCAGGGACTGCCTTGAGCAGTCCTTGCAAGGACTGCGATGACAGGCCTTGGTTTGCATGAGTTTTGTTTATATTTTTTTTATTTTGCATTTTTTTTAGTTTATTTTTAATTTAATATATATATGTGTGTGTGTGTGTGTGTGTGTGTGTGTGAATTAGATGCATAATTATAATTAAATGTTTTTTTAACAAAATACTAAATGTATAAATATTAAATATATTTATAAATATAGACACATATTTCTATATATATGTATATCATTGTAAATGTTATACTAAATTCTTGTGTTTTTAAATGTGAGGTGATGAATTTTTAAATAATATGGGTTAATGGGGAAGGGAAAAATGTTTTATATTTGATAGAGTAATTTGTGATTTGTAATTCAAAATTATCTTGTAATTAAATGAACTATGTTATCCTAGTGTGGAGGTTATTACATTACTCTATTCTTTAAGTCTATTTGACTTCCTTGTTTCCTTGAATTATCGTTTGATTTTAATGTGGGTACCTTGTTGTCTTACAAACCCTTGTTCCAGAGGCATGTTTTATATCCTTGGATGTTTCTTCTTGTACTACTGTGATCAGAATGTTACATGATTTTTAAGCAATATTATTTGGAAGGGTTGTATGAGAATTGTGGTCACTGTGATTATGAGTTATCACTAGATGGATTTTCCTCGCATGTCTTGATTTGTGTTATATGCCTTATACTTGATGGTACAACCCTTGCCTTATTTTGGTTTCTATTAGGGGTCTTAGGGAGAGTGGCTCTTCATAGGGGCCGGAACCTCAAAAGGAGGAAGAGCTCAGGATAACCCATGTAAGAGTAGTTAAACAAGTGATAACCTAAAAATAGAATTTAGGGGGAATGGGTAGTAAAACACACAAGATAATAAATATTGGATGCCTCATCTATGCATTAGGGCTATCATAGACTAATGATAGACTGAGAAGGCCGTGGTCGACAAAGTCGTAACCTTGTCCCCATGAGAGGTCATTGGCTCCGCATTAGCTACACTATGGTGCTGACGCCTCAAGTAGGAGGAAGGGCTAGGAGATCCATAGATGGGTGCCGGTGCCTCAGTTGGAGGAAGGGCCAGGAGATCCCATGAGAGCTATGCGATGACACTCTCCACTAGACACCCTTGTGCCTTGTTTCTTGTTGCCTCTGGAATTGTAATCTATATGTTGTTTCATATTATTTTGGAAATGATTTATGAATGTTCTTTGGTGACTTGTTTAATTGTTATTGCTTTGGTTAATTGTGATGAGTTTCATAGCTTTATCTTATTATGTTGACTCATGGATGTTGTTGCTTATGTCATTGTAATCTTTGAGTTTGTACTTTGTTGTTCTCTTGGATTCAGTTTTGACATTCATGGTCAGGTTCTCTTCCTTGTCACCTCTGAGCACAGGGGGTGAGTTATTTATAATTCACATGGCTGGGTGGAATGTGCTCCACACCCGTTGGGTTCCCCATCAGCATCCTATCTTCTCAACATTTTGCAGTTGGAGTCATACCAGTGTTCTCTTTGATATCTAGATGTTATTGTACTTGTATCATCCCACAAGTTTGGGGAATTGTATTGTAATCATTTATCAAATTATGTAATGTGATAATGATGATGTAATAGTTAGGATCCTTTGTGACATTATTATAAGACATTATTTTATGATTGTAATATGTGATGTAGTAATACTCTCACTCTTGGTTCATGGATGTACTCTTATTCGTGGTTATTATAATATTAATGGATATGTTGTTTATCATTATCTTTTACTTTCATTATTAGATGTTGCGATGTAACCTTGTGTGCCCCAAAGAACTAAGTGTGATGATGTAATATGTTATGTGATTATGGTTTAATGTTTTATTGCATGTATAATTGAATTGTTTAAAATAAAAATAAAAATATAGTTGTAAGGTGTGTTCTCTAGGGTTTGCACAATGGGCGTTACAGGTTGTTGTTGCACATAGTCACAGATGGAGGAGAGAGGAGGTTGGTGAGGAGGAGGTGGAGGATGTCAAGAGTAGTGGTGGTGAGGAGAGCATTGGTGAGGATGATTATAGCAGTGATGATGATGAGGGATATGGAGGTGGTGGAGATGGGGGTGGAGATGATGGAGGAGATGGTGGTGGAGGTGGAGGACCAGGTGTAGCCAGTGGGTCAGGTGGAGCTAGTGGATCAGTGCCAATTTTGGATGTCAGAGACCTCATGGTGCCTCATAAGAGGCGATCATTGATAGCCCCTGTAGAGCAATATGTGTGGATCAGTGTACCTTCACAACAACAACATACACAGATTGTGAGCCTATAGGTGCAGGTGCAAACCTTACAGGGTTAGCTATTTCAGGCTTGGGGTCTCTTATTGCAGACACAAATGTAGATGTAGACACATGCCCAGTCTCATGCGTAGGCTCTCTCTCAGGTATAGGAATAGTTAGCAGCAACTTAGGCACAAATTACCACTTTGATAGCCGAGAGAGATGCAGCTAGACAAGTTGCAGAGTAGGCCCAAACTACAGCTGAGAGATTATATAGATTGGCTGATGGTACATCTATGGCCGATTATGTGAGAGAGGTTCTCTGTGTGGGTAGAGAAGAAAAGTATTACAGGGGTAAATACCATGATTTTGTTCCCTCTAAGCAGAGAGTCAATTATGCCTAGTCTTGATCAAGCAAGACTTGTTCTAGGATGGTTAGTGCAGGTGTGACAATCTCTTTTGAGAGACCCGAGAGATCTTGGTACATTTGGTGGGGGAGGTTTTGGTCCAGCGATGCCAACACCATCAAGAGCTAGTACTACATAGCTCTAGGATTGGATTGTTTGATATATTTTGAGAGATGATGTATACTCTGGTTTTTTGATTTACAACCATTTTTGATGTTGTATCTCTTTACATATTGGACTTCATTGTATACTTGACATTACAATTTTTGAGATTTATATGATATGCGGCAGATTGATCGATCTATATGCGTTATGTGCTTCTATGATGGATGCATTTTCCTCATTTCTATATGCCATGTGATGATTTATGTTATGATGTTATGGATGCAATTTATGATCATGATGATATGCATTGATTTTATGATGTTTACATGTGATTATATGAATAATGATGATGTATGGATGCACGGTGATAGTTGTATGATAATGGATATATGTAAATGATATGAAAATGCATCTATATGTATGATTTTGGATATGATGTTTCTATGATATATGACATAATGATGAAGATGAATATGATATACTATGTATTTTTGATATTTCAAATGTAAATTATATGATGCAATGAATGTATAGATGAATGATTTAATATAATGATAATTCAAATGTATGATATATGATGCAATGAATGTAAAAATGAATGATTTAATATAATGATACTTCAAATGTATGATATATGATATGATGAATGGATGAAATGAAAATGTAAATTCATAGAGATTTGTTTTTGATTGTTTTTCTCATGCAAATTTTTCCTTATGATGTGTAAATGAAGAAATGGCATGATTAATGCAAAATATATGATCAAATGTTTGAATGATGAAATGCTATAATAGTGTTTCTAATGTATGCAATGGAAATTATTATGCGGCTACATGATAATGATGATGTTTTTGTTAATGTCAAGTATACTCAATCCATTAATGAGATGACATCTTTCTTGAATTCTTCACCAATCTTTGTAACAAATACTCTGCAGATGTAAAACTATTATGAATGCAATCTAATTTTCTATGCAAATCTACATACAAACATTGGCATCTTAACAGTCCTTTTATATTGCTTGTTATCATCATGGAGCTTTTAAAATGTTGAAAGTGAGTACAAGCATCAATGGTATAATTTAGACCAATGATGACCTGAGTACTTCTTTCATGATTTTTGATATTGCAAGGTAACACAAGCATCTAGGTATAATTGAACCGAGATGAGCTGAGCATTTTTTGTGTAAAAAGACAAGAATAAATGATTTTATTATGTGAATTGGAATGTCATCAGTGATACTTTTTAGAGCACGTCTCGCGACAATTCACACAATAAATAATTAATTCACAAACAATAGATAAAGAAAATATCATTCTTCTTCCTGGCTTCTCTAGTTTAATACATCATCGAGTTGCTCCAAAGAAATGATAACAATGATCAAAGTACAACAATTCAACCTCTATTTGAAGTATTTCATTCAATATTTAGATTAGATAATCCATTTTGAGTTGTTCTGATTGGTTTGATCTCAACTGTCATGATGCAGATGGTTGATTTTCTAATGTGATCCGATATTGATGTATGTTCCATGTTGATTTTCCCAATGATCATTGTGTTTGCTAAATTTGACATGCTGTTGTTTTTTAGTTTGTTTTAGCTCAAGTTTATTGCCTACAGGGTTAAGCCACAATAATGGTTTACAATTAAAAGGAGGAAGGGAATTTCATTTTTTTGTGTTTCAACTATGTGAAGGGGTTCGGTCAAATTGACACATTTGCATGAACCATCATAGAGGTTTGATTGAACCCCTTAATGTATAAACAAAAAATTAATATTTTATGGGGTTCGATCGAACAAGGGTTCAAACGAACCCCTTTCAATAAGGACTAAAAAAAATTGTCATTGTCGCTGACATTTATTTTCTATTCTGTGCATGTGTAGTGAATGACGAATGTGAACAGAGCTCAACCAAATGGTGAACAAAACTCCTAGGGGAAAAACATGCACCACCTCAAGCTACAGTTCATCAACCTTGACCTCCATAGCAGTAGGTTGGTAAACTTCAAATTGCATTTGTTTGAAAAAAATTTAAACCCTAAATGTGAAATGTTTGAAATTTGTAGATTTAAAATTGCATTTTCTTGAAAGTTTCTAAAGCCTTTTCAACAAAATTAATTTCTATTATGCTTTGATGAATGTTCATACCATGTTCCAAAGCTCCAATTTTGGCATGAGCAGGGAGAATGTTGAATTTGGCTTTGCAGTTGCCAATTCCATTTGCTTGAAAGCTTCTAAAATGTTATCAACAAACCCATTTTGTGCATATCTTGCAATCTTTACATTCCATTATATGACATTTCTTCTAGGTATTTTGTCAAACAATTAATGTGCCTTGTCTATGTTTCCACATTTTGCATACATTTCTACTACGATACCTGCCAATTGCATTTTCTTGAATGTTTCTAAAGCCTTACCTGTTAACAAATTTATTTGAGGCATTATATCAAACAGTTCATGTGCCTTCCACATTTTGCATACATGTCTACCAGGTCACTTTCAAATATAACATTTGGTAAAATTCCCCCTTCCTTGATGATTTGATTGATATCCATACCCTATCCAAAGCTCCCATTTTGGCACAAGCAAAGGGAAGGTTGTGGAATTTCACTTTACAACTGCCAATTGCATTTGCTTGAAAGTTTCTAAAGCCTTTTCGACAAACCCATTTGCTGCATAAAGTTGTTTCCATCACCATGTTTGATAAAATATAATGCAATTAAGTTATTAGTAACCATTGATGTTTATTACATTGTAGAATTCTAAAATTTTGATGTATCCTTGAACTTGTAAAATTCAAATATTTTATTCTTGTAATAAAATTTCCATAACGTTTGTACATACAATAAGAAACTTGGTAACATTGAAGAAAATCATTGAAACTTGCAATGTTATAAGGGAATTTGACTTGATCCCTTCTTGTGCATAGTCAAGCCTCATTGATCAATTCCTTGATTTTGATAACATTCAGAAGACAACAAGTAGCAAATGTGATCGGGATTATATGTATGTAATTATGCATAGTGCTTAAAATTTAAGATTTTGTGTAATGGAATGTGATGCATTGTCCATGTTAAAGAGACCTAGTGTAAGAAAGTTAGGGTTTTAAGATTTTTTTCATACAAGGGTTGGTGTAGTTGATGTGACTAATGCAAGAGATTGTGTAGTGATAATTGACTAATTATTTGTAAAAGAAAGACAAAGTTGGGTTTTCTTAAAAATGGATCAAATTTATAGATTTATTGAGGATATAGATGACCTAGGGTGATGTCCTTTTACACATGTCCTAGGGAATAATTTGAAAGTTTTGGTATAGAAATTGATGGGTAAAGACAAGTTGGAACTCAAAATTTGGGCAAATCCTCACCTATGAATTTGAACTAGGTCAAGGCACTTGCATTTTTGAATCTAGCAAATAAAATTTAATGTTCTAAAAGCTTGAATTAATTTTAGAAAGGATAACATGATATTTTTAAAGTACAAGCTTAAGTTTAAATCTTGCAAGAAAGCTAAATTGAAATCAAAATTAAATGTTTGATAGAAGACACCCATACAAAATAGTACAAAAGAAAGAGAAAAAATGTAAAGCATGCACTTGTAACCTATACAAGAGCATTAAAATTTTGAAATTAAACATAAAGAATAATAGGATTTATATTAAATACATGGGGCTATTATATAATATCAAAAAAGACTATTTTAAAGTTTAAATTTATATTTTAATTTTAGGGTAAATACTTTTGGTTGGATTTATGAATTAAAAATAGAAATTTTGAAAGGGCCCCACCCTTTTACAAAGACCAATAAAGAGACAAAAAAGGATCAATCATATTGTCATGGAACAACAACAAGAAAAATATAGTTGTAAGTTAGAAAAATAACATCCAATTAGAAATACTCCACCAATAGTGGCAATGTATCTAATAAAGAGGGTCATTTGCCCAAAAACATTAGTAGATCTATCATTTCACAAAAAAATTGAATCCAAAATTCTTCAAGGAACTATATCTTATTGTCAACCTTATCCTTTTCCATGAATGAACCTAGTTCCTTTCTAGTGGAGTTTCCATCTTTAGTTTCCAAACTTGAGACCAAAGGGAATAAAGGATTCCTATAATCTTCTGAACTTGAACCTTCTTCATATTTTTAAATTATTAGAAGGAATACCAAGAGGTGAATGTTGCAATTCAAGAGAATGGTAGAGGCAATGAATTCCAACTAATCCATCTCTAACATGATTCTTGTCTCTACTAGTCTCCTCTAAATTTCTCTTGACAAGACCTTCTAAATTAGTCATGTCTACAAGAGGACCAGCCACCCCTCGATTATGCCCAAAGGGAGCCTCAACCAAATCCTAAGGTAAACAAGGTTCCATCTTATCCTTATGCATTTTTTTCAACCTTGCCTTCCTCTAAAATTCCCACACCTATAAAATACATAGCTATCTACACATGAAAACATGGTGAAAACATAAGAAAATCCTATAGCATGACATGTTGAACCCAAATAACCAAATTCAAAAATAATTTAATCTATAAGTATAAATAGTTTGATGGTAGAAACTTTATACATATAAAAATATGATAAATGTGTGATTATTTTTCTTTCCAATCTATACATTTTTGATGTGCTTGGCTATATAATTGAGATGATCCACTCATAATGTAATGATAAAAATTTAGTATGTATGAAAGAAATATTTCTGAGACATCAAGCTACCATTCTACATAACTCTCATGGAAATAAGAATATTATTTTATTTTAAATAAAGAAATTGTGTGTACTCTATCTTGAATTACTAATTAATTTTAAATTATATACTTATAATTTAAAATAAGAGCATCCTTTGTAACATGGAATAGATAGGTTAATTAATGAAATAAAATTTGTTTTTATATTAAGAAAAAATTATAAATATATGGAACTCATACATTGATAAATTGACTAAGACAACTCTACATATGAGAATTAAGATGCTCGAATAATTTATATACCTTCTTTCAATAATTAACATTAGAGATTAATAATTGGATCATATTGTATAATCACACTAGAGACCAACAATGGAAGATTGAGAGTCTCAACTAATAATTCCACCTTATAGATAGCATTCATACTAGAAGCCAACAACTAAAGACCAAATTTCATACATAAAGTTCATATGTTATATATCATGCCTTTGAGGGGTCCACAAGTACCAAGAGCCTTTTGAAATCCTTCTCAATCTAAATGCATCCATTCCAAGACCATTGGGAGGTGGGTATCCCAAGTTCCTTAATTTCTTGTAGGAATTTAATCAAGAGTAGGACATTGTGACTTTGGCATGTAAATTTAAATCTAAATGCACATCCAAAAAATACAAATTCAATAACTAAATTTAATTCAAAAAGTGGGCCATCTATGGCCTTCTATAAACTTCTCGAAGATGTCATTCCCATAAATGATAAATTAAAAGTTAAGTTATGACTTCACCAAAATGACATGAAATTATCTTTCTAAGATGTCATATTTGCATAAATCCCTCAAAGAAATTTTTAACTAATTTTAAACACTCAAACAAATACATATATATGAATATATACTTCATTTATAAATTCTTGGAATATATCAATCCATCACAATTAAATTCTTAGACATCATGCATAATATTTTTGATGTATTCACAAAGCCACCTAGGGTCTCATAAAACTTGAGTAGGTGAATACCAATATGCATATCTAATGGTGGGGTAAATGGAGGGGGATTAGGAGTAAGTTCATATATATCTATTACTTATTTTGCAATCCAATATATTGGTTGGAGAGGTTGCATTTGAATAGGAGTGAAGATAAGGTCTATTAAAATATGACTCACCATCTTCTCTATTCTTAGGATTTTGGAGTTTATCAAAATATCCTTTGTCGATCTCAACCAATCTTTGCTTCAACTTTGAAATCATCCACACAATCCTCCCTGAAATATTCAATATGTGAAACATAATTATGAGGAAGATACAAATAATCCTTGACATAGCTTTTTGTATCAAAGGATAATATGGTTCTATAATTTTAAACTATTTCCAATTTTGAAATCTAAATACAATCAATAATCTATTTAATCGAACAATAATCATAATTTTAAGGAAAACATAAATTACTTGAATCTTTTTAAGGTCTCTCATTAGATTCTACTTACTCTAACTTAAATTTAAAAAACAACATTAAAATCCACAAAACAAATTTCAAAGACATAGTAAATTATTACAATATTATTTAAAAATCTAATTGTAATGAACATGTTATAGTAATAAATATTCAAATTTTAAATCTATGAAAATATATAACCAAATGATCCTTAGTTTTCATATATCATTTGTGATGAGAATGTTGAATATTATAATTTTTTAGGCCAATCTTTAGGCACTAATTCACCATTGTTAAAATGATCCTTAGTTTATTCATTGTTTTTTTCATGATTATAAATTTTTAGAATTTCTATTAAACCAAACTCAAAATAATGGTATAGATTAAGATTCTTGTCTTTATCCTACATTTGGGTCATGTTTGATTCTAGATTTATTATCATAATTAGAAGTTGTATAAATTGTTATTATATATTTTTTAACATATATAAAATGTATGGTTGGATTAGTGAGATATTTATAACAAGTATGCAATATGAAGTCAAAATTTATTAGATTTGATTCTTAATAAATTAGTTTTAGCAATTCGTTTTATAGCTTTATGCAATCTATAAGTTTAAATAGTTTGATGGTATCTAAACTTTATACATATAAAAATATGATAAATGTCTGATTATTTTGATTTCCAATCTATAATTTTTTGATGTTCTTGGCTATATAATTGAGATGATTCACTCATAATTTAATGATAAAATTCATCCTCATATGGAGGATTTTATATTATCTTCCATTAAATTCATTCTCTTTATGAGATTCTTATGGAATATTGATATTCTAGTGTGAATTCTTAATTTTAGACATATCTTAACTAGATAAATTTAGGTTCAATGAAGACAATAGAACTTTTTTTTCACTTACATAATCCTATTTTGAAGTTCATTTATGTTAACAACTATTAAATTAGATATTTTTATCCCCAATTATTTTCAAATAATTTTACACTAATCTTTGTTTTCTTATTATTTCTTTCATTGTTTCATTTAAAATTCGAACCATTTAAGGATGCTATGTTATAGATTATAGTTGTCTTCCAATTATTTTTAAATTTTTCAACCCTCTCATGGTCTAAATAATTTTACATTCAACAACCATGTCTAAAGTACATTATATACCCAACCTCTTCCCCTATTTAACACACTCATAAACCTTGTTACTAATCTCATTCGAAGAGGTGGAACAATCAATCTTAGAGGGATACTCATCCATAGGAGAGAGAAGGGATCCATCAATCTAGGCTCTAGTACTATTCTAGAAATAGTAGAACTAGAAGCTAGAATCCTAACAATGATAGCCAAGTTGGATGATACACAAGTTTTTGTTTTCAAGGGATTGGGGAACACTTATTGGGTGGGTATTATTTCCCCTTCACCACATTTTGATTAGGATTAAAAATTGAAATAATAAAATTCTCAAATTGGTATAAGAAAAAAATAAGCCCTTAGTGGAGGGGAGTTCATTTTTTTCCCATGTGCAACTCTAATAATAGATTTCTTAAATTACATGAGTAAATGAAAAGGGAAGCTAACAAGTCACATGCATCTAAGATTATTTATAAGATAAAAGTTATAGGATAAACAACATTTATAGTTTCCTTCTAGGATGAAATAAATAATCAAGTAGAAACATTTATATACTTGTGAGGAAATCATCTATATTTTCCTTCCTCTTGTATTTACTTTCTTTATGAGACTTCAAGCCCTTCATGGATAAACCACTTGTAGTAGCTCAATACCTTCCTCAATGGCTTTAAAGGTTAACCTTCTTACTTTTTAACCAAAATTTTAATAACATTCAATTTTGTGTAATTTATGTCCACTATTATCATTTTAATTCAAAATAATGTAAGAAATTTATATATTTATTTAAAAATTAAAAAATATTAAAATAATAGTTTTAAATTAATTGAAAACATGGTTGGACCCCTCTAATTTTGTGGAACTATTTCTTAAAAGCTATTTTAGTTGAATTTTATATAATAGGCAAAGGAAGCCACATATGGCATTAAGACCTTCCTTGATGGTCTTTAAGTTAGGAAATTTTTAATTTCATTCATGGGTATTGAGGTATTTTAAACAAAAGTTGTGTTTGGAAAAACGTATTTGGTACAAACTCCCAAAAAAATTAATGTTATATGTTTATGCTATTAGCACATGAAATTTTGGGCCTTAAAATAGCCACATCATCCCCATATTTTAATACAAATGAGACATTGAGGCTTTATGTCACTTATAATAGATCTACAATTATTGATATAGCTCCATTTAGATCAATCCATATATCCTAATTTCTATCAAATCATAGGGTGTCAATTTCAATAATTACACAATGAAGCACATACGATTTTTCATTTGCTAGTAGAGGGAACTATCTTATTATGCCAATAAAATAAAATATAGGTCCTCAATACTTTTCGTCTTTATTTTCCATCATTACATTGAACCTTATAAGAGACATCTCCATTGGTAATTATCTAATGCATAAAGACAAATAATGTCAAACAATAGCCAGGTTAATTTTATAAATAACTTAAAATAATTTATAACATGGGTAAATAGTAGAGTCAATCACATAATCTATCATATACTTATTAATCAAATTTCATAGATCATGTCTATTATTCTAATGATTAGCTTCCAAATAAAAGCATACTTCTAAATAAATTAAAGTGTTCAAGTATGGTTACATGTTACCAATTTTACTTCTTGTAAAATAATATAATCAAGAGACTCACTAGAAATTATATTTACAAGCTTATCATTTGTCTCATTTTCTTCTCTTATTTGTGCCTTCAATAATGACTAGATTGTTAGAATTGGCTATGGATGCCAAGATCTTGAGACCAAATGGAAAGTACAAAAGAGAGATGAATATGAAAAGAATAAATTGTATTCAATGTCAATGATATGCAACTTCTTCCCCATCATTCCATTCAGGATTTGAGGTTTCTTCAACATCCACCATTGGATTTGTTTCTTCCTAGTGGGAGACTCGTGGTTTGGACACATTTGTTGCTTCAGACTTCTTTCAGTGGTTTTGAGGAGACTTCATTTAGGGGGGCTATCAAGTCTCCATCATCACATCTCAGTCTTTGGATATTGTTCAACATCAGTTTTTGCATCATCTCCATTGACTATGGCATTTTCATCAAACAAGGAGACACATGAGAAAAATTTAGAGACATCATCAACATCCATCTTCATCCTTCCTTCCTTCAATTCCTATTTGGAATGGGAAGCATCACTACACTTGCACTTGGTTATTTTTTCATCCAAATGAGAGACAAGTTGTTTGTTGACATTGGATCTTGTTTTGTCTTCAGACACTTACCATCTCTATAGGTGATATCATCTTCTAGGGGGACTATATAGTCTCTCTCTTTCCTCCCTATGGGGGGGCTATTGCATTGTATCCATGTGACAAATTGTGTACTTGGGGGGTATTTGGGATTCCTCCATTCTTCCCATCCTATCTCACATTTTTTCTTTTTCATCTCCTTTTTGGAGAGGGGTTTTGTTCCCATTGGGTTTTCCCCTTTTCTCCAGTTGTGGGAGATTTTTCTGCATCGTTATGTAAATGGGTACCTAACATGGCCTCATAGCCGGGACCCATCATCGATCATTTTTGCATAAGTTAACTTAGGTCATGAATCATTTAGTCCTAGGTTAGTTTTTAATAAATCATTTAATAAATGGGGTAATGTCCCCTTCCTTGTTTGTAGGGATAAGATTCCTTCTAGAAGATGAGTTATCCTTCTAGAACTTATCTCAGCATTTAATAATCATCTAGATAGGGTTCACATGTTGTCACATGTTGTTAGATTATAACACTTGGGAACATCTGATGCATCTTAGGTCTTCTCTTTTTCCTTTATATTCAGGCATTTTGTTCATTTGTAACATATCAATTTCATATCATATCATCAATATAGAATCTCCATTGTGCATGCCTAAGTTTGAACACTTTCTGTGTGGTTGATTATCTTTCATGGCAAAGGTCCTCCATTGAATACTGCAACTTCAAGGACCCTGTGTGTAACGCTTGAGAGGTGAGAAAAAGCATTTTAAAGAGTCCATTTCGCTTTAAAAGGGTTTACAAGTAAATAATGTCACTAATAAGAGTTTTCAAAGTAAACTCAATGCAAAAGAGTTAATTAAATTACCTTTCTTGTATATAAAATATAACATTGCAATTCATCATGATTAAACACATGATCAAGTATAACAGTGCATGTTCATATATATATAATCATCCATGCTCAAAATAGATCAATAAACCAATAAATAATTATTCACATTCAAGTGAGATCAATAAATTCAATAAATACATTTGTATCAACATTACATCATAACCTTAATAACACATCTATTTCAATGTTGCTGTAACAAATGTCAAATACAATTACATTTTACAAAGGGCTTTACAAGCCATTCTAGTAGAATACACTAGTACATTCATAGTAAAAATAAAAACTCTGATCCTCCAACCGCCGTGACACCATCGGTCTTCTTGCGAGTTGGGCCAAGAGTGTGATTGAGATGCCTTTTCCGCCCAACCATGAAGTACATGACTTCCTCGGGTTCCTTCCTAACTCGAAGGAATCCCTGACCCTACATAAGGAGCCTAACAACCTGACACAATAAAATAGGAGGGAACTCTCGATGCATGCCTGCCTATATGCATTTCTAACATGAGAAAACATATTTCTTGCAATAGGAGGTGGCAGAGACTCAAATACATATATTTCTAGACTTTTAAAACAAATCCATCTATTTCAATGGTATAAGTGCTTGGCCAAGCATAAATAAAAACAAGTGGTAGTTTCAGAAAAGGTAAAACTACCATCTCTGTGGATCCACCTTCGACATCCTGTCCTAGAAGTTACCAAAATACAGTATAATAAATTGCAAAAATAGAAAGTTGTGCATTTTCCTTATAAGCTTCATGCATTTCATTGATTCTAAAAAGAATTTCTTTCATTTATCCATATCCACAAAATGTTTTTCAAACTGATTTCCATTCATACTTAGGTTTCAAACGAGAGTTTTCAAAACATCTTTTGAGTTCCATTTTAACATGTTGAAACAAAAGAATAGGTTGTAAAGTTTCAGTATTAAAATAAAATCTGCACTTTTCTTAGCATATTTTCTTCTGTTTAGTGAAGAAATCTGTTCTCACTCCAATCTACTCTCTTGAATCTTCCTGTTCAAGTTTGATTTTCAAATGTAAAAATGTATGTACATCATGATATTTCAGTGTATTAACACAAGCAGAAGTAATAATTTTCTGTATAAAATAGTGTTCTTAGATTTATGTATATTTCCATATCTTCAAGATTCAAGCTGATTTGAAAGTGAAATTCCCAATTTACTACAAGTTTCTGGTTAAAATAATATACAGAAACATGATAATTCTTTCAGAAAAACAGAGGTTTTGCATATGTGCATCTGTGTTTTCTATTGTATGCTAATATTTGGAAGTCTACATCTGTATGCAAACATAAAACTATGTAACCAAAAGAAAATCAGTAATTTACATGATTCCAAGAGCTACATTTTTGCATATTTCCAGCTTCAGGGATACTGAGATGTTTGTATAAATTTGTCTGAAATAACTCATATTTTTTAGATGGTTATAACTATATAAATTCACATTTATATATATATTTATACAGCTAAGTATATATATATATATATTTATATGTATAAAAATACAGATTTTCATAGCTGTTTTCATTCTCCCATTTCTCTGCCGCGCACACAAGAATGAATAGATTTTCTAGTTCAAAAATGAATTTTTGACACCCCAAAGGGATGTGGGAGACCTTGCCTCTCCCATAGGGAAGGCACGGGCTGTGAGGAGGCCACGCCCTCTCCATAGGCCACGGCCTGTGGAGGGCGTTAGCCTCCCCACAGTGCCGTCCCTTCCCTTGGGAAGGGGCTGGGGATTGTTCCCCTCCCACACAGTTAACAATGAAAAACTCAGAGCCAAATAAAACTACGAATACAACAATATTTCATTCAGACTTTTTGAAATAATATCAGATCAAGGTTTATATGTGGAATTTTGTGTATATGTATATGTATATATATATATGCATAGGAATGCAAATTCATGTATATATATGTCTATCTATTTATATATTTTTTATATGCTTTCATTCCTTTCAAGATATTTTGTATAGAAGAAAAGCAAAAGAAGATAGAATCATGAAATACAGATTACTAAAGAATAATACCTCATTCTGGAAGAAAGAAATTGGACATTTTCTCACAAGGTAAATAATTGAAGATAAAGTTTTTCCCCAGATTTTAAAATACAACTTGAAGAAATTTTCTCAGGCATTTGTATACATTTCCTCAAAATCTTGCATACAAATTCTCTAATTTTTATGCTAAAATTCAAACTGGTTAAAAAGAGAAGAATGGAAGAACCTGGTAATTATTCCAGCTGTAGATGTCCAAAATTCCTTATTGCCTCCCCTTCCTGAGCTGGTCTTTCTGGAGAAATTCCTTTTCTTTCCTGCCTTTTGATTCCTTAATTTTCTATTAACTTCACCCCCAATTCCTTGCAGGCCTTCAAAATTGATAAAAGAAATAGCTTCTTGGCAGCCATACACCCCCAAACTTCTAGAGAATATTGTTTTTCAAGAAGAAATTTCAAGAACCGTTTCTTTACGGGAATGTCTTTTCCTATTCTACATTAATTTCCTCTCTTATTAAACCCTAATAGAAATTAAAACAAATGCAATTAAAAATATTTCTATTTTATTTCAATTTCATAAATAAATAAAATATAATAAAATATTTCTATTACTTGCACAAAAATTAGATAGGTAATTCAAAAATACTTTCTCCATAAACACATATTCCATTTGGCTTGTCATTTAAATATCACAATTAAGATAAATTTAGAAATCATAAATCTTTTAAAACTACAATTAATAATTAATTTATATTTATGTTATTATTTTATTATTTATTTATTTTATCGATTCATTATTTATTTATTTTGCAAATAATTCAAAGCAATCCATTTAGAATAGACATTGCCTAAATGAAACTATATGATTCTAGGTGTTGTGTGTGTGACCGAGAGTTCTTCCTCTTTTACCCTGTCGGGAAGCTAGCCTTCTTTCCTCAATCACACTCTTGGTCTTTGACCACCTGCAACTCAAGTGCACTCAGGCACGCAACAACGAAATTGTATTAGTAATTGATATAGAGATATAAATCAAAGCAATAATTAAATCAATACTTCAATTCTTGTTCTATCTTACATATTTCAAAATAAAATGCATTCATAATTTCAAAAATACTTTTCACATTTCCACACCAAAGCATCATATTACTCTAGCACACACCATCATTCATAAAATAAATCCACACAAAGCCATGGACAAAACAACATCAAAGTTTGAGACGTGACACTGTGCATCCATAATCTCAACATGGATTTATTTTACATGACCACCAATGTTAAGTAATGATGCTTTGTGTGCAATCTAGTAATTTAAATTTTACAACTATTTTAGATTATGTTTTAAATTTAAATTTTAGAATTGTTTTAGATTATGTTTTGTGTACAATCTAGTAATTTGAATGTTTTGAAATTATTAAAAACTATGATAGATGTTGAATGGTTTTTTGTTAATGGTATGAAAATATTATTTATGAGTAGATGAATTATTACAATTGTTTTAGTTTTGTATTCCTTTTATCTAGATATATTATTTACCAAGGTCTCATTGCTCTTTTAGGTGTACATACATATATATAACATGGCAAATGCAGATCATGTTCCATCTCTAGATTCTTTGTTTGCAAATACCACTAATGAGATCAAAAATTGAGAGACTCATTAGCACAGGGTGAAAACCCAAGGATATATTTTGAACCATGCATGTCAATATTACATAGTTTAGAAAAACTAAGAGATGAACTTGAGAGGACTAGTGCATTTTCCCCAGATAGATTAGCTACTATTCTTTCCTGCATGCGGGAAGAAGTACATGGTGATGTTCCCCTTAAACAAATACAGGATAGTGTAACCAAAGAAATGATAAAAAACACTTATTTTCCTTTTTATCAAAATGTACATAAGGTTAGGGGATACCAGGTCACTAGATGTATCGATCGTGCTATGGCTGAATTTATTTACCCACGATTTCTCACAACACATGGTCAATACCCAAACAATGACCATATTCCATTATATTTTGTTCAGTAGTTGTATGTTGAGGTCCATTTGGGCCTCAATGTTAACTACTTGGACATTCCACCATATGCTGGTTAGGGGCATGGTAGGATTTCCCATAGGCCCACCAATCATCGAGTAGATAGACTTGCCCTAGTGTTTAGGGCATTGGTTGGTGAAAGGTCTCCTGCTCTCACCCCAACTCTAGCCCCCATAGCAGATGAGGTTGTTGTTGCTTCCCAAAAGGAAGCAATTGACACTGTAGGTGACATTGCGGCTACCACCACTAGGATATCTAATGATTGTGTAGGTCCGTATTTGATGTCTAGACATTCTCGATCCATGCCATGTTTAGCATATTGGACCACCATGGATCCTTTTCAATGGTCAACATCCCTACTCCTATATAGCTTGATGCACTTACAAGAGATATGGCATGCATGACTCTGCATTGTTTGGTTGAGGACTTGTTGGAGGCATATGCCCACATTGCATTAGACAATGGGAGAGCATGTCAAAGATCATTTGGAACACAGATTCTGTTAAGCTCCAAGATCCCATCACTCTTAGCCAAGCACTAGTGCGCATTAGGATCCACCTATAGTTCATTTGGCAACTACACAGACTATGGGTTTTATTAATATGTTGATTGGTTCTAGTTCATCATCGCCGATGCCATCTCACCTTCATAGTCCTCTACATTCATCATTTTTGGCATGACATGAGATAGATTGGATGGATGCAGATGTTGATTCGTCGCTTGACCATTTAGTGGATATGGTGGAGGTGATCATTTCAGAGGACTTAGGTCATCTGATATTAGATGATGTGCATGTATGTGTGTATGTGCATGTTTCAATTATTTTTCAATTATTTTTAAATTTTTGTTTTAACTAGATATTCATGTAAGTTGATATATATGTATATATATTGCTACAGATGGACATACCTCATGTCACTCCTAGCCTTGGTCTAGATCGTGTACATGATCGACGTGACTCTATGGATGAATCTGCTGCCAGTGGACATGTGAGTTTTAAATTTTTATATATACACATGTATATGTACATGAAATATGTATGCATAGATCTAGATAGATATTTAAAAATACAAGTTCATTTAAAAATAACTTTCATAAAATTTATTTAATATAAATTATATGTATTGAAACATTTTGTACATAATTTTATTTGCAGGGCTCAGTGATAGGGAGGCTGTAGGAAGCAATCACAGATTCCTGCACTAGGCCTTGTCATAGACCTCCTTAGTGAAATTTCTATTCCACCTAACCTATAGGAACTCTAACTTTTCTGAGTTCCCTTGGTTCTCCTGCCAACCTCACTACCTTGTCAAGCTTGCAACTACCAAGCCAAATCTTGGTGCAATGACTCCTTTCTTCCTTAGACTTTTATGCATCCAAAAGACTAATCTTCCCTCAATACATGAATGAATCTTGCAGGGGTGAGGGAATGTTTTCCAAAACTCCAAAAAAACCTCCTATGGTTTCTGGAACTTCACTTAGACTCCATCTTACCAACACTTGCATGAAGCCTATTCCATAGGTTTTGCCCTTGAGCCACTATTTGGTCTCTGAAAAGGGGTAAATTGCTTTTCCCTCCTAAACCCACCAAAGAAATGTGGTTCTTGGCTTAGGAAATGTGTTTCCCTTGTCTACAGCTTCAAGATTTCTAGGGTCTTGGCTCTGTCCAAGCCGCACTTTGCCCTCATGCAAACACTGCCCAAAAAACTAGGGTTTCTAATTGTCCAGAACCAGTTTTAGGACTGGTGAAAATTTATCCTCCTAAACAGATTGATGGGCTCTTCTCCTTGTCACCATATGTGGCCAAGACCTTCCCCTAAATTCTCCAAAAATAATTTTTTGAAAATATTTTCTCCCCTGCAAGTTATCAACGCTGTTCTGCAGCCTTTCCTAGCCGGGCTCTTCACTGGCTCGCCTAGGGCAAGGCTTTTCTCATAGCTCCTGCAACCAAAGAAAACCTAACACATACCACTAAAATATGTATAGAGATGGAGCCTAACCACGTTCCCAACAATTCCATACTTCTAGGTACGGAGGGAATGCAGCCTAGAACTCCATTTTTACACAGTTCTAGTCAATGTTTGCCTACGGAATAGGATTCTACTTACTGGAAAACTTGTAATAAACAGAACATGGGATCAAATAGTAACTAAAAGATATCATAGTAAAATGCCAAAGCTTTATTCATTCTCAGGAAATATCATGTACAAGAGTGTATCACAATGCGTACAACATAACTCATTCAGAATCATCACATAATCAATAGCAGCATCAATATATCTTCTGACTATTCCCACCCGACTACATATAACGCTCGGCGGTGGTTAGACAACCAACCGACACGACGTTTCATAACATCATTACATTAACACTAATCTGAACATGTTTTGCCGAGAGTACATGACATTACATGACATTATTATTCTTTACTAACTATTGTTTTATTTGACAACTGCCGAGTATGACCGAGGCCGACTACGGCCGAGGCCAACTACGGCCGAGGCCAACTACGGCCAACAACAAGTAAACGACAAGTAAAATATCCGACTAACATCATCCCCCCCAAAAAGAAAGTCGTCTTCCAGACGACAGATACAACATGATAAGATTACTGAGAGGTAGGGGGAAGGGAGTGCGTCCCTGGATGCACCGATGACGTCGGAGTGGTGGAAGAATGCTCTGCTCTCAGGCACCTCAGCTCCTCCGTGCGTGTATGAAGCTGCCGATCAGCCAGGATCTCCCTCTCCCTCGCCGCCTTCACCATCCGGGCTGCCTCCATCAGTTGGCTCTTTTCCTGTCCTGCCTCGGCATTCTTGGCCGCCAACTCTACCTCTTTGGCAGCTAACTGGTCCTCCAATGCTTTCATTTGCTGCTGCCAGGCTGCCTCTTTCTGCTGTGCCTCCTCTTCCAAGGCTGTCACCCGAGGCTCCAAGATCTCCAATCGGGCTCCCCTGTCACTGGCAAGCTGAGATTGCTCAGTCAAGTTATCCTGAATGCTCTTGATGGTCGCAGTCGACTCGTCCTTGACCCGCTGAAGAAGTCTATAAGCATCCACTCGGTGAGATACTGCTACATCGGTGGAAAATCTTTGGCGCTTCATCAGAAGAAAAACATCTCGGAATGCCAGCTCGATGTAGTATAGACTCTCCAAGACGCCTGCATCCCGTCCCACTAGCCTCGGTGGCCGACCTCACCAAGCTCTCATCATGGCAGGAGTTTCTCCTGCTGGCCACCCCTCGCCAAATATCCTAGCAAACTCTGCCTCACACCCCATCTGCATAAATCCCCGAATTCGGTGAACCTCCTGGCCTACCAGAGGCGATCGACCAATCCTCAGGTCCCTGGAAACCTGTCCCACCCGGATCATCAATCTGCCCATGTGCTCGAGCTCCTCCACATATCTCTGTACTGTGCCTACCGGATCCGACGGGTCTGGCTGAGACATTTCCACGACGAAGCCCTCTGTGGAGGCGCCTTCCCCGTCCTCCTCGTCATCCGAAGGTATGCAATGTTCCATCTCCTCCTGGGGCTGTTCCCCGTCTGCCGGCTGAGGCTCCTGAATGGCTGTCTCTGGTGCCTCGGCTATGCTCACCTCCGGAAGTGCAAGTGTGTCTTCGCCGATCCTGGCCGTCTCACTCTGCTGGGTGTGAATGATCGGCCCCTCTTTATCCCCTTGTCCCTCCAAGGGACTCTTCTCCTGCTCGTCTGGCTGGTCGGCTGGCTGCTCATCCACGTCGAGAGTGAGGCCCACCGACCCCAGCCAACTGTCAATCTGTGCAACCCCGGGTGCTCCTGGGGTTGGAGTCGTCTCCTCCGTGGCCTCAGTCATTCCCCTAACTCCTGCCGAGGTTACCACTCCTATGGCTGCCGATGCTGACGGTGGTGTAAGAGAGCAAACTGTCGGCAATATCTCCACTGAGGCAGTGGAACCTGCTGCTGATATGGTAACTGCCCCCTGTGATGTGGTGGTGAGAGGTGCCCATCCTGGCAATGCTCCCGGCAGTGAAGCGGCTACCCTCAACATCCGTCCGGCTCCAACTGATGCAACGGGGAGGGTGAACGTGACCGAGTGTGTGCTCTGGCTGGTTGGCGGTGTCGGAAGAGTGAATCCTGCTGGCTACAATACTGGTATGTCAATCTCGCCTGCCTCCTGACCCCCGATGGCAACAGATACTTCCTCATCGGCCGGTGGACTCGACTCCGATGGCAAGGAGGATAAGTCAATGGGCTCCTCTCTGTCTGATGCATCGCTCTCCTCTGAGGCCTCCTCCTCCGATGTTTCCTCTTCCACCGATGCCTCCTTCCGTTTCCTCTTTTTCCCCGAGGCTGTGCCCTCGCTGGCTTGCTTTGCTTCCAATTCCGACCAGTAGAATACGGTAGGCCATCCCGGGTCCAGGTGAGTGAGTGGCCGCAACCGACCCCAATTTCCCTCGGGCACCTGTGTGTGCACGGCATCCAAAAAGAGAGCTATGGCGTGCTGAGTCATATAGAAGGCCTTATGCCTCTGCGCCAGAAAATCCCTTATCCGCTCCGTGAGTAGCCTCGCCCAGCTGTATACTCGGCCAACCCGGAGTCCGATCATGAAATCCACCTGCCATAAGGCAATGTCCGACGCTCAGCTAGCCCCTGTGAGTCGGCACTTCATCAGGTCAAGCAAACATTTCCATTCTGCCGTTGCTAGGGTGACTCTTCCAGAGGCCTCGATTGCCAGTATTCCATATGGTATGCTGTTCTTCGGCTGACAAGTCGCTTCGACACACTTGCTTGAACAGCAGTTCTTTGTGTTCCTGCGTCATTTTCTTGGGCTTATTAACCCCTATTCCTGAAGCTGGGACGCCGAACACCCTCTCGAAGTCCTGAGGCCAGAATGAGACGGTCACTTGGCAACCTCTGTAATCAATGACAGACTTGTGCGTGTGCCTGCAGTAGCTCTCCACCATCGCCTTCAGCCAAGGCTCGAACTCCCGAGAACTGAAAAAGGGCACGAGCACAGCCTTGTCCACCCGAGCGTGTCGAAGCGCAACCTTCAGAGAGTGGTCGTACAGAGTGCTTCGCCACCATTGCTTGCACTCGTTACCGGTCAGGTTCTCCCATGTTATCGTGTCATTATCGGCATCCATTTTTTTTCTTTTCACAGCCGAGACTACCTTTGGCTGGTACTGTATCGCTTTCTTGCCCTTGTCCATCTTTCTGTCAATTCGACGATTTCAGCCGACTTTATAACTCTTTCTATCAGTTCGGCAATTCTAGCCGACTTTATAACTCTTTCTGTCAGTTCAGCGATTCCAGCCGACTTTATAACTTTTTCTGTCAGTTCGGCAATTCCAGCCGACTTTATAACTCTTTCTGTCAGTTCGGCGATTCCAGCCTTTATAACTCTCGAGACAGTCGTGAAAACTGCCGAACTGCCGAAAGCTGCCGAACTGCCGATGAAAACTGCCGAACTACCAAAAACTGTCGAACTGCCGATGGAAACTGCCGAACTGCCGATGAAAACTGCCGAAGTGCCAAAAATTGCCGAACTGCCGAAAATTGCCGAACTGCCGATGGAAATTGCCGAAGCGCCAAAAACTGCCGAACTGCCGGTGAGAACTGCCGAAGTGCCAAAAACTGCCGAACTGTCAAAAATTGCCGACCTGCCGATGGAGACTGCCGAAGTGCCGAAAATTGCCGAACTGCCGATGGAAACTGCCGGGAGTGCAAAAGCGCGAGCGCGGTGAGAAGCTAGAAGTGCAAAAGCTATGAGCTAGAAAGTGCTCGACTTCTTAGATGGAGGCGCGGCGCAAATGATACGCCAAGGCGTGCGGTTTGGATGAATGGCCCGTGCGAACGTGGAATCCCGAGGCCCGTATTGTTTGAAAATGATGAAACCCGCACAATCTAAAAGATGCTGCGAATTCCATACAAGTTCCCCGAATAGGCGTCTGCGTCTGAGATTCTTCTGCTGATCTTGAGAGCCGTACAGATTCTCCTGAGGCAATGTTGTGCTGAGGCCGTATGGATTCTCCTGAGGCAGACCTGTGCTGAGGCTGTATGGATTCTCCTGAGGCAGACTTGTGCTGAGGCCATACGGATTCTTCTGAGGCAGACTTGTGCTGAGGCCGTACGGATTCTCTTGAGGCAATGTTGTGTTGAGGCCGTACGGATTCTCCTGAGGCAGCTGATGCCGTACGGATTTTCTTGTAGTGCTGAGGCCGTACGGATTTTCCTAAGGCAACTGATGCCGTACGGATTTCCTTGTGCTAATGCCGTACGGATTTCTCTGAGGCAATTGATGCCATACGGATTTCCCTGTGGTGCTAATGTCGTACGGATTTCTCTGAGGCAATAATGCTGTACGCTTTCAATTCTGGCACCAATTTCACTCTGGAAGAGCCGTACGATGCAAGACTTGACAATTTTTTTCAGAGCCAAGGGCCGTACTGTTTCCACTGACAATTTCTTAATTTGCAAAGGTCGTACATTTTCCACAGGCAAATAAAATGAACACTGGAAAAGGTGACAATACCGTACGGTTTGGAGGTCTCTTGGATGCCGTACGATGCCAAGTTTTGAGTGCCGTACGAATGGTGAATGTCGTACGTCCTTCACAAGCTTCAACTTCTGGCGTGCTGTCTGGTAACTGAAACCTCGTACGTCCTCGCAATCCTTCAGGCGCCGTACGATTTCTCCTTCTGGCGGATTATGCTGTATGTGAAATCCTGAATGCCGTACGACTTCCTTCTCTGTCTTCTGCAGCCGTACGTCTTCCTTTGTTCTCTGTAGCCGTACGCCTTCCTCTGTTCGGCAATTGATTAACTCGTGCGAATTTTTCCTTCCTTCTTTTTTTCTCCTTCCTGCTGCTTGTTCAAGTGGCCGTACGGTTTTAGGTTTTATATTAATTTCACCTCTTTCTTTACTTCTTGGCCGTACGCCTTGCTTCCTCTTCGGGTTTTGACCTTTTTTAATCTTCTTCCCTTTAATTTGTCGTCTTTTACTTTCCTTGCTCCATTTCCCTTTTGGCCGTACAGATTTTTTAATTCTCCAGGCGTATATTTTAATCTTCCTCACTTTACTTAATTTAAAATTTCTCCTGATGGCCGACTTATTTAATTTATTATTTAATTTATTCTCCCTTTGTTTGCTTTCTTTTCTGACTTCTCCTTGGTTTCTTCTCATTTTCTTGTCTTTTTCTTTTTCTTCCCATGCGCCTTGCTCTTCTTTACTTACTCCGTTATTTTCTTTTATTTTCATAGCTTCTTTTCTATTTATTTTTATTTTTTCCAACTTCTGTTCATTTTCTCTCTCCTCCCTTCTCTCTTCTTTTCCATTTTCCCTTTCATCTATTTTTTCTCTCTCTTCATCTCTTTTCTTTTTTTCTAATTTTTTAATTTTTTCATACTTTTCATTTTTTAATTCCAACACAATTTTTTCATCTCGTACCTGTTCAAACTTGTGGACTGGCGTATCATCTAGTGTTGATACTCTTTCTTTGTACTCTCCGTTCTCGGTCGAAAATGTTTCACTGGTCAAGCCATTATCTTTTTCTACTTCCCCCTCCTTGACCTGCAGCATGTGGCAATCCGGGTGGAAGACTTCATAATCCTCCATCTGCCAGTGAAACAGTCCGCTCAGTGAACTGGTCTCATCTTCCGAGCAACTGCCGATCTCCAATACCCCTTCTTCATCTGGTTCCATTGTCTTTCTCTCATCATCATCTGAGTCTCCTCCAGATTTAGATGCCGAAGATGCCAGATCTTCACTGACGGCCTGGTTCTTCAGATCAATGGTGTATTTCCTCCCCCGATTTTCTATTGAGAGTGTATTTCGCTTCCAGTTGTGAGTTGCCTTGGCAGCAATCAGCCATCCCCATCCTAAGAGTGCATCGTATGCCTTCTTCTCCATTGGGATGACTACAAAATTCAACAGAAACAGCTGTGTGCCGATCGAGACCTTCTGCTCCATCAGTGTACCCAGTGGTCTGATGCCGTGTTGATCTGCCCCTACAAGGTGAAATGTCGGGGGCCAAAGAGTCGGCTTACCCAGACACTTCCAAGTCTCCTCTAGCAGTACGTTTACTCCTGAACCACCATCGACGATAGTATTAGATAGTTTCATGCCCAAGATTTCCATCTCGACGACGGCTGGTTTCCTCCCGATGCTTACTGCTAGGAGCATTGGATCCGAAGTCTCGGCTACCACTTCTGGCGTACGTTCTAGTGAACTCTTTGGAAGATTTTCTCCAATAGCATTGGTAAGTGCTACTTTGAGAGAAGGCATTGTTTGCAAAAGATCAATTACCTTAATGGGTACGGTTGTGTGAAGCACCTGCCGTACGATATTTTTCTCTGACTCTGACTGTAGCAACGTACTGGTAGCTTTATGGTTCTTGCCTTCATTCGCCATTGCCTCGGCTATTTTTGTCTTGGCTTCCTGAAATCTTTCTTTCTCCATATGAGGATCTGGATAATTTGCTCGTTTTGACTGTGCTCTGGTAATCGCCAAGACTTCTTCGTCAGCTACCTCTAGCATATTGATACTTCCTTTTTGCTTCGGACAGTCGGTGTCTTCATGATCACCCGGTCCACACCACTTGCACAGTTTTCCCCCGTTGCCTTGGCCGCTCTGACAATCCCGCGCAAAGTGACCCCATTCACTACAGTTCCGGCATTGTATCATCGGTCGTCCTTTGCTATCGTACTGTATCATGTTTCTCAGACTTCTATTGCTTCGGTAACCTCCATACGTTTACTCCTGAACCACCATCGACGATAGTATTAGATAGTTTCATGCCCAAGATTTCCATCTCGACGACGGCTGGTTTCCTCCCGATGCTTACTGCTAGGAGCATTGGATCCGAAGTCTCGGCTACCACTTCTGGCGTACGTTCTGGTGAACTCTTTGGAAGATTTTCTCCAATAGCATTGGTAAGTGCTACTTTGAGAGAAGGCATTGTTTGCAAAAGATCAGTTACCTTAATGGGTACGGTTGTGTGAAGCACCTGCCGTACGATATTTTTCTCCGACTCTGACTGTAGCAACGTACTGGTAGCTTTATGGTTCTTGCCTTCGTTCGCCATTGCCTCGGCTATTTTTGTCTTGGCTTCCTGAAATCTTTCTTTCTCCGTATGAGGATCTGGATAATTTGCTCGTTTTGACTGTGCTCTGGTAATCGCCAAGACTTCTTCGTCAGCTACCTCTAGCATATTGATACTTCCTTTTTGCTTCGGACAGTCGGTGTCTTCATGATCACCCGGTCCACACCACTTGCACAGTTTTCCCCCGTTGCCTTGGCCGCTCTGACAATCCCGCGCAAAGTGACCCCATTCACTACAGTTCCGACATTGTATCATCGGTCGTCCTTTGCTATCGTACTGTATCATGTTTCTCAGACTTCTATTGCTTCGGTAACCTCCAGGGGATGCATTGCTATTGTACTGGGGCTTTGGTGGTGTGTTCGGCGGTGTCAACGGTTCTCCCTGCGTGAAGAGTACTTGTGCACTTCTGGCTTTTAAGTTGTATGGGAATTCCTTGACAGAATGTCCCATCACTTAGCAGATATTGCAGAATAAGTTCTTGGGACAGTTCGCCTTCGTGTGACCTTCCCCATTGCAATCCGTACACCATAATTCTCTGGCTTCTCTCGTACTCTCCTTGTCGGCCTTCAATTCTTTCATCATTCGCATCATATCTTTCCTGAGTGCTTGTACAGTCTTGGGTTCACCGTCGCTGTCATCCGTACTCTCCTCGTCGTCTGTCTTCTTTTTCCCCGGAGGATGTTTTATTTTCACTTTCTATGTCCATTGCCGATTGTATGCTTCAGCGTACGACGAAGGAGGTACGACTTTCATTTTCTTTCTTAATGGCGAAAGCAAGCCCTCGATGAACCATCTTTTCTTCAACCCGTCAGCCGGCTGTGCCTCCAATTTACCCAGCAAGTCTTTGAGTCTTCGGTTATAGGTCCGCACACTCTCGTGCTTTCCTTGCTTGGTATTGTATATCTCCGCAACGATCTCGCTGTCATCTCGAAGAAGTTTGAACTCCTCCTGAAAAGCTTTTTTCAATAAACTCCATGTAGCTCTCTGTGCTTGGTCCAATTCCGAGTACCAATCAATGGCACTCTCTCTGAGTGTTGCTGGAAATGCCCTTAGCCACTGGTCGGGATCATCCTGCCCGCTGGCTATCCAGATTGTCTCACATGTCTTGCAATGCCGTACGGGATCCTCAGAGCCATTCCCCAGGAATTTCGGCAACTTTTGCCGATCCGGATGAGCCATCTTTACCGGTTGACCTCCTTGTTGACCTCCTTGTGTTTTGGACCCGATTAGACTAGTGGATTCCTCGCTACGTCCCTGTGCGTCACCAGCACTCTCGGCACGTACGAGTCACTGCCACGTCCTCCGTCAGCGTCCGCAACACCGTGGGTCTCCTCAGGATCCCGCCGATGCTCTCTCTGCCCTGGGGTCTTAAGCTCTGGCCTTCCCCTCCTTAACTCGTCTTCGTCATCCGAGAGTGACAACTCTCGAAATCGTCTGATGCTACTGTTCAATTCATCTTCATTGTCATAGAGATTATATTTTCCTGCGTAAGGGGTGCTGCTGAAGGGGTCGTCATCCCTTCCTTCTATCAAACTGTAGTGTGCTCGTTCAATAGATGTGTCTATTTTTTGCAAATTTTCATATGTTCTTTTTATGCTCTGATTAATTTCAATTAAGTCCTCATCTAGTTCCTTACCGACTTGCCTTAGTCGTCTTCGCCGATTTTCTTGCTCTTGTAGTCCGAGTGATCACCGAACTTGCTCTTCCGAAGTCCCGTGCCCGTCAGGTACTCTATTCTTATCTTTGTTTGGCCATACGGGCATTTAGTTGTTCAAGCGATCATTGCTGGTTGCCGGAAGTGCGGCGCTGATTAGTATCACGTTCTTCCTCTTCCTGTTTGTTTCGGTCTTCACAACGTTGCACGATTTGCTACCTTCGGCGCTCACGGGCTTCTTCCTCTCGCAAGTCTTGCAGAATAATGAAATGGTGGGCCAGAAACATGGGCATGCGGTTTAGAAGATGGTTCACCTTGTCGTTCACTTCCAGCCGATCCCAAATGACTTCCTCAGGGATCTCCCGAATGAGGGATTCCCTACGTACGTGGTTACGGAGTGAGATTTTCCACAAATTTACCAAATCTTCTGTCAATGAGTCTTCTCGTTCCTCATTAGCATTTATCGGTTCTTCCGCTGGTTGACCCATTACGTTGCCATGGTGGATGATGCCCTAGTCCGTTCAGGCAACGGTGCCAAATGTTTGCCTACGGAATAGGATTCTACTTACTGGAAAACTTGTAATAAACAGAACATGGGATCAAACAGTAACTAAAAGATATCATAGTAAAATGCCAAAGCTTTATTCATTCTCAGGAAATATCATGTACAAGAGTGTATCACAATGCGTACAACATAACTCATTCAGAATCATCACATAATCAATAGCAGCATCAGTATATCTTCTGACTATTCCCACCCGACTACATATAACGCTCGGCGGTGGTTAGACAACCAACCGACATGATGTTTCATAACATCATTACATTAACACTAATCTGAACATGTTTTGCCGAGAGTACATGACATTACATGACATTATTATTCTTTACTAACTATTGTTTTATTTGACAACTGCCGAGTATGACCGAGGCCGACTACGGCCGAGGCCAACTACGGCCGAGGCCAACTACGGCCGAGGCCAACTACGGCCGACAACAAGTAAACGACAACAAGTAAAATATCCGACTAACAGTCAAAACAACAAATAAGGAAATAAAACACAGAATTTACAAGAATGGATGAAACGATGGAATAGCTACAAAATTTGCCAAAATAAACTTCCAGAGGCTTCTCTACATGCTAAAAAAACCTAAAAAATGCCTCTTTTAATTCATTTAGTTGCTGTTACACCAACAAGAACAGAAAACACAGAAAATAAGACAAGAACGATGTTTTCTTTAATTTATGGAAAAATAGTCCATACAAAAAACTTATAACCCACCAAATAGGTCTTGTAATGCCTTAAATATTCCTCCCCAACAATTTAGGTTCTTGGGTTGAGGCTTAAATGAGCTAAAAATGCCTTTTTGTAAAACCCGCTGTGTTTTCAGACATTTAACAATTTTTCACTATTTAGCAAAGTGAGCCTCTAAACTCATTGGAAACTTGACACGCTCTTTCCAAAAGACCAAAAAAAAACCCTAAGAATCTAAAATAATGGTCAACATGACCTTATGATAGCACAACAAAATTAAAGAACTCAAAAACAAAATAGTCCTTTGCCTAGTGCTCGTGCACCATTCTCCCCCTCTCAACAAAAACGACTAAGGAATGGTGGGAGAGATCAGAGACATATCAATGCCTTGATTCTTAAAATCTGCTTCTTCTACCCAGGTAGCTTCAGATTCATGATTATCCTTCCATTTTACAAGATGCTCCATGTACACCTTGTGCCTTGTAGTCTTTTTCACTCTTGACTCCAAGATCTTCTCTGCTTGCAGCTTGTCTAGAGTTGGTATGGACATGTTGCTGATGTCCTTGAAGATTTCCTTACTATCCTGATCCAGATCCTTGACTGTCCCTTTATACTTTATCAGATCAGCCACATTGAACACTGGAGAGATGCCCAAATCTGATGGTAACTCCACCTTATATGCATTCTTGTCATATTTGGCCAATACCTTGCATGGACCCACTCTTTTCATCTGTAACTTGGTTTCCATTCCATTCTACAATCTAGATTTGTTGAGGTGGACCATCACATAGTCCCCAACTACAAATTGTACATCCTTCCTTGACAAATCAACATTCTCCTTCAACTTTTGAGTTGCTACTGTAACTGTCTTCTTGACCTACTCATGAATCTCCTTCATGGTCTGAGTGAAGTCTTCAACATGTCCACTCCTATTCTCCTGAGATCCAATGTCTCTAAGTTCACAAATACCTCTTGGGTGCATCCCATACACAACCTCAAAAGGACTTTTCCCTGTAGTTCTATTGACACTGTCATTATAGGCATATTTAGCTTGAGAAATCACCATATCCCAAGTCTGTCCATATTCCTTGGTCAAGCACCTCAGAATATTACCTAACACTCTATTAACCACCTCTGTTTGACCATCGGTTTGAGGATGGTAAGCTGATCCAATTGACAGATTTGTTCCCAATCTACTCCATAAAGTCTTCCAAAAGTGACTCATGAACTTCACATCTATGTCAAAAACAATACTTAGAGGTAGTCCATGGATCCTAACAACTTCCTTGAAGAAAAGATGAGCTATGTAGCTGGCATCATGAGTAGTTTTGCAAGGTATGAAGTGACTCATCTTACTAAATCTGTCTACCACAACATAAATACTGTCAAAACCAGTCTTGGTCTTAGGAAGACCTACCACAAAATCCATGCTCACACACTCCCATGGTCTGTTCGGAATGGGCAGGGGTTGATATAAACCAGCATTGCTAGCTCCCCCCTTAGCTTTCATGCATACAACACACTGTTCCACATATTTTCTGACATCTCTTGCTAACTTAGGCCAATAATAGAATCTTTGAACTAGATCTAAAGTTTTATTAATACCAAAATGCCCACTAAGACTGCCATTATGCTTCTCTTGAATCAAATTTTCCCTCATTGATCCTCTTGGAACACATAACTAATTAGCCTTAAATAATAGTCCATTTTGCAGTGTATACTCAGCATATTGACTATGAAAATGATTCTAAAAATTAGAACATACCTTGTAGGCTTCTGAAAAATCTTCATCCTCACCATAGAGATTTTTGAAACTCTCTAATCCAATGCTCTTTAGCTGTATTTCCTGCACTGTCAACATTCTTCTGCTTAATGCATCTGCCACCTTATTCATTTGTCCCTTTTTGTGCTTGATAGTGAATGTGAAAGCTTGGATGTATTCCATCCATTTCAAATGTCTATTACTCAACTTCTCTTGGGTGTTGATGTAACTAAGTGCCTAGTTATCTGTGAAAACCATAAACTCTTTGGGCAACAAATAATGCCTCCACTTCCTAAGGGACTGCACTAAAGCATATAACTCCAAATCATAGGTAGAGTACTTTTGCTTGGCTTCATTTATCTTTTCACTAAAGAAGGCTATAGGCCTACCTTCTTGACTAAGTACTCCTATAGCTACTCCACTTGCATCACACTCAACTGTGAAAAACTTGTCAAAACTAGGCAACAACAGAATAGGTTGGGTTGCCACCTCTTGTTTTAGTTTTTCAAAACCTTTATCAGCTTCTTGTGTCCATTTAAACTTTGTTTGTAGACCACCTTTGATAGTATCTAGGACTGGTGCACATATACCACTAAAATTCCTTATGAATTTCCTATAAAATGAGCCAAACCATGAAAAATCCTTACCTCTGTTGCTGTGGTTGGTGTAGGCAGTTTAGGATGGCTTCCACCTTACTTGGATCCATCTTCAGTGTTCCTTGGGATACCACAAAGCCTAGATACACAAGCTCTTGTTTGAAGAACTCACACTTCTCAAGGTTGATTGCTAATTGTTCTTCTTGCAGCCTTTTAAGAACCATCTCCACATGCTTGAGGTGTTCTTCTGCCGTCTTACTAAAAATCAGTATATCATCTAGATATACTACTAAAAAAATCCCTGTGAAATCCTTAAGCACTTCATTCATTAGTCTCATGAACGTGCTAGGGGCATTTGAGAGGCCAAATGGCATCACTTTCCACTCATACAAGCCATCATTTGTCTTAAAAGCTATCTTCCATTCATCACCCTCCTTAATTATGATTTGATGATACCCACTCTTAAGATCTAGCTTGGTGTAATATTGTGCTCCTCCAAGGCAATCCATTAATGCTTGTTGGAGAGGGGTCAAGATCACTTCCTTCTACTGGTATGCATGAGCATATAAAACTAGCAGAAAATTCTCTCACTTATAGCATCATGTCTTATCACTTTGTTTTCTTGCATACATAAACTTTACTTATATAGCATCATCTCTCACTTTTGTTTGCAAAATATTTTGTGACATTTAGGAAGGGCTCAACAAGTAGGTTCAATTCTCATGCTCAAGTTGAGCCAAATCTAGACATTGGATCAAATGAATCTACTCAAGAACACATGGTCATTGAAGATAGGGAGGAGGGCCAAGTTCAAACAATTCATGTTGGAGAGGGGTCAGGATCACTTCCTCCTACTAGTATGGATGAGCATATAAAACAAGCTGAAAAGGTGAGGACACAAATTTCGCATAGAAATTTAGATCATTTACTTGAAATGGATATGGAGAAACTAAAATGCTATGCCAACTAGCCTTATAATAAGAGAAAGAGGTCAATTACTAAATCTATAAATGGAATAATCAATCATCATTTCAATCATCTTGATACACTTGAAAAAACCCAATGGTTATCATGTTTACTTCTTTGTGATGAGCTCAAAGAGTCATTACAATTGTTGGGTGTACATTCGACATCAAAAAAGAAGAAACACATGGGATTACAAAAGGATATTGTTCAAAATATTAAAAAGGGTTTAGATTCCATTGGCAAAGGATCTCGATCAATTGATAAGGCTACTACAAGAAGGGTGATGTTGACATCTATTGTACATCAAGATATATCAAGAAAAAGAAAAATGTTTGCACTTTCAACTAAAATTGGTTATAGTAGAACCACATTAATAAAATTTGAGAAAAAGAGAAAGTTTTTAGATGAGATTTTAGAGGGAAATTGGGAAATTCTGTGTAGAGCTCCCCATTTTGACAGGATTGAAGATGTTGTTAGGAACATGGTCTCAGGTTTTTGGCATGATCAGACTCGTCCATCATCAAATACTAGAGATGTTATGAGACATAGGATTGGATATGGTATTTATGAAAATCATATCAAACATTGGCTAGACATAACACAATTTGAGATGGATATGAACTTTTGTAATGCACATCCTCATATAAATATTGGGTAAACAATGTTTCAAAGGTTAAAGCCATATTATGTGAAGATAAACAAGTTTTTTGAAACTTCTTGTTGTTGTTATCATATTGAATTTAATCTCTACTATCAGGTGTTTTGAAAGATGAGAGAAGAAAGATGTGGGTTTCAAAATGCACCTCCTAAATAGGCAAGTTTTTTCAAAAAGTCTATATTATGTGATCATGAAAATGGATCTCAAATAAACTACATAAAAGGAATTTGTGAGACATGTGGAAATTTTTCTAAATTTCCTTCAAGGATTGAGGATACTGACCTAACAAAGACAATAAATTACAAGAGGTAAGTACTATTTTTAGAGAGTTTGTTCATTTTAATTTGATTAGATTGTTATTTGAATTCTCTTTAATGTAATGTTTCATTGATTGATTGGTTTATTACTTATTCACATATTTTACTCACATAGGTACAAGTATGTAAGTTGCAAGCAAATTTTGAGAAAGAATCCACAAGGTTGAACTATGTAGAAGAGGAGATTCCCATTGGAAAATTTATGGTAGATTTTCAAAAATTGATATGACCATACATACAACATTCCTTTTTTGCTAAGTGGCAAGCACAATAATTCCAAACATTCAAAGATACTTTCCCACGTGGAATAGTTCTATCAGTAGTTGAATTTGTAGAAAATTACTCTTTTGTACATCAAAAGGAGATTCAATCAAAGTATTACTTTTCAAAGCAGATTACTATTATGGTTCATGTGTGTTATTGACATGCACAATCAAAATTGGATGGTGTTGAGAGTACATATGAAGAATGATCCATTAAGAAAGAATATCACTTTTATATTAGTGATGATAAAGAGCATGACATGCTTTTGGTCCAACATTGCTTTACAATTTTTTTGAGAATTTGAGAAGCAGGGGTGTAAAATTTGAAAATCATTTTGTATGGTCAGATAGATGTGCAGCACAATTCAAATCTTCACGACCATTCTATGCACTTTGTAGATATCATAAAATCTACAAAATACCACATGTGTGGAGTTTTTTTGAGAGTGGGCATGGAAAGGGTGAGAATGATGGAGCATGAGCTTGCATCAAGTGAGCTTTAAGAAAGAATCAAATGAGTTATCCAGAAGATCGTATAGAAAATGCACATGATGTTGTTGAATGGTGCGAGAAGCACTTTGCATCAAATGTGATCAACACATCTTCAAGAACAAACTGACACATTCCACATAGAGTGTTTTGGGAGATATCGGGTATGTATAAATTACATTAAATCAAAAATTTGAATTTATTTAAATTTAAAATTTATATATATATACATATTTGTTCACATAAGTTTGTTGTTGTACTTGTATCTAGGTGTGGACAAAAGATTGATGGATGGATGCAAGAGGGTAGAAAAAAAAAGATCTTTGCATTGTGTTAGGAGTTCAAATAGTTACCATGGATGGACATTAGACATAAGGGATTACTCTTGTTTTTGCACTGAATGCATTGTAGGAAACTCTGATTATGCATGCAACAATCAAGAACTTGGATATGTGGGTAAATGGGATACGACGCCACTAGTTGTTTCAGAAAAATATGATGAAAACGAGGAGGAAAGATTTGAAGACATTCCTTTGATTTCAATTGATTATAACCATATTTCAGGATTTGTTAGAAAAGGTACATGTGTAAGTTTTCAATAATTTAAATATTATATATATATCTAGTTAATGATCTTTAGAGACATTTCTAATTTTTTAGAATTTTTTTGTGTAAATTTGGTGTACAGGAGATGTTTTTGCAGTCATAGCAGAGCCTAGAAACATCAAAGGTGTTAGCTATTATTTATTGCGTTGCAAAAAAAATAGGAATACGCTAACATAACCTAAAACAAGTGATGGAATGTCATTTCCCATAGGTGAGTTTGAATTTAAAATTTTATATACATTGTATTCACATGTGCACATTACATTATAAACATTAAATATATATTGTACAAACCTTGAGCATGAAAATGTTGCACATGTTCATATGTCTTACCTTAGGTTCATGTTTACCATGCAGGTTTTGTTGTAGTGCAAGGGACATATCTAAAACAAGTCAAAGTTGTTTAGCATGGGATTCATTTTGTTGACTATCAACCTGATAACAAGGTATATCAATATAGTCACTTAATAATTGCTACCGCCCTACATCTTCATGCAGTTCCACATGCACGTGGCCGAAGAAAATGGAGACTAGATAGTGATGATCATCAAAAAATTCTACATGTTATTGAAGAGCAGGCTGAACCTAAATCTTTGACATAGATTATATCCATGGTTTTCAAGTTCACTTGTAACCCTATACATGTTCAATGAGAACTTATAGTAACTTGTACATAGTTGTAAAACATTTTGTGTAAATTACAATTATATGTACATATTTGTTCCATGGAAAATTCTTAAGTTCAAGAATCTTTGATAGCATCATCTCTCACTTTTTTTGGTTGCATGTAAACCCATATATATGCTTTCAGTCCTTATTTGAAACCTAGTGAAGTTTTTTAAAATTAATTTTCCTAAATTACAATTATATACAGCTTATATTTGTTTCATGGAATTCTTAAGTTCAAGAATCTTATATACAATTATATACAACTTATATAATTTGTTCCATTGAATAGTTCCATGGAAAATTATGTAAATTTTAAAATTAAGTATTATCTAATTATAAAATTATTGTACACATATATGAAACATAAATCAATGCAAATAAAAAAAACCCTAACCCTTAAACCCTTAACCCTATAACCCTAAATCCTTGTACCCCTACCCTCTATATCTCTCCCCTCTCTCTCTCTTGAATGTCTCTCTCCCTCCTGTAAAACCCCTACCCTTTATCTCTCTCCCACTTCCCCCTCTCTCTCAAGTCTCTCCCTCCTGCCCACTCTCCCCTCTACCCTTAACCCTTAAACCCTAAACCCTTGTACCCTACCCTTTATCTCTCTCCCAAAGTCCCCTCGCTGGTCTACCCACTCCCCTCCCCCCTCTCTCTCTGAAGTCTCTCCCTCCTACCCACTCCCTCTCCCTCTCTCCTCTACCCTTAACCCTTAAACCCTTAAACCATTGTACCCCCTACTCTTCATCTCTCTCCCACTCCCCCCGCTCTCTCTCTCAAGTCTTTCCCTCCTACCCCCTCTCCCTCTCTCCACTCTACCCTTAACCCTTAAAACATTAAACCCCCTACCATTTATCTCTCTCCCACTCCTCTCTCTCAAGCCCTCCCTCCTACCCCCTCCCTTTCCTCCTCCTTAACCCTTAAACCCTACCTTTTATCTCTCCCACTCTCCTAACCCTCTCCTCCCTCCTCTCTTAACCCTTAAACCCTAATCCCTACACCCCCCTACCCTTTATCTTTGTCCCATCCCTCTCTCTCTCTCTCTCAAGTCTCCCTCCACCCCTCTCCCTCTCCCTCTACCCTTAACCATTAAACCCCTAAAAGCCTCTATCTCTCCCACTCTGCTCCTCCCTCCTACCCACTTCCCTCTCTCCTCTATATTCTAACCCTTAAACTCTAGTACCCCCTACCCTTTATCTCTCTCCCACTTGCCCCCCTCTCTCTCAAGTCTCTCCCTCCTACCCCCTCTCCCTTTCTCCCCTCTACCCTTAACCCTTAAACCTAAACCCTTGTACCCCCTACCCTCTATCTCTCTCCCACTCCCCCCTCTCTCTCTCAAGTATCTCCCTCCTACCCTCGCACTCCCTTTCTCTCCCACTCCCTCCATATATCTCTCTCAAGTCAATGATATGGGCTTTCCATAAAATTTTCCAGCCATACCTACTATTCTCTCCAGCTGAAAAAAATCCATGTAGGCCCATTAAAAAAAAAGAATAGTTAAAGAATACCCATAAGCACAAAGCTAATGAATCTTCAACTTCATTGCTCAGGTGATTTATATCATCAAAATAAAATAACCTTCTGGGTCTCTAAATCTTATACAATAAATGATATGAAGCAATTTCATCATTGTGGGAAAATCATTGCACTAAAAAGATTTCTAGAGAAAATAAAATCTAGGAGGTTTGTAGGGTTGTAAATACATTAGAATCAGAATAGGAACAACTAAAAAAGGAGTGACTCATAATCCTTTTAACCACAGTTTACATTTTGAGAATACAAAAATTTGGAATATGCCTCATCAAATTAGTTAGGTTGTGCAAATAGACCTCATCTTTCAACCGAATATTCTCAATACGTAGTTGCTTCTCTTGAAGACTAACTTCTACAATAACAATAGGTGCTCCATAGTTGGTGCATATGGGATTTCTCATGGCTTCTTTAATTGCCATGTTCTCCAAGTGAAGCTTCTCGTTATCCTGCTTGAGGAGAGTGTTTTCAAGACACTTGTGTTGAGCCTGAAAATCCAAGATTTGAAAAGCCATCATTAGAAAAAATTAAGTAATAAAGCATAAAAAACTGAAATTCATTAGTTTTACAAGATTACTACAAATTTTCAGTCATTTTGTTAATCCTTGGACATACTTTCATTTGGGTTCACCGATTTTGGAACCAAAACTTAATCTAGCATGGTGCAAGCCCCAATTGCTTACTTAGAAGATGCCTTTGCTTCTCATCCATGTGAGGGAACTCTTTGAAAAGCATGTAGCAAACCCAAAATAGCAATAAAGTCATAAACAATTCAATTCTCAATGGATGACAAGTATTGAATTGTTTAGTGAAAAAAGGGCATACACTTCCATCTCTTGAATCTGCTGAGGAGTATGCATGTGATAACGCTTCTTTTTTGGATGGTTATCTTCTTGCTCATCACTAGATTCATTCCCTTCCATGTTGTCACTACCTCCAGACTTGCTCTCATGCTCTTCATCTCTCTGTAGATCCCAAGCTAAGACTCTCCATCGTTGTTGCGACATAACTCCTTTTCCTTCCAAGCTACTTTTCTATCTAACAATGCCCATCATAAATATATATTTACTTATATCTATAAACAAACAAAATGCCCCTAAGTAAATCAAATTAATACGCAATTTCCACATCAATACCCATGTTTTTATGATTTTTGGTTGAAGAGAACACTTACTAGTGTCAAGGAGAGCTTGGGTGCGGAGCTGTAGATGTTCATTCATATTAGACTTTGGCTAAGGGGTAATGAAACAAGGCTATGCCATTCCAATATTGTAAGATGACATCTTAGAAAAACCTTTTGTTTGAATCATTCTTGCACTCAAGTAGACTACCCAACTCAAAACTCATCCCAAAATGCTTTTCAACCATTTCTAATATATATGGTTTTTAATTATATACTTTTAATATTATAATAGTAATATAATTATTAAAATATATTGTAATAATAAGTATATTATATATTATAATAATAATATATAATTATTATAACATATTGTAATAATAAGTATATTATATATTATAATTTAAAAAGAATATAATTTACATTTATATTAATATTAAATATTATAAAATACAACGAGCAAAACAAAGAAATATATATTTAATAGAGGGGGTTCGACCAAACACCTTTAGCATGTTCGACCGAACCCCATTTAAATCTATTTTTTATTACATTTGAAATGGGTTTGGTCGAACCTTAGTTTGGTCAAACCCCCATTCTATCAAACATTTTATTTTTGTTCGACCAAACTTAAGTCTGACCAAACCCCCTTATTTTCACCTCCACCCTCTTAGGCACCAAAATTGCTCAAAATTTTGCACTTCAAAGCTTGATTTGAGAATGAAAATGGAGGAGATTCTAGAAACCCAACTGGTATCAGGTTTCCCTTAAAATGAGCTATCCAACGAATACAATTTTAATATGTTTTGATTTTATTATCTATTTTTTTTAAGTTTTATTAAATATAGGTTTTTCACCGAAAACAAAACTCTTTGTTCTGCACATGTGGAAAAATAGAATATTATCAATTTTTTTTAAAAAAATATGAGTGCACCAGATATTGGAGTCCTTGATCCAAAAAAAAAAAATTCAATACATATAGTAAAAGTTATGTGTTATATGGTCGCGTTATGTCTGAATTGTAATTGGTTTGACTTTGAAGCTTTATTAAAGAAAAAATATTCAATAAAAAACTATCTAACCAAGTGGAAGCACTAGATATCAGAGTTACAAATCTAAATTCAAAAGAATTAGAACTTTATCCTTCAAGGAAAAAAAGTTATACGTTATACGGTGTGCATCACTTTTAAAAAATGTTGTTTTTTTGAAAAAAACTAGTTTTCGTGGGAGATGGAAAAAGAAGTGCAATCTGATTCCAAAAAAATTTAAAAGAATATTTTTAGAATCTACAAAAAAAATGTGATGAGACTCTAGTTTGCATCATCTTGAAATTCTTCATGGTTTAACAGATATCGGTGCCCGAATGTGAAGATTTAGTTAAAAAATAAATTCAGTGTCTAATTTGGCAAAAAATTGTAAACCACTATTGTGGGATCACCCCCCAGTGATTTCAGGATTTTTCCCCCAAGCTAGGGTGTGACATGATCACTTTGCCAGGATATGTACATGATGTTTTCCTTTCAGATGTTATGTGGAAAATGATGGAAAAAGTGGACGACCAAGTCATGCATCCAATAGATAGGAAAGCTAGTTTAAATCACAAGTAATGCCTACTTCCAGGTTTTCACTACTTGTTTTTATTGCACTTTTTCAGACTTTATGATTTTTTTGTCTTTTTCTGATTTGTTTGTATTTTCTCTTTTTTTGTATATTATGTCACCAAGATGCCTGTTTGCTATATTTTCATCAAGGCGACCTTTTCAACCATGCACTAGATGAATTAGGTATAGAATTTCCTAAGATGGATACTATTGATAGGTTCATAGAATAGATCCCCTTTAGGTGTAGACAACCGATAAGCTCTAGATCCATATATCGATATGATTACAAAGGGACCTAACTAGTTAGGTTCAAACTTCCCTTTCTTTTCTCTATCTTGTTGATTTCTAGGGTTTTCCTTTAGAACCACCCTAACCTGAAAGACTCTAGGATTTACCTTGTGATTGTAGCTTCTAGACATCCTCTGTTGATATGTTGTCAAATGGTTCACAGCTTGTTGATGACGTTCATCTAATAGTTCCAACTCTTGAAGTCTAGAGACCCTATAATCCTCATCTGGAATGATACCCTTCAATGATACATAGAGTGATGGAATCTCAACCTCAATGGGTAGTATAGCCTCTGATCCATATACCAAGGATTATGGTGTAGCTCCTGTAGGTGTTCTGATGTTGGTTATGTATGGCCAAAGAGAAGGATTTATTTGAACGTGCCAATCAGTCCAACATTGTTGACAGTCTTCTTCAGGATTTTCAAAATAGTTTTATTTGAGGCCTTTTCCTGGCCATTTCCTTGAGGATAGTATGGTGTTGAAAAATGATGTTGGATATGAAACTTCTCACATAGTACTTGCACATCTTGATTTTTAAATGGTCTACCATTGTCTGTTACAATGGACTAAGGAATTCCATACCTACAGATGAGGTAGTTCAGTATGAAAGAATATATTTGTTTCCCAGTGATGGTTGTTAAGGGAACTGCTTCTATCCATTTTGTAAAGTACTTCATTGTTGTGATTATAAATTTGTGTCCATGGGATGAAGATGGATTAATTTTTCCTACTAGGTCCAGTCCCCATTGAAAAAAGGGCCACGTTGAAGTAAATGGATGCAATTCTTGCGTCGGTGCATGGATTAAGTTACCATGGATTTTACATTTTTGGCATTTCTTAACAAACTGATAAGACTCCTCCATATTCGACCAGTAATACCCCAAACGGAGGAGTTTCTTTGCTAAGGTTGGTCCACTTGAATGAGTTCCACAAATACCTTCATGAACCTCATGTAAAGTTGTCTCAGACTCGTTATGTTCTAGACACCAAAGAAGAGCACCATCTAGACCTCAACGGTAAAGTATCTTAGCAATTAAGGTATGTCATGCGGTTTGGCAGATGCAGTTGCATTTTTGGTTTCTGGAAAGATCAGGAGGAAGGATATTTTCTTTTAGGTAAGCGCAATTCTTTCCATAAATGGAGGATTCAACATTAATTAATTGACTTATAGATTGAGAATGGAGATCATCATAAGTAGGGTTAGACACTTGTTCCACCATAAACTCATAATGACCTCTCTTTTCTAGTAATTGTAAGAGAGAAGCAATCGTTTCCATAGTATCAACAACTTTTCTTTCTACCCTTGGAATCTATTCAAACTTGATATCCACAAAGTACTTTTTGAGATCATCTATCATCTTCTTATATGGCATCAAATTCTCATCTTTTTTCTAATATTCATCATTTACTTGATAGATGACTAGTTGTGACTATCCATATACCTGTAGTTTTGTGATCTTCCATTCAACTGCCACTTTGATTCCCATAATTAGGGCCTCATACTCAACTACATTATTTGTACATGGAAACATGAGTCTATAGGACCTTGGGATGGTATGTCCTTGAGGTGTAACAAATAGAATTCTAGCACCAGACCCACATTGTGTGTATGACCCATCAAAATAAAGCCTCCATTGTTGGGTTGTCATAGTAAGAATGTCTGAATTAGAAAATTCTATGTTCATTGGATGATCATCTGGTAATGGAGCTTTAGCTAACTAATCAATAATCACTTGACCTTTGATGGCTATCCTATCCACATACTGGACATCAAATTCACTCAAGAGCATGACCCATTTGGCTAGTCTCCCTGTTAGAGCAGCCTTGCCGAGTAAGCATTTTAAGGGATCAATCTTTGCTATAAGTTTAACCATGTGGGTTAACATATAATGTCTCAATTGTTGGGTAGAAAATACCACTGCCAAACATGCTTTCTTGATGAAGGTGTAATTTATTTCATAACCATTCAGAGTCCTACTAATATAATAAATAGCTTTTTCCCTTCACTCATGATCTTCCTATGCTAATAGAGCTCCTAAGGAAATGTCTGTTGTTGCAATGTATAGTAATAGGGGTCTATTTTCTATAGGTGGCATCAATATGGGGGTGACATCAGATATTTCTTTATTTGATTGAAAGTTGTTTCACACCCTTGATCCCATTTGAACAAGACATTCTTATGTAGAAATTGATTAAATTGACGACTTTTGTCTGCTAATTGGGAGATAAATCTCCTAATTGATTATAGCTTGCCCTGTAGAGACCATAGTTGATTGATGTTCTTTGGTGACAAAATTTCCATTATAGCCTTGACCTTAGCAGGATCCACTTCGATACCCTTTTCTGACACTATGTATCCTAGGAGCATTGCTGGTGTAACCCCAAACACACATTTCTTAAGATTTAATCTGACATTGAACTTCTCTAGCCATGTAAAGATTTTTCCCAAGATCTCCAGATGTCCTTCTCTGGTATATGATTTTGCTAATATATCATCCATATAATCTTCCATAAAAGTATGCATCATGTCATGGAAAATAGTGGTCATTGCATGCTGATATGTTGCACTTGCATTTTTCAACCCAAAGGGCATGACATTCCAAAAAAAATTTCCCCATGGATAGGTGAATGTTGTTTTCTCCTGATCTTCAGGTGTTATTTTGATTTGGTTATACCTTGAGAAGCCATCCATGAGTGATAACATGGAATGCCCTGCTATTAAGTTGACAATGATGTCAATGTTTGGTAAAGGAAAATCATCCTTTGGACATGCCTTATTGAGATCCCTGAAGTCGGTGCATATTATGATACTATTATCCAGTTTAGAAACAAGTGCAATATTAGAAATCCACTTAGCGTAGTCAATAGATCTGACGAATCCCACATCTAACAACTTTTTTAGCTCGGCCTTTACCATCAATGCAATATGTGGATGCATTTTACTTAGTTTTTGCTTCACAGGTTTTATCCCAAATGTTAGAGATAAATGATGCATTAGAAGATCTGGATCTAAACCTGGCATATCATAGTATGACCAAGAAAAGTTAATGCTTCTGTCTTGAAGGAACTTGACAAATTTTGGCTTTTCTTGTTTAGTCATAGATGCTACCAAATGTAGAGTCTTTTCTTTTTCTACTGTGCCAATATTGATAGACTGTGTAGGCTCCACCAGTATTGATGATATTTCATGATAATGTTCTGGAAGGGTGTCAAATCTCCCATCTTTTGGTGCTTTAGAGAGGTTTTCACCATCAGATGTGTTCTTTATTTTTACTTTTTCGAGATCTAATGCTACAATTGAATGGTTTTCACCACTAGATCCATTATTCTTGTTTTCAATTTTGCAATTGAAAGATTTGACACCCTCCCGCCTCAAAGTGTCGTTATGAGATTTATGTTTAGAAATTGTGTTAGATTCATCACAACAAAGGAAATTTATGATAGCATCATCATTATCAAAGATAGGTATGTTGATAGGTTTAGTTGGTTCCCAGTTGATAAGTGTAGGATGTAGTAAGGGTAGAAAGTCATCGGATTGGTTAAGGTCAATAATAGTAAAGGTTCTAATAGCATTGTTGTCAAAATTTTCATGGTAATGTCAAGGTCTATGATATTACTCTCCTCCAAGTCATCTATCTCACTTGATATCTATCCATCCTCACTTGAGTCATCAATATTTTGTGATCCAAATACAAGGGGTCTAGTTCTTAAGCTTTGTCCCTCCTCACACGTGGGTGCATACTCTTTTATGACATCGATTGGTATGTCTTTGTATGATGTTTATGATAAAGAATCCCACTCATACTCATTATAATCTTTTTTAGAGCTATCCTGCATTTGAAGGATCCTTTCAACAACTCTATGAGTGTTATGTTCCTTTGCTTCTCCCTTGTAACCTAGTCCTGTTTTGTCTTTTGACTAAAGTGCGAGAGGTTGAATGGGTTCTATAATGCCTTATTTTATTTTGCCAATAGGTCCTTTTCTTTCATACCCCATTTTCTCTAAGATAACTTTTCCTTTTCCATACCGATATGTCTTTATGCTGATATTTGCTGATGTTGATGCTTCTTCATCTTTGTAGAGCCAATTGAGGATGGCCTTGTCTTCTAATTCATCTTCTACTAGAGTACCTGCTTTTATAAACCTTTCATCCAAAACCATGGTAGGTTGTGATGATTGTTGTATTATTGTTGATGGCTGTCCATATGTCCTTGGAGATGGCAGCAATTGTGAAAAACATAAATATTTCTCAATGGAATACTCTCCCAAGCCCTTGTCTTTCAATTGGATCTTGTCTTTGAATTGTTGTGATAGAGAATCTAGTGGATCTTTACTATTTGATGAAGTGGAGTTAGAAACACTTGTTTCCTTTGATTGGTATTTTTTCTCAACCCATTTGGATATAAAATTTAGTTGCTTTTCACCATTGGATGAACTAGAAATGTTTGCTTCTCTATTATGGGGCACCAAAGTGTCTTGAGTTACTTTAAGCATGTTACAATTTTGAGGACTATTGTAATCAGCTAAAATAGTGACTTCTTTTCCATTGACCAAAAAATTTAAACACTGATGATAAGTTGAAGGTACTGCTTGCATTTCATGAATCCAGAGATGTCTCAGGAGTATGTTATAAGTGAGCTCTTTTTCCAATACTTGGCAAACAATATTTTTCACAATTGGTCCCACTTGAATATGCAACACAATCAATCCCTTGGAGGATCTCTCTTCTTAATCATAGGCTTTTATTGTGATCTTCCTTCTAGCATCAATAGCATTATCAGAATAACCTAGTGCATGGATCAATTTTAAAATGCAAACTTTTAAACCAACTCCACCATCTATTAAGACACGTTTCACTCAGTGCTTTTGGTTTAAGACTTCCATATGAAGGGTGGAATTGTGTGGATGAGTAAGTGACACATCATCTTGTTTTAAAAATGACAGGAAGTGAAGCATGGTTAAATGCCCCACCATAGCCTAGAATTGACAAACATCTAGATTATTGGGTACTGTTGTAGCCACAAGAGCTTGTTCCAAAACCTCCTTGTGAGATGGTGAGATTTTAAGGAGTTCCAAAATTGATATTTGTGATGGTATTTTCTGTAATTTATCAACTATGTTGTATTGATTTGAAGGGGTAGTGATGGTTTTAGATGGAAATCCTTTCAATATTACCCTGGATTGCCTCCTTGTTGTTACGTTGATTGGTTGATATTCTTGTTTTTCCCTAATTTTTATGACATTGATCTGATTATTGGATGTATCCATGTTTGGGATCAAATCTATGGGTATGATGTCATTAGTTTTATCAGTTTGATTTCCATGATCCTTATTATTCTTAACTTTAGAGATACAATGAATAGTGTTGTCATAAATTTAGTTTACATTTTTACCTTTACTGTTTGTAGAAGAAGATTCTCCCTTTTCATAATTTGGTAAAGGATTTTTAAATGAACCATGATCATTGCTAGTTTGAGGTCCTTCCACGAATACTTTCTTGCTATCAATCAAATCTTGTACTAGATGTTTCAACTGCATACAATCATTTGTTTTATGTCCTTTGTTTCTATGAAAGTTATAGTAGTCAGCATCATTCCACCAAGATGGTTTTACTTTTGGTTCCCAATTTCTTGCTTCCAGTAAAGTGATAAGTTCATTTGCAATAAGCTCTCTCATTTTTGATTCTAGTGTTTGTCCCAATGGTGTGAATCTTCATCAATTTGATGGTCTTGCATATGATTGTGGCTTAGATTCTCCATTGTTTGGATTGTTGTTTTGACTGACATTCTGATTGATGTTTTGGTCATTGTTTTGATTGTTCTTTGTAGTAGTTGCCATCAAATTAAATATTGGTTTTGCATTTTGTGTGTCATTTGTAGTATCATTGTTTCCATTGTTTCTATTCTTTTTCCAAAACTTAGGTTTATCATTATTGCCATAGTGATTTGAGGAATTTGTATTGTTTGATCCTTCATTGTAATGTTTTATTAATCCTCTTTTGACTACAGCTTCCTCGATCTTGAGCCCATTTTCAACTACTTTCTCAAATGTAGGTGGACACTGTAGTTCAAGCCTATAGCTCATGTCATCAATTAAGTTGTTAATGAATAGTTCCATCTTTTCTTCTTCTAGTATAGAATGAGGATATCTAGCAAACAAATTTTTCCATCATTGTAGAAATGAGAGGAATGTTTCACCTTTCTTTTGTTTCATGTTGTAAAGGTCTTTTATTGTTACCTCATGTTGAATATTAAAGGAAAATTGTGAGATAAACTTTTTGACTAGGTCTTCAAAAGTCTGAATCCCCAGTTGTAGTTTAGAGAACCAATACATACATTGACCTCCTAATCTCCTTGGAAATAATCTCATTAGATAAGTGTCTTCTTGTGCAAATTATAAACTCATGGTTCTAAATTTCCTCACATGATCAATTGTGTCTATTTTACTGTTGTATTTGTCGTATTTCAGGAATTCACAATGTTGAGGAAATGGTATCATGTCCACACTTGGATGAAAAGGATAAGGAAAAATGTCCTCTAATGAGTACCTTTTTGTGGTTCCTTTTTGCATATATTGAATTTGTTGTTGCAAGTTTTGAATTTGATGTGTTATGGAAACCACTTGATCTGTGTTTTGTGTGTTTTGTGGTTCGGTTTCAACTGTTCTAGTTGCTTCTTTTAGTCGATTGATGTTGAAGTCCTTTGGAAGTTTTGCACCTAGTTCAATTAGCATCAAAAGGTATTTTTCCATATCCTATTCTAAAACCTTTTCCATAAATTTATGGAAATTGGGATTTGTTGTGCTATTTGGATATCCTCTTGAGTTATTTCATTCAGATCATTTTGATGGAATTTGTGAAAGGGATTTTCTTCAGCCATGGTTTTTGGTGTTTCAATCTCTTTTTCCCTAAGTTTCTATCTTTGTAACCTTGTCAAAATTGGCATACAAGTATTTTTTTTTCTCACTAAACTTTGATCTTTTGTGTTTGGATAAGTGTCAATTGGATTTTATCAAAGTCAAATAGAATGATATATCCTATTGATGAGACTAAGTTAAAAATCTGATTATTGTGTTTCGTTTCATGATTGTAGGATGATAAAATCCTGATAATGAAACTTGACCTAATAACCAAGATTTGTGTTTGATATTTGGACACTTTAAAGTTGCAAGATCTAGGTTTAGCTTGAAAGAGTTTTTACTTGTAAGATCCTATTTGTTTTAGGTTTAAGACACTGTTCAGATTGTGAAAATGTTTCTGTCCTAATAAAAATTGAGTTTTGATGTCAACAGTCTAACAGGGGTTTCCAATAGGTCTCTATTTTCTTGTTTTGTGGATGCGCTATTACAGAGGAAAGATGCGCTAAAATAGATTGTGTATGCGCTAAAGGATATGGAAAATGTGCTGTCAGACTAGGTATATGCACAAAAATGGATTGTGGATGCACCAAGATACTGGTAATTTTTGATAATGGTAAGTTTTGGTGACAAACTATAGATGCACTATAAGATTTGTCAGATGCGTTGAAACATACTGTGAATGCACTATTTGAACAAAAGATGTGCTAAAAGATAGTGTGTATGTGCTAAAACTGACTATATAGGTGCTATTTTGGGACTTCACAGTGTTGTCTTATTTTTCTCAGTAAAGGGACTAATTTTTGGGTGTAACTCTCTAAATTTGGGGTATTTTGATTGGGTATCTTTGCTAGTAAATCTTTGATTTTTGATGAGAAGCCTAATGTTTCCAAGTTTTTCCTCTATTGTAAGAATTGATCTAGCCTGTTGGAATATTCTATTGCCAGTTGTGGGATGAAAGAATGATAAATGGGTTGAATATGATTATGCTTTTGTGAGAGAGCTCTTTGTTGGAAATAAGCTTGTGAATATAAAGGATCTAAGGAAAAACAATCAGTATATCCTCTAGCAAATTCGTGATACCTATGGATAAAAGTTCGATGTTCAAGCAATATTTTTCTACTTTGATATAAGAAGTGTCTCCTTTTCAAAATTTTCTTGTAGCTAAGTGGATTTTTTGGTTTCTTTAGTATTTTTGTGAGGGATTTCTTGACAAATGTTGTTGGTTTCCAATCCCTAATCATAAATTTTCACAGGTTGTCTTGTCAAACTTTTGATGTTTTTTTAGATGATATTTATTTGAATTAATGATTTGAAAACACAACAAGCAATTGTAAAACAGTTGTTTTTAAATCCTAGAATCTAAACAATAAGTGTATATTCAAGAATCAGACATGATCCTCCTTGATTTCCACTAGTTTTTTGACAAGAATACACTTCAAGCAGACTCACTCTTAAGGACAAAAAGGTCATCATAATACACAACCCACATGTTAAAATTGTGTTGACTCTCATAGCCATGTCACCCCCTAGAGGGCACCCATGTTTTTGTCTTTTCCAGGCACGTACTCAAAGTTAGATTTCTCAATCCCTTGAGCAAATGGTCCTTGGAAATTATATGGTGAGTGTCTTGGAGGCATATTCTTTCCTCCCCTTGCACCACGAGTATTACAATGTTAAGAAATTGACAAGTTGGATTCTACACTATGGTTTGTAGATAGGGTATCCATTCAGAGTGACAAATGATAAAATCCCTCAAGAGACCTCCCAATCTTTAGAAAAAATATTTTGGGGATGGTTATCTTGCACACTTCTGTTAAATGTGGGTTTCCCTAGATTTACTTTTATTTTATAGTGGGTTGGAAAACCTGGCTTTGGTTGTTGCCACTTAGGTCGTTCCCATAGGGTGAATACTTTTTCCCACTACAATAGGCCTTCTAAAGGATTTAACAAAGCATAAAGCGCATGAAATTAAAAATGAGTAGATAGCATTTTGATCACCCAGTTAAGGGGAGAGCATAGGCCAATCATAGTAAACAATGTTTAGTTTTAAAGCCCAAATGATGATTGTGTTATTCTACGTGAAGATATTGCTTCACAAAAGATATGATGTTAATTTTAACTGAGATAGAAATGTATGATGACTACCCTATGATTGGTGTATTTTAATCCAAATGACTAGCCTAGGATTGGTTCATTTTAATCCAAAAGCAACAATAAAACTACTGGCTGCGGTTGCGTCAGATCTAGACAACAATTTACAAATGCGCTATAACAAAGGTCATATGCACCAGATAATTGATTAGATGCATTGTAGGATCAATCTGATGCACTGTAGAATATATCACATGTGCTAAAGAATTGATCTGATGTGCTAAACAAAGTTGAACAGGGGACAGTCAATTGGATTGGGAGTTTTTGGTTGATGCACTAAAACAAACGTCGGATGCACTAAAGTATCTGGTAGAAGCACTGAAATAGTCATCAGATGCATTAAAGTATCTGGTAGAAGTTCCATAAAATCTCTCGATTGCATTAAAAGAAACACGCTAGAAGCCTGTATGGACACTTTTTAGAAAATTGTTAAAACATGGGGTTAGAAGCCCCACAGTAGGTACCAAAATGTAAGTGTGGAATAAGTAATGAGTAAAATAACAAAAAACACTTCTCAATAAGACATTATATCAAGAGAATCAACAATAATTAATCTAATTAACACAAGAAAACTCTCAAAAGCATCATATTGCTCTCTATCTCCAAAGATTAATTAAGTCACTGGGCTCTCAGATTTTGTAAGCATTATGACTGTTAAAATGTCAATCTAGAGAATGAGATGCTGCTAAATGCAATAATCTAATCCTATATGATGATTGCTAAATGATATGATGAAGCTAATTTAATCTAAATTGACATGAAACTTGATAAAAGAAGCTATAGTAAACTATGATGCAACCATGATATTGATTCTAAAATGCTATGATTGCTATTGCTAAATTATAATGCTATTGCTAAAATGCTTGATTGCTCAATTGGTGTTTCTGCTAGAGTAAGTTTGCACAAGGTTGGGATCCATTTCCTGTCGAAAGAGGTTGTATTTATAGATTCCCGACAACATATTTGTGAAGGGGCAACACAACAAAGGTTTGGATTTGATCTTGAGGATTGAATGGTGAAGGATGAAGAAGCCTGAGCTGATCATGGCGATTGTTCCTCCCCACAAAAACACTTAGCTAGAAGATAGGAAGAATCATTGGAGGAAGATGGAGAGGATTGCTTGCAAGTTTGTCTCCAAATTTTCACGTGAAGAATGAAGAAGCCTGAGTTGATCATGGCGATTGTTCCTCCCCATAAAAACACTCAGCCAAAAGATAGGAAGAATCATTGGAGGAAGATAGAGAGGATTGCTTGCTAGTTTCTCTCCAAATTTTCCCATGAAGGTTGAGATGAATTAAATTAGACATATCATATCTAATTTGGTAGGTGAAATATTTATTAGTTGTAGAATATGCTCTTAATTTGAATATTTGAATTTGTTTCAAATTTAGGAAGAAATAACATTTATTAAAATAAACAAATATTTTTTATATTGTTTATTTAATAAAAGAGAGATAATGATAATTAAATAAAAATGATTGAAGTTTGATTATTTAATCAAGAGAGAATAATCAGAAGACTATAGATGTGAACTATATAAATACATATTTCTATTTATTCAATAGTAGAGGAATTAAAGGTTAATTAATCAAATAAATTGTATTTAATTAATTAGATTATTTAGACCATTTTTAGGTGTATACATTAACAAGTATTATTTGGGTATGCAGGATCATCATGCAAAATAGGTAAGTGGCAAAATTCAGAAAAAATCAGTGTTAGGCAACTTGGCGTAAATATTTGAATAAGTTATCTATATTATTTCAAAAATATGTAAGAATAGAATTTGTAGAAAATTGAATGTAGTTTCTAAAATACTAGGTTTATTTAAAAATAAATAATATCTATTTGGTGAAAATTTGAAATTTCAATGCAGTAGTACTTAAATTTCGGAAAAAAATAAGAAGTGGTGTCTGCTAGACCACCCTAACCATAATAAAATGATAATATTTTTTTTGTAATATTTTTATATATAAGTAGAGGACTCATGTCTAGATGTGATGCATATTTTTTGTAATTTTTTCAAGTAAATAATTAATTATGAAATTTTATTACAACTTTTAGAAAATATAAAACTTCGATGCAATGAGCCATAACTTGATCAAAACTTCATGAAATTTAATTTTTCTTTTTTAATCCTATAGTATGTGAAGCATAGAATGTGGCATGTTTTGGATTCAAAAATATGATACCGTTTGAAAGTTATAGATGTTTTTCAATCAGCCTATCGATCAGGACTTTAGTCGTAATTCTAATAGAAAATGAATAATAATTATTTATTAAATTCAAATTAAATCATAATTTATATTTTTGGAAAGATGAGAATCTCCTCTAAAAACAATTTTCATTTCATTAATTTTGGGAGAAAAAAAAGTCGTCAGCCACATACCCTATAAATATTGCCACTTTTTGGCGCACCATGATCCTGCACATACCCATTTTCCAACCCTAATTTTTCCAATTTGGGTGACAAATTTGCATCTAATATCCATTCTCAAGCTAGTGTTGGTTTCTAGGGACGCTAGTGGTGCCACAAACCTATAGGTTTTTATTTTCATGATTGAGAATTCTCCTAGTAGCCATGTTGTTTGTTTTATGAAGTTTTTAGCTTTGAAATCTAGTCATTAGTGGCTCTATGCAATTATTTTGGGTTTTAGTGGTATTGCATGCTCTTTGTGGGACAAATTATGGCCCCTCCCCATGTACAATCTCCCATTGTGGTGGTTTGTGGATAAGATGTTCTTGAAAATGAAGATTTTTTTTTATGTAGGGGTTTGGTTTGCAAAACAATTTTTGGCCTTCTCTCCTTGATTTACATAATTTTTCTTGGATTTGTGGAAACCTCTTATCAAGGGGAAGATTGAGATTTTTCCTTGTGCTAAGGGCTTCTTCATAGCATATTTTTCCTCTTCAAAAGATAGGGATTTGACACTTGACAATAGGTTATGGATGTGTAGAGAGCACTTTCTCTTGGTCAAGCCTTAGTCTATATACTTTAACCCCCTCTCTGAACCTTTTAATGTTAGACCTGTGTTGGTTCAACTTCTATATATTCCTCTCCAATTCTATGAAGATTCTTCTTATGAGGCCATTAGCAGTGCTGTTTTTTGTTTCTTGTAGGTTGACTCTACGACTTCCTACATGGATCACTCTATGTTTGTATTCTAGTGGACATTGATATCTCCAAGAATCTTCATGGGGATATTATTTTGATGGCAGGGGATAGGTCTTGAATTCAACCACTTGACTAGAAGGATCTATCTTTTAGATGTAGATGATGTTTTGCCATTGATCGCTTCAATTTTGAGTGCCCACTCTCTCGACACAAGGGCACAATGATGTGGTGGAGGAGTGCTCATGAAGGTCACTTGACTATTAATTCTTTTGACTCTCTAGTTGATGGTTCCTTTCAAGATAATGAGTTTTCTCAAGATGTTAAAACTTGTCTTTCCATTCCTCTAATAGTTCTTGAGGGGGTTTCTAATGTCATTGGTTTAGGAGTTTATGATGAACGTGTTGGGATTAAGGTGTCTCAACCTTAGAGTCCTAATATTAATTTAGTTTATTGTATTTAATGTATTTATTTGTATTATTTAATTACCTATGGTGTCATGTCATTAATTGAGACCCACTGGTTGGGTGGCATCCCCGTTGGAGGTGTCTAGATGACACATAATCATCCCAAGTGGACATAGGCGTCCCACTTTGGAATCTACAACATATGACATATTATATGACGCATCATAAGGAATCTTTGAATGCATGGAGAAAGTTGGCACCCAAGATGGGCTATGGCAAGATATAAGAGAATCGACTGTTTTTAGTTGGTTATGACAAATTCTCTTACAGATCCTATAAAAAATTCTATGACAGATACAATGATAGTTGTAAGGCATCTATCATAATCTATTTTTAGCATATTCTAGGCAACCAAGCTTGGAAGAAGAATATTCATATGTTTGACCATTGTAAGGGGTGTAAGGGAGTATTGTACATGTGTCCAAATGCATGTCTAAGGCATTGGAAATTGTGCCATGTGGATTTGGATGCCCCTCACCTTCTAGATTCTTCTTGAAGCTTGTATCACTCTATTTAGTGAGTGCCTTGAGTTGTAGAATACATAGTTTGTTTGTAGGTAACTAAGTGCTGCCAGTATTGCTCCAAAATAGGTGTTCGTGTTGAAGCACTTGTTGAAGAAGCTTTGTAATTTGTAATATCATGTATTAATTATTTGAAGTATTAGATAAAGTACTGTGATTTTGGAGGGTGCAATTTTTTACCTGAAAGGGTTTTCCCCACGTATATCTAGTGTATATTATATTTGTGTACTTGCTGTTCTATTTCCATTATTCTCTATGTGTATCTCATATTGTAACAACATAAGGTGTTAAAATGAAATTTTTGTAAGTCTCCCCTACTTAGATTAGTGTGGAAGTTGTTTCCACTCACTCAACTTCCTTTCAACTTTGGTATCAGATCTTGGCCACTCTTGGTTCCTTTGTTGGGTTAGAAAGGTTTTTAGAGCTAATCTTTGTTTCAGTGGGAGTTTTGTAGAAGTGTGTTTTTTTTTACCTTGTTGCAAGAAAGAGATGGCAGGCACATCTAGGAGGATTGAGATGGTAAAGTTTAATGGTGGTAATTTTGAGTTGTGGAAGCTCAAAATGAAAGACATGCTCGTAGACCATGACCTATGGGCTGCTATTTCTGGAACCAAACCATCAGGAATGAAACAAGAAGATTGGGATCTAATGGATAGGAAATACAAGGGTCTTATTAGACTTTGTTTGGCTGATTCTATCCTCCCGAATGTCCATGAAGAGAAAACTTTTCTTCTATGTGGAAGAAGCTTGGTGATGTCTATTAGGCTAAATCCCTAGTAAACAAGATTTTCCTGAGAAAGAAGATGTATTCTCTAAAAATGGAAGATGGAGTGTCTGTAACAGATCATCTAAATACATTTAACATGTTGGTTTCACAACTGGGTTCTGTTGGAGACAAGATTGATGAACAAGACAGTTGCATGCTCCTTTTATGTTCATTGCTAGACTCTTGGGATCACCTGGTAATGGCTATTGGAAGCACTACTTCCACCGTTAAGATGGATGAGATTTTTGCCTCATTATTATCTAAAGAGATGAGAAGGAAGTATTTTGAGATGGCCAAGGAGGCCCTTGTAGTTTGTGGTAAACCAAAAGAGAGAGGCAAAAAGATAGACAAGAAATCTAAATCAAAGTCTCTGAGGAGATCAAAGTCTCCTAGTAAGAAGTCCAAGGAAAAATGTTGGAATTGTGGTGAAGTTGGTCACATTCGAAAATATTGCAAGAAGAAGAAGAAGAAGGAAACAAAGTATTTCTCTGATTCTGAATCTGAGAAATCATCTCAAGATGATGGAGAAGTATTTATTATAGTCTTGGAAGCCCATGCATTGGGTGGTGATGTGTGGTTGATAGATTCAGGTGCATCATTTCACATGAATTCTCATAGAGATTGGTTCTTGAAGTATGAGGAGTACAATGGTGAAGAGGTGTACCTGGGTGATGACTCTCACTTGAAGATTGTTGGTTGTGGAAGAGTCAAAATTAGATTTCCTGATGGAAGAGTGAAGAGGATTGATGGTGTCTTGCATATCCTATGTTTGGCATGAAACTTTCTTTCTATAAGTAAACTGAATGATTTGGGAGTGCAAGTTGTTTTCTTTAGTGGAGAATGCAAGATGACTAGATGAGCTATGGTGTTGTCTAAGGGAGTTCATATTGGCACTTTGTTTTAGCTTGATGCATGCACTGTATAGTGCAATAGTTCTTCTGATGTTCCAAATAAGATACCTTTGGATTCTTCATCCTCACCATTAGATTGTCCAGAGAAGAAGCACGTTGCAACTACATCCGATGGTCATGCATTTTGGGTACATAAGGGTGCTCATTCTATGGAAATGAAGCTTCATACATAGAAGACAATGTTATGGCACCAACAACTTGGTCATATTGTTGAGAAGGGTCTTAGAACCCTAAAAAATATGAGCCTTGTTGAATTCCTTGATGATTGTAATCTCGAGTTCAACTTTTGTGAACATTATGTATATGGAAAACAACACTATGTTTTGTTTTACTCTAGTTCTCATAAGTTTTTTTGGGTTTTGGACTATGTTCATTCAGATTCTTTTGGTCCCATAAATGTTCCTTCATTATCAAAATCTATATATTCTGTTTCTTTCCTAGATGATTATAGTAGGACTTTTTTTTATTTCCTTAGAAGTAAAATTGAAGTCTTTAGTCAGTTTAAGGAGTTTAAGGCCTTGGTAGAAAATCAGGCTAGTAGAAAGATTTAGTGTTTGAGGACTGATAATGGTGGTGAATTTTGTTCGATAGAGTTTGACAAGTTCTATAAAGAGCATGGGATTGAGAGACAAAAGACAACTCCCTAAACTCCATAGTAAAATGGAGTTGTAGGGAGGATCAAAAAAATGTTGATGGAGAGGGTTGGGAGTATGTTGAGTGGTACTAGCCTTGAACAAAATTTTTGGGTTGAAGTAGTTGCCACTGCATGTTATTTGATCAATAGATATTCTGCATCAGCGCTTGTTGGTAAGACACCCATGGAGGCGTGGTTTGGTAAAAATCCTTTGATGAGTCATCTTAGAGTATTTGGTTGTGAAGCTTATGCTCATGCTCCAATTGAGAAGAGGTCTAATTTGGAGAACAAGGTTGTCAAGTGTATCTTTATCAACTATAGTGTTGGTGTGAAAGGGTACAATCTTTGGGTTATGGAAGTTCATAAGGTTCTCTATAACAAAAGTGTGATATTCAGAGAGATGGAACCTTCCTTTGTTGAGTTGCAACCAGAGAAAGAGGAGAAACAAAAAAAGAGGTAGTTTAGATTCCAACTACTTTGAAGAAAGAAGAACCAAGTACTCTTGATGGACCTGATGACGAGGAGAGCTCAAGTTGTTTGCCTACGGAATAGGATTCTAATTACTGGCAAACGTGTAATATGCAGAACATAGGATCAACAGTAACTAAAAGATATCATAGTAAAATGCCAAAGCTTTATTCATTCTCAGGAAATATCATGTACAAAGAGTGGAATCATCAATAGCATAATCATATAACATCATACTCAATAGCAGCATCAGTATATCTTCTGACTATTCCCACCTGACTACATATAACGCTCGGCGGTGGTTAGACAACCAACCGACACGACGTTTCATAACATCATTACATTAACACTAATCTGAACATGTTTTGCCGAGAGTACATGACATTACATGACATTATTATTCTTTACTAACTATTGTTTTATTTGACAACTGCTGAGTATGACTGAGGCCGACTACGGCCGAGGCCAACTACGGCCGACAACAAGTAAAATATCCGACTAACATCATCCCCCCCAAAAATAAAGTCATCTTCCAGACGACAGATACAACATGATAAGATTACTGAGAGGTAGGGGGAAGGGAGTGCGTCCCTGGATGCACCGATGACGTCGGAGTGGTGGAAGAATGCTCTGCTCTCAGGCGCCTCAGCTCCTCCGTGCGTGTACGAAGCTGCCGATCTGCCAGGATCTCCCTCTCCCTCGCCGCCTTCACCATCTGGGATGCCTCCATCAGTTGGCTCTTTTCCTGCTCTGCCTCGACATTCTTGGCCGCCAACTCTACCTCTTTGGTAGCTAACTAGTCCTCCAATGATTTCATTTGCTGCTGCCAGGCTGCCTCTTTCTGTTGTGCCTCCTCTTCCAAGGCTGTCACCCGAGGCTCCAAGATCTCCAATCGGGCTCCCCTGTCACTGGCGAGCTGAGATTGCTCAGTCAAGTTATCCTGAATGCTCTTGATGGTCGCAGTCGACTCGTCCTTGACCCGCTGAAGAAGTCTATAAGCATCCACTCGGCGAGATACTGCTACATCAGTGGAAAATCTTTGGCGCTTCATCAGAAGAAAAACATCTCGGAATGCCAGCTCGATGTAGTATAGACTCTCCAAGACACCTGCATCTCGTCCCACTAGCCTTGGTGGCCGACCTCGCCAAGCTCTCATCATGGCAGGAGTTTCTCCTGCTGGCCACCCCTCGCCAAATATCCTAGCAAACTCTGCCTCACACCCCATCTGCATAAATCCCTGAATTCGGTGAACCTCCTGGCCTACCAGAGGCGATTGGCCAATCCTCAGGTCCCTGGAAACCTGTCCCACCCAGATCATCAATCTGCCCATGTGCTCGAGCTCCTCCACATATCTCTGTACTGTGCCTACCGGATCCGATGGGTCTGGCTGAGACATTTCCACGACGAAGCCCTTTGTGGAGGCACCTTCCCCGTCCTCCTCATCATCCGAAGGTATGCAATGTTCCGTCTCCTCCTGGGGTTGTTCCCCGTCTGCCAGCTGAGGCTCCTGAATGGCTGTCTCTGGTGCCTCGGCTATGCTCGCCTCCGGAAGTGCAAGTGTGTCTTCGCCGATCCTGGCCGTCTCACTCTGCTGGGTGTGAATGATCGGCCCCTCCTTATCCCCTTGTCCCTCCGAGGGACTCTTCTCCTGCTCGTCCACGTTGAGAGTGAGGCCCACCGACCCCAGCCAACTGTCAATCTGTGCTACCCCGGGTGCTCCTGGGGTTGGAGTCGTCTCCTTCGTGGCCTCAACCATTCCCCTAACTCCTGCCGAGGTTGCCACTCCTATGGCTGCCGATGCTGACGGTGGTGTAAGAGAGCAAACTGCCGGCAATATCTCCACCGAGGCAGTGGAACCTGCTGCTGATATGGTAACTGCCCCCTGTGATGTGGTGGCGAGAGGTGCCCATCCTGGCGATGCTCCTGGCAGTGAAGCGGCTACCCTTAACATCCGTCCAGCTCCAACTGATGCAATGGGGAGGGTGAACGTGACCGAGTGTGTGCTCTGGCTGGCTGGCGGTGTCGGAAGAGTGAATCCTGCCGGCTGCAATACTGGTATGTCAATCTCGCCTGCCTCCTGACCCCCGATGGCAATAGATACTTCCTCATCGGCCGGTGGACTCGACTCCGATGGCGAGGAGGATAAGTCAATGGGCTCCTCTCTGTCTGATGCATCGCTCTCCTCTGAGGCCTCCTCCTCCGATGTTTCCTCTTCCACCGATGCCTCCTTCCGTTTCCTCTTTTTCCCCGAGGCTGTGCCCTCACCGGCTTGCTTTGCTTCCAATTCCGACCAGTAGAATACAGTAGGCCATCCCGGGTCCAGGTGAGTGAGTGGCCACAACCGACCCCAATTTCCCTCGGGCATCTGTGTGTGCACGGCATCCAAAAAGAGAGCCATGGCGTGCTGAGTCATATAGAAGGCCTTATGCCTCTGCGCCAGAAAATCCCTTATCCGCTCCGTGAGTAGCCTCTCCCAGTTGTATACTCGACCAACCCGGAGTCCGATCATGAAATCCACCTGCCATAAGGCAATGTCCAACGCTCGGCTAGCCCCTGTGAGTTGGCACTTCATCAGGTCAAGCAAACATTTCCATTCTACCGTTGCTAGGTGACTCTTCCGGCGGCCTCGATTGCCAGTATTCCATATGGTACGTTGTTCTTCGACTGACAAGTCGCTTCGGCACACTTGCTTGACCAGCAGTTCTTTGTGTTCCTGCGTCATTTTCTTGGGCTTATTAACCCCTATTCCTGAAGCTGGGACACCGAACACCCTCTCGAAGTCCTGAGGCCAGAATGAGACGGTCACTTGGCAACCTCTGTAATCAATGACGGACTTGTGCGTGTGCCTGCAGTAGCTCTCCACCATCGCCTTCAGCCAAGGCTCAAACTCCCAAGAACTAAAAAAGGGCACGAGCACAGCCTTGTCCACCCGAGCGTGTCAAAGCGCAACCTTCAGAGAGTGGTCGTCCGGAGTGCTTCGCCACCATTGCTTGCACTCGTTGCCGGTCAGGTTCTCCCATGTCATCGTGTCATTATCGGCATCCATCTTTTTTCTTTTCGCAGCCGAGACTACCTTTGGCTGGTATTGTATCGCTTTCTTTCCCTTGTCCATCTTTCTGTCAATTCGGCGATTCCAGCCGACTTTATAACTCTTTCTATCAGTTCGACGATTCCAGCCGACTTTATAACTCTTTCTGTCAGTTCGGCGATTCCAGCCGACTTTATAACTTTTTCTGTCAGTTCAGCAATTCCAGCCGACTTTATAACTCTTTCTGTCAGTTCGGCGATTCCAGCCTTTATAACTCTCGAGACAGTCGTGAAAACTGCCGAACTGCCGAAAGTTGCCGATGAAAACTGCTGAACTGCCGAAAACTGTCGAACTGCCGATGGAAACTGCCGAACTGCCGATGAAAACTGCCAAAGTGCCAAAAACTGCCAAACTGCCGAAAATTGCCGAACTGCCGATGGAAACTGCCGAAGTGCCAAAAACTGCCGAACTGCCGGTGAGAACTGCCGAAGTGCCAAAAACTGCCGAACTGCCGAAACTGCCGAACTGCCGAATGATCTGCCAAGGCCGTACGGTTTGGATGAATGGCCGTACAGCTGTGGAACCCTGAGGCCGTACTGTTTGAAAATATTCTAAAATCCGTACAATCTAAAGGTACTGTGAATTCCGTGCAAGTTCCCCTGAACAGCTGATGCCGTACGGATTCTTCTGCAGTGCTGAGGCCGTACGGATTCTCCTGAGGCAATGTTGTGCTGAGGCCGTACGGATTCTCCTAAGGCAGACCTGTGCTGAGGCCGTACGGATTCTCCTGAGGCAGACTTGTGCTGAGGCCATTATGGATTCTTCTGAGGCAGACTTGTGCTGAGGCCGTACGGATTCTCCTGAGGCAATGTTGTGTTGAGGCCGTACGGATTCTCCTGAGGCAGCTGATGCCGTACGGATTTTCTTGTAGTGCTGAGGCCGTACGGATTTTCCTAAGGCAACTGATGCCGTACGGATTTCCTTGTGCTAATGCCGTACGAATTCTCTGAGGCAATTGATGCCGTACGGATTTCCCTGTGGTGCTAATGCCGTACGGATTTCTCTGAGGCAATAATGCTGTACGGTTTCAATTTTGGCACCAATTTCACTCTGGAAGAGCCGTACGATGCAAGACTTGACAAATTTTTTTAGAGGCAAGGGCCAAACGGTTTCTACTGACAACTTCTCAATTTGCAAAGGCCGTACGATTTCCACAGGCAAATAAAATGAATACTGGAAAAGGTGACAATACCGTACGGTTTGGAGGTCTCTTGGATGCCGTACGATGCCAAGTTCTGAGCGCTGTACAAGTGGTGAATGTCGTACGTCCTCCACAGGCTTCAACCTCTGGCGTGCTTTCTGGTAAATAGAACCCCGTACGTCCTTGAAATCCTTCAGACGCCGTACGATTTCCCCTTCTGGCGGATTGTGTTGATTGTGAAATCTTAGATGTCGTACGGCTTCCTTCTCTGTTCTCTGAAGCCGTACGTTCTCCTTCTTTGTTCTCCGTATGCCTCGCCAACTTATAAACTTATGCGGATTCGTCCTTCATTCGTCTTCTCTGTGCTCCTGTCGCCGACTTGTGGCTTTTTCAATTGGCCGTACGGTATGAGGTTTCCTATTTATTTTATTTTTTTCCTTACTGTCCTTCACCCTTGGCCGTACGCCTTGCTTCCTCTTCGGGTTTTTCCAATTTTTAATCTCTCACCTTTTACTTTCCTCCGTTAATTTCCCTTTTGGCCGTACGGTTTTAGTGCTCCAGGCGGCTATTTTAATCTCTCTCACTTTAATCTTTCCCCTGATGGTCGACTTATTTAATTTATTATTTAATTTATTCTCCCTCCGTTTGCTTTCTTTTCTGAATTCTCTTTCGTTTCTTTTAATTTTCTCTTCTTTTTCTTTTTCTTCCCATAGGCCTTGTTTTTCTTTACTTACTCTGTTATTTTCTTTTATTTTCATAGCTTCTTTTCTATTTATTTTTATTTTTTCCAACTTCCGTTCTTTTTCTCTCTCCTCCCTTCTCTCTTCTTTTCCATTTTCCCTTTCATCTCTTTTTTCTCTCTCTTCATCTCTTTTCTTTTTTCTAATTTTTTAATTTTTTCATACTTTTCATTTTTTAATTCCAACACAATTTTTTCATCTCGTACCTGTTCAAACTTGTGGACTGGCGTATCGTCCAGTGTTGATACTCTTTCTTTGTACTCTCCATTCTCGGCCGGAAATGTTTCACTGGTCAAGCCATTATCTTTTTCTACTTCCCCCTCCTTGACCTGTAGCATGTGGCAATCCGGGTGGAAGACTTCATAATCCTCCATCTGCCAGTGAAACAGTCCGCTCAGTGAACTGGTCTCATCTTCCGAGCAACTGCCGATCTCCAATACCCCTTCTTCATCTGGTTCCATTGTCTTTCTCTCATCATCATCTGAGTCTCCTCCAGATTCAGATGCTGAAGATGCCAGATCCTCACTGACGGCCTGGTTCTTCAGATCAATGGTGTATTTCCTCCCCCGATTTTCTATTGAGAGTGTATTCCGCTTCCAGTTGTGGGTTGCCTTGGCAGCAATCAGCCATCCCCATCCCAAGAGTGCATCGTACGCCTTCTTCTCCATTGGGATGACTACAAAATTCAACAGAAATAGCTGTGTGCCAATTAGGACCTTCTGCTCCATCAGTGTACCCAGTGGTCGGATGCCGTGTTGATCTGCCCCCATAAGGTGAAATGTCGGGGGCCAAAGGGTCGGTTTACCCAGACACTTCCAAGTCTCCTCTGGTAGTACGTTTACTCCTGAACCACCATCAACGATAGTATTTGTCAAGATATTCCCTCTAATTTCCATATGCACGACCGCTGGCATCTTCCCCATGTTCGCTGTGAGCAATACCGGGTCGATTATTTGTTCACCGTATGGTGGCGGTTCTGGTATCAATTCTTTCCTTCGTTCCTCCAATTGCGGTTGCTTGCCATCCTCGACGGCGTTTGTGATCGCCAGTCCCAACTGCGGCATAGTCTGGAGAAGGTAAGTTACTTTGATCGGTATGGTGGTCTGCAGTACCTGCCGTATGATGTTGGTTTTCGCCTCCGATCGCCGAGAGGTTCCTGGCTTCTCCAGAGGTACTTTGTTTTCCTTCGCCATCGCCAGTTCCACTTCGGTTTTTACTTCCTTCATCCTTTGTTTCTCCGTACATGGATCTAGGTAAGTGGCTTTTTTTGCTTGTGCTCTGGTGATCGCCAGTACCTCTTGTTCTTCTACTTCCAGCATATGGATACCCTTTTGCTTTGGGCATTCATTATCTTCATGATCGCCTGGTCCACACCACTTACACAATCTCCCTCCCGAACCTTGACCGTTCTGGCAGTCCCTGGCGAAGTGGCCCCATTTGTTGCACTTCCTGCATTGGATCATAGGCCTCCTTTTGCATCGTACTGTATCATGTTTCTCGGACTTCTATTGCTTCTGTAACCTCCAGGGGATGCATTGCTATTGTACTGGGGCTTTGGTGGTGTGTTCGGCGGTGTCGACGGTTCTCCCTGCACGAAGAGTACTTGTGCACTTCTGGCTTTTAAGTTGTATGGGAATTCCTTGACGGAATGTCCAATCACTTGGCAGATATTGCAGAGTAAGTTCTTGGGATAGTTCGCCTTCGTGTGACCTTCCCCATTGCAATCTGTACACCATAGTTCTCTAGCTTCTCTCGTACTCTCCTTGTCGGCCTTCAATTCTTTCATCATTCGCATCATATCTTTCCTGAGTGCTTGTACAGTCTTGGATTCACCGTCATGTCATCCGTACTCTCCTCGTCGTCTGTCTTCTTTTTCCCTCGGGAGGATGTTTTATTTTCACTTTCTATGTCCATTGCCCGATTGTATGCTTCAGCGTACGACGAAGGAGGTACGACTTTCATTTTCTTTCTTAATGGCGAAAGCAAGCCCTCGATGAACCATCTTTTCTTCAACCCGTCAGCCGGCTGTGCCTCCAATTTACCCAGCAAGTCTTTGAGTCTTCGGTTATAGGTCCGCACACTCTCGTGCTTTCCTTGCTTGGTATTGTATATCTCCGCAACGATCTCACTGTCATCTCGAAGAAGTTTGAACTCCTCCTGAAATGCTTTTTTCAATAAACTCCATGTAGCTCTCTGTGCTTGGTCCAATTCTGAGTACCAATCAATGGCACTCTCTCTGAGTGTTGCTGGAAATGCCTTCAGCCACTGGTCGGGGTCATCCTGCCTGCTGGCTATCCAGATAGTCTCGCATGTCTTGCAATGCCGTACGGGATCCTCAGAGCCATTCCCCATGAATTTTGGCAAATTTTTCTGATCCGGATGAGCCATCTTTACCGGTTGACCTCCTTGTTGACCTCCTTGTGTTTTGAACCCGATTAGACTAGTGGATTCCTCACTACGTCCCTGTGCGTCACCAGCACTCTCAGCCACGTATGAGTCACTGCCACGTCCTCCGTCAGCGTCCGCAACACCGTGGGTCTCCTCAGGATCCCGCCGATGCTCTCTCTGCCCTGGGGTCTTAAGCTCTGGCCTTCCCCTCCTTAACTCGTCCTCGTCGTCCGAGAGTGACAACTCTCGAAATCGTCTGATGCTACTATTCAATTCATCTCCATTTTCATAGGGGTTATATTTTCCTGGAGTGCTGAAGGGGTTTTCGTCCCTTCCTTCTATTAAACTGTGGTGTGCTCGTTCAATAGATGTGTCTATTTTTTGCAAATTTTCATATGTTCTTTTTATGCTCTGATTGATTTCAATTAAGTCCTCATCTAATTCCTTACCGACTTGCCTTAGTTGTCTTCGCCGACTTTCTTGCTCTTGTAGCCTCAGTGATCGCCGAACTTGTTCCTCCGAAGTCCCGTGCCCATCAGGTACTCTATTCTTGTCTTTGTTCGGCCATACGGGCATTTAGTTGTTCAAGCGATCATTACTGGTTGCCGGAAGTGCGGCGCCAACTAGTATCACGTTCTTCCTCTTCCCGTTTGTTTCGGTCTTCACAACGTTGCACGATTTGTTGCCTTCGGCGCTCACGGGCTTCTTCCTCTCGCAAGTCTTGCAGGATAATGAAATGGCGGGCCAGCAACCTGGGCATGCGGTTCAGAAGGTGGTTCACCTCGTCGTTCACTTCCAGCCGATCCCAGATGACTTCCTTAGGGATCTCCTGAACGAGGGATTCCCTACGTACGTGATCACAGAGCGAGATTTTCCACAAATTTACCAAATCTTCTGTCAATGAGTCTTCTCGTTCCTCATTAGCATTTATAGGTTCTTCCGCTGGTTGACCCATTACGCTGCCATGGTGGATGATGCCCTAGTCCGTTCAGGCAACAGCGCCAAATGTTTGCCTACGGAATAGGATTCTAATTACTGGCAAACGTGTAATATGCAGAACATAGGATCAACAGTAACTAAAAGATATCATAGTAAAATGCCAAAGCTTTATTCATTCTCAGGAAATATCATGTACAAAGAGTGGAATCATCAATAGCATAATCATATAACATCATACTCAATAGCAGCATCAGTATATCTTCTGACTATTCCCACCCGACTACATATCACGCTCGGCGGTGGTTAGACAACCAACTGACACGACGTTTCATAACATCATTACATTAACACTAATCTGAACATGTTTTGCCGAGAGTACATGACATTACATGACATTATTATTCTTTACTAACTATTGTTTTATTTGACAACTGCCGAGTATGACCGAGGCCGACTACGGCCGAGGCCAACTACGGCCGACAACAAGTAAACGACAACAAGTAAAATATCCGACTAACACAAGTAGCTCTGAAAGTTTTGAAGAAGAAGTAGAACCTCAACCTCAGTCTTTGAGGAGGTATACACGAGTTAGGAAACAACCAAAAAGGTTTGGATATTCATTATTGGATTCCAATTTCATATTTTCCTTGATTACTAATACTGATGAGCCTAGGATGGTTAGAGAGGGATTGGGTATGAATAATTCAGATTCTTGGATGCAAGCCATGGATGAGGCGATGGCTTCATTAAAGAAGAACAAGACTTGGGATTTGGCACCTTTTCCTACTGGGCCTAAACCTGTTGGTTGTAAATGGGTTTTCAAGAAAAAGTGTGGTCCTGATGGCAATGTTGAGAAATAAGGGCATAGTGGTTGCTAAGGGGTTTTCCAAGGTGGAGGGAATTGATAATGGGGAGATATTCTCTCCTGTAGCGAAGCTAGCATCTATCTGACTTATGTTGTCAATTGCAACAACATATGACTTAGAAGTGGAACAGATGGATGTGAAGACAACATTCCTTCATGGTGATTTGGAGGAAGAGATTTACATGTCAAAACTAGAGCATTTCATTGAAAAAGGTAAAGAAAATTTGGTTTACAAACTGAAGAAGTCTCTTTATGGTTTGAAACAGTCTCCTAGAATGTGGTATCAAAAATTCAATACCTATGTGTTGTCATTGGGTTTTGAAAGATCTAAATCTGACCATTTTGTATATTTTAAATTTGATAATGGTCACATTCTCACTATTGTCATATATGTAGATGATCATGTTGTTTATTAGGAATAGTAAAAGTATGATTCCAAATTTGAAGTTTTAGTTGTCAACATAGTTTGAGATGAAAGACTTGGGTGCAGCTAGGTACATTCTAGGAATGGAAATCACACGAGATAGAGCTAAAAAAATGCTTTTGTTAAGCAAGATTAAGTATGTGAACTCCATGTTGGAAAGATTCAACACGGTAGATTGCAGACAATTAGTTATTCTTGTGATGCAAGGGATGAAGCTTTTTGTGAATGATTATCCAAAGTCTCCTACTAAGATGGAGGACATGACCAAAGTATCATATGCAAATGCAGTTGGCAGTCTGATGTATGTGATGGTGTGTACGAGACCAGGCATTTCCCAAGAAGTGAGAGTCTTTAGCCATTTTATGGCTAATCCTAAATGGGTGCATTGGGATGCGGTTAAGAGAGTGTTTAGATATTTATGGGGTACTTTCAAGTATGCCTTGTGTTTTCATGGTTATCCTATTGGACCTCAACATTCTATGAACATTCAAGGATATGTGGATTCAAATTGGGAAGTTGACATTGATAGCAAAAGATCTACTAATGGTTATATGTTTATGATGTTTGGTGGTGCTATCAGTTGGATGAGTAAGCAACAAGCTATAGTCACATTGTCCATGATAGAGGTAGAGTATATGGAAACCACTCATGCCTATAAGGAATCCATTTAGCTTATATATTATGTTATGATATTGGTTTAGATGCAAGATAGATTACTGTTTGTTATGACAATCAAGTGTGATTTGTCTAGCAAAGAATCCTACATTCAATGCTAGAACAAAGCACATCGATGTACAATATCATTTTGTTCATGATATGGTAGAGGATGGAAAAGTGAACTTGGAGAAGGTTGACACTTTGGTGAATGTTCCAGATGCATAGACAAAACCATTGTGCACAAAGAAGTTCAAATGGTGTTCTAATTCCATGGGCCTTGGGGTCCTGAGTAGATGATTTCGTATGACTCTTGACAAGTCTTCAATAAGTGGGAAAATGTTTGAATTAAGGTTTATCAACCTTAGAGTCCTAATATTGATTTAATTTTTTGTAATTAATGTATTTATTTGTATTATTTAATTTCCTATGGTGTCATGTCATTAATTGGGACCCACTGGCTGGGTGGCATCCTCGTTGGAGGTGATTGGATGACACATAATCATCCCAAGTGGACATAGGCATCCCACTTTGGAATCTATGATATATGATAGATTTTATGACGTATCATAAGGAATCTTTGAATGCATGGAGAAAGTTGGCACCCAAGATGGCCAATGATAAGGTGTAAGAGAATCGACTATTTTTTTAGTCGGTTATGATAGATTCTCTTACATATCCTATGATAAATTCTATGATATATTTATGACATATTCTATGACAATTGTAAGGCATTTTTCCTAAGCTATTTTTATCATATTCTAGGTTCCCAAGTTTGGAAGAAGAATATTTGCATGTTTGGCCATTGTAAGGGGTGTAAGGGAATATTGTACATGTTTCTAAATGTATGTCTAAGGCATTGGAAATTTTTCCATGTGGATTTGAATGCACCTCACCTTATAGATTCTTCTTGAAGCTTGTATCACTCTATTTATTGAGTGCCTTGAGCTATAGAATGCATAGTTTGTTTACAGGTAATGAATTGCTACCTGTATCACTCCAAAACAAGTGTTCGTGTTGAAGCACTTGTTGAAGAAGCTTTTTACTTGGTGATATATTGTATTCATTATTAGAAGTAATAGAGAAAGTACTATGCTTTTGGAGGGTGGGGTTTTTTTACTAGAAATGGTTTTCCCCATGTATATCTAGTGTATGTTGTATTTGTGTACTTTTTGTTCTATTTCCATTATTCTCTATGTGTATCTCATATTGTAATAGCATAAGGTGTTAAAACAATTTTTTTAACTCTCCCTTGCTTAGATTAGTGTAGGAAGTTGTTCCTGCTCACCTAGCTTCCTTTCAAAACACCTCAACACCCCAGGATCACTTGCAAGACAAAATAACTTTCACAAGAGAGAAATGGCAGAAATATCATGCTAAGGATATAGATGCAAGAATGCCAAAATAAATCTAAAATGTACATATGAAGCCTTGCTTATATAGGCAAGGTGTGAGATATGATTAGACAAGATCATGACAAGTGTCTTAATCCTATCACATGAGACAACTAACTCATAACTACCTAGGACACAAGCATTGGATAAAATCCAACCAGATAATATAAGTGACAACTAATGCTTAGTTATAGAAAGATTCATTGCTAAGACCTAAGTGGACTTAACATGTAAATAGGACCTAGATAGGTAAAACACCTATTTACACCAACAATTGGCAAGCCCCTGGTGAGTCCTATTCCTTCTACACCATCGACTCTTATTGGTTTGTGATAGGTAGTTTTGTTGTAGTTGTGTCTTACTCCCATTTTGGAGGTGGTTTTATTTGCTATGAGCTATCCTTTCTATTGTATAGGGTTACAATCCCTTCAAAACCAATTTAGTGTAATAAAAAATAATATATTTATTCCTAATTAATTATTTTTAATTTAAAAATATTAATCAATGATTCATTTCTCCTTAATGAATATATTAATGATTTTTATAATTAATACATGACTGTATGTTTTCTAGTGACATTGAATATCATTTTCACCTCATAAAAGTGAGGTTCCAATTTATAACCTCACTGATTGTTTAACCACACAAACCTTCATTAATAAAGAAATATTTCTATAATTGTTAATTGAAAATACTCTTTGAAGCATTGGATTGTACAATATAATATAATCCAAGTTTTTCTGAATGTAAAAATCCAAACTTAAATTTAGAAAAACTAGAAATAATATATGATACTTCGATCAGGACATCTAAAATTGAAGTCCTTGAACAATAAAATCAATCCTTTTGTTTTTATTCTTTAAATACTTTTGGATATCTTCAGCTAGCTATAAACTATAAGAGGGTTTTGAAAGGACTTGTGGACACGGAAAAAGAAACTTTTCTACTTTTTCATGTTCAGGCCCTCATAGTGGACTTTGGCTTGATTTTGCCTATATTTAATGTTGTAATGTGGCCAACATGTTCACATTAGGTCTTGGACCCTTGTGAATCATTAATACTTCTAGGATGTCTTGTAAAGGTGTTGTGAAGTGTTGTAACCCACTTTCACACTTTTCTAGGACCCTTTCATCATAATTCACCTAAATAACTCCTTTTTATCACTTACCAGGTCTTATTTCAAAGTGTTGTGAAGTGTTGTAATCCACTTTCACACTTTTCTAGACTTGTCATCACTAATTCAACCCTTTCTCATGTTTAAATGACCCCTTAATACACTTTCCAACCCCCCTTAAATTTTTTTTTAAGGATATTCTCATTGGAAAACATTTAATGCCCTGTAATTCTTGACACCCACCTAATTTGCTTAAGTGGGACTAAGTCACCAATAGGGTTGACTTAGTCCTTTTTGGCACAAAACTCAAAATTATTTCAATTTTCTTGCGGGATTTCATTCTCTAACCCTTGAAGTCGGCATGTGATGTGCTATTTTTGAGAAATTTAGTAAAGATCAAGTATAAATAAGGGTTTTTCCCCTCATTTTAACACCTATTCATTCAAGCATTCACTCAAGCAATTAACTTAATAATTCTCAAGCATTCAAGCACTCTAAGCATAATCAAGTAATCCATTGGAGCACTTCATTGCATATCTTCATATTTCCACATCAAGGGTTTGGTAAGTCTATGGCATTGCATGTTGTTTATTTATCATTCTCTTCATATTTCATTTCATTATCTAGGGTTTGATTACCAAAGTGGGATTTGACCAAGGCAAATCCCTATACTCTAACCCTTAACCATTTTTTCCCTCTTTGCATGTGTGTTTGTAGACTTTGTAGGAAAATTTGTCAAAGAAATAGGTGTTGAAAAATGGTCAACAAGTCATCAAAGCTATTCAGGTCAACATGACCCTAATTCAAGCTTGGAGATCCTTTTTATCCCATTTTCTGCAGAATCAAGATTGGACACTTGTTAGAAAAGCAAGTGTAGACTTGAAGCTACAAAATCTTGTCTCAAGATTCTTGAAATTTGTAGGTGGACTAAGTTGCCACTAGTGGTGGATTAGTACCACTACTAGGCTTGGAAAGTGGTTTTTGCATTTTTGGATACCCATTTGGTAGATTCTTGTTCCAACAAGTTTTTCCTGAAACTAGAACTAAGTCGCCCAACCTGGCGTAAGTGTCCTAGTCAACATTGTTAGTCGATTTCCCAGGATTCCAGAATCTCTCCACATCAGATTTCAAATTCCAGGTACACTTCTCCAATTCTATTAAGTTATTTCATCAATTACTTGCATTTTTAGGTGTTTTTGCATATCACAGTGTGTTTTTCATCACTTTACATTTCTTAGGTTTTGCATTATTAAATCATTTTCTTTTCAAATCAATGCATTATTGCAGCATAATTAGACATATTAAATCTCATTAACATTAATCTTGAGTGTAGACATTTGCATTTTGGACCCCATTCCTTTCTCCTTTTAGCTGAAAAATCCTAGAAGGAGCTAAAGTAGTTGGGCAATCCAAAATCATTGTCCACAAGACCCTAAAAATTTTTGCATCAAAATAAAAAATTAACAATAGAAAGAAGAAAAAAATTATGAAGAAGCATACCTTAAACCCAATAAAGGCCTCACAAGAAAAAAAAAACCATGAAAAAATACATCAAAAGGACAAAAAGAACCATTACAATCATGGGGAGTTGAATTCAAACCTCTCCAAATAACTCCGAATTAGAAAAAAATCCTGACTTATATGAGGAACAATCGTTACTTTTTAAAAAGAATATCCAATCCTAACCAAAGGAAATTTCATAGCTTCTTCAAATTGAAAGGAAGTCGAGTTCACGAAAGATGATTCCTTCACCTATCTAAGTAGAAGAGAGTTACAAAAAATTATTAATCACCTTGATAGTTACAAATTTAGATGCACATACATATCATAAGTAGGTAAAAAAATCAAACCATAACACAAAATTTTATGTGGGGAAAACCCTTTCAAGAGAAAAACCCCACATTCCAAAACACAACTTAATTATATTATTTGACAACAAAAAAGTTACAATATAATTGCAAAGCTATTCTCTTGTAGAAGTCTTCATACTTCTTAACTCTGGACTAATTCTGGCAACATAATGGCACTTCAACAAAATAACTTACTCACAAATCCAAAATACAAGTGCTCAATATACAAGAGCATACAATGCATTAATTAAACATTTCTAAAATCCAATGCACTAGTATGAATATGAAACAATAAGTTTCAAATTTTTTAAAAATGCAATATTGTCACTACCAATTGTCATTAAAACCACACATGAAAAATATGCACTTGCCAAAATATAACTGTATCTCCAAAAATCTCACATTCCATGCAAAATTTGTTGGAGATTGTGCCTCAACCTGTTGGCTTATATCTCTATTCAAGTCTTCATTGTCGACCGATCGCTCGAGTTTCTGTAACCTTGGAACCTTGTCGCACAGTTCAAAAGTTTCTTAACTTCCCGACTGGGTGATCTCCTTCAATGTCGCGGTGTTTGGGATTTTCCTAACCTACTGTGGAAGTTGTAAGTTCTTGTTTTCTCTCATTGAGCAACAAGCCGACGGATGTGGGGACCACTTGGAATTCTGGGAGACTTGTTGAGAATATTGTAGATTCTTAGCTTGATTCTTCGGAAATGCACAAGAAGTGAACACATGTCATGGTGGAGACCACAAGGTATGACCAACAGTTCGGTGTGATGGTCAAATGCGGTGTATGAGTAAGTTGGTAATAAAAGGACTAACTCGTGGATACCTAAAGTCTTTGGGCTTTTATTTATAAACTAATGACTACTAATATTTTGCATTAGTGTGGGATATTGCTGATGGTTTTGCATTCGGTGCGATCTCTTGCCAATACCTTTTTTCTTGCTGATAGTTATGTGATCAGGTATTTTGGCATTTGGGAGACACAATCTAGTGTCTCACCAACATGTGATACAGTTGAACACTTTGACTGAATGTTTGTCCTATGTGGCACGTTTTGAGCCAATGAGAGAAACAAAATGTGAATCATTGGTAGTTGTACAGTTGCGACCATTCCTGTGTGGAAGAACAATAGACCATGAACAAAATGAGATATACTCTGTAACTGATGACAATGATCAATTCAAATAATAGAGATTTATGTTTGATACTGAACACAAATTGAACTGAGTGGGTTCATTGTATGCATCTAAGAGCATTGTGAGATTAATGTTCTGTACAAGATTGACTAGTGAATGTTGCTGCTATAAAATTGACATCAGAAAGTGAAGTCTGTACTTTGTATGTAATTTTGTTTATTGTAATACAAAGAAGCTTTTCTTGGTGTAGTGGGTTTTTCTCCCATAAGGGTTTTCCCACGTAAATCTGGTGTCCAATTGTGTATGTGTTCTTTTCTCTTTTCTATTAATTATTTTCATGTGTATCTTATTGAACTGTAATTGCAAAATTTAAATTCATATCTGCATTCTTCCCTGAGGTTTTGACGTTAGGAGAGTTTGTTCCACACCTAAGCTTTCCTTACAAAATCAACATGAAATATAAATTACCTTCATGCACAACTTTTCCTATAATAGCAACTTTCCACTTCCAACTCTTTCTTGAGTTATCTTCAACAAATAAAGCCCACGAATAATAAAATAAGAAACTAAATGAATAAACATGCTAAGAAAAATCAAAGGTTGAGACACCTTATTTTTCCTAAAATTCTCCCACTTGTTGAACACCTTTGAAGATCCAATGGAAGTAATAGGATTTAACTGCTAGAGGCTATGATTCCCATAGAATCTAAACAACATCTAAACTTAACAGTGATCACTGGCTTTTCCAATGCATTTGTAACATTCACCAACATGCTTTCAATTTTTCTCCTTTTCTCTTTCTTCTTGGGTTGCATGTCTCCTTCCCTCTCTCTTTCCACAATATATCTCTTTTTATTTTTAAGCAAGTTGGGTCTGCAACAAACCATAATGAATCTCCTTGAGCTCTCTTTCATCTTGATGATGGATCAGGAAGTGTGATCCGAAATGTTATACAAAAACTAGCACACAACCAAAATCCAAAAATAGCAAAATTAAAAGCATTATAGATTGTGGAAATCACATATCACTAATTCACCAACATATCAACCTTATCCAACATCACCATTTCATCTTCTACCATATCATGAACACAATAAAACTGAATATCAATGTTCTTTTTTCTAGCATGGAAAGTAGGATTCTTTGCTAAGAAAATGACACTTTGGCTATCACAACAAATTGTATTTTGTCTTGCACAAAAACCAATATCAAAAAAGAATCTCTTAAGCCAAATGGATTCCTTACAAGCATGAGTAGATGCCATGTACTCTACTTTTGTAGTGGATAAAGTGATTACATCATGTTGTGTACTCATCCAATTAATAGCACCACCAAACATCATGAACACATAGCCACTGGTGGATCTTTTTCTATCAATGTCACCTACCAAATCTAAATCCACATATCCACGAATACTCACCGAGTGCTAAGGTCTAGTAGGATAACCATGAAATCATAGGGAATAGTTGGAAGTACCCCACAAATATTTGAACACTCTCTTCATTGCATTCCAATGTACTCATCTAGGATTATCCATTAATCAACTAAGGATTCCCACTGCTTGGGAAATTTTTGGCCTTGTATAGACCATATCATACATAAGACTTCCAACAACTTTGCATATGGTACTTTGGTCATGTCCTCCATCTAAGTAGGATATTTTGGACAATTAATCTTCATCCCCTAGATTACATGAACAACTAATTATCTGCAAGTTGTCATGTTGAATCTCTCCAACACTAAATTCACATACTTTCTCTTGATTAACCAAATATTTTTGTTAGCTTTGTCTCTTAAGATCTTCATCCCTAGAATATACCTCATTACACCTAGACCCTTCATCTCAAACTATGTTGACAACTAAGCCTTAAAATCTAAAATCAAACTTTTACAATTCCTAAAAACTAACATGTCATCTACGTACATAAAATCATGAGAATGCAACTATTATTAGATTTGTGATAATCAAAATGGTCTAATTTAGATCTCAGAAATCTCAAAGACAACACAAAGGTGTCAACTTTCTGGTACCATATTCCAGGTGACTTCTTATGACCATAAAAATACTTTTTTAACTTGCATACCAAATGTTCTTTACTTTTAACCATGAATTAATTTGGCTATGACATAAATTTCTTTCTCCAAGTCATTATGAAGGAACACTATCTTGACGTCCATCTTTTCCACTTCTAGATCATGTACTGTTGCAAGTGATAATAGAAACCAAATAAATGTTAGGTTTGTAACAAGAGAGAAAATCTCACCATAGTCAATTCCCTCCACCCGAGAATAACCCTTAGCAACCAACCATGCCTTATGCTTATCAACACTATCTCAAGACTAGGTTTTCTCTTGAACATCCATTTACATCCAATGAATTTTCATCCTTTAGGGAAGGGCACCAAATGTATGTATTATTTTTCTTTAATGCAACCATCTCTTCATCCATGGATTTATTTTAGTAATTTGCATCACTCATACCCATAGCCTCTCTAATAGTCCTAGGCTCATCAATGTTAGCAATCAAAGAAAAAATGCAACTAGAATCTAACAATGAATAACCAAAACTTTCAGGTGAATATATCCAAACCTATTAGGTTGTTTCCTATCTCTAGTAGACCTCCTAAATTATTGAAGTTGAGGTTATTCTTCTTCTTCAAATTTTTTGGAGCTTCTCAAACTCTCCTCATCATTAGGTTGAATAGGAGTATGCAGTTCTTCTTTCATATGAGTAGGTTGCAACTATGCCAATAGTATTAGAGAATGTGCAATCTTATGACATGCCCTTGAGATCTAAAAACACAATCACATAACATAACGATTTATAATGTCTATGTAAATAGATTCCAATTGAATGAACTACATGGATTGAACTCAAACAATGAAAATGATAGTTTTCAATCATAAAGAAGTCACTATCATCAAAGACAAAGCTATAAGACAGAAAAATTAATATGTGAAAGGGTTTGAGATTGAAAGGAAAGTGAAAATGACAAGTTCAAAGCCAAAATATATGATGCATTATTTAAAAGACTAATGAATTCTCCTGTACCCATCACTTTAAAGGAAATAGTTATCTAAGTTCATCTAGTTTCAAGCATTATTTTAGATTTGTACACGCAAAATTACCAAAACTAGCTAACATTGTTTTACAACACCATTAATTAATATTTAGGTTACCCGAGTGAAAGCTGTTGGAGGACGTGAATAGCAAGGTGTCAAGGTTGAAGGTCCACCAGCAAATTGTTTGACATCTAAAGCATGTTATGAGAAAATCATTCAAATAACATTCAACTATTCACATGCAATAATTATTTGATTAATACTAGTTGCATACTTGTGGCCTCAATGTTGAAAAAATAAGGTTCTACAGGAATGGTGCACATATCATGAACACTTTGACCTTAAATTTTTATTATATTGATTCTACTAATTTAATTATTCTTACATTTAAAAATAGAATTTAATAAACAAAATTAAATGAACTTGTTGAATTTTACCTGAGCATCAATGCCAAATGTTTCATTCAACAATGCATCAGTCATAAACATCTGCTTTGTAGGTGATGTATTTTGTGTAGTTGCATCCGAAGTACTCTCACCATCATATGTGCAAACAACACCGCAAGAGCCACAATGGTGGGGTGGAACTGTGGGCCTAGAAATCTCATCCACATCAGGCTCTACTAGAGGCCTCATACACTACACAATGCTTCGAGTGAGTGAGCTAATCGAATCCAACATGTCCACCTTGATACTTTCTGTCACAATGAAAGTAATGACGAAATTCTCCACCATGGGTTTGGCCAAGGGTCTTGGTTCCAATTGTGGATTATGTCGTACACTTAGTCTATCATGTGTGGAGCCCCCACCTCTACCCTGAAAGTCTAAAATGTCAAAATAATTTGGCACCTTATTGAGGACAAACTCACAATAGAGTTTCCTCAAAAAATACTGTGGTACCTCATAATTATTGCATGGAGGTTGGTCAAAAACCATCCACCACCACTCCCAAAGCTTATTTTTTATTAATTCACATCAAGGTGGCACTAATGGATGGGGAACCTCCTACATGCATGTGATAAAGGTGTGTTCGTTCTTGGCTTTGTAAAAAGGGCACACAAGTCGGCTTTGCTAATTTTTTCTTTTTTCACTTGTGCATATGAAAGTCCAGTAGATTAAAATTGTTTTAATTCATCCCTCTTATGTGATCAAAAATTGATTTTCTCATTCATTTCTCCTACATATGATACAATCAATTTGAGTGACTCGAAAATGCCTCTCCTGTAAGGGTGGGTTGCTGAATGCTCATTTAATCTTCCAATCAATAGTTCAAGCTCTCTTTTGTTATTTTCAATTTCATTTAAAATATTTTCTTGCACATTCCTTGTGGATGCCTACGAATTGAGGGAGGGGTTTGAGGTTCTTCTTGTTCGAGAGGGTCTTCGTGAGGGGGTGATTGTGAATTGTCAATGTTTGGAGGTGGAGATTGATTTCCTAGAAATTTAAAAAAAGTTTATTTAAAAATCCTATTTCAATCTACATTTTAATTCAAATTTGAAACTAAAGAAATATAAATACATATCTCTTCAATCTCTTCGAACTCTTTGACATTTTTGCAACATCCTTGTGAAGAATCACAAGAAAAAATTGATCTCCTTTTGGTGAGCGCGAGTTGGAAGGGCACAAAATGAGAGCAGTGGTTGCAAGTTGTAGAAAAAATGAGGTAAAAACAGTCTATTTTTTAATGTAACTTTACATTTGCTGAGCGATAAATTTTGCACTTTCCAAATGACTTAAGAATTTGGCGAGCGCCTAATTTGGCACTCACCAAATGCATAATTTCACTATTTTACCCAATGTGGCACCTTTTTGTGTCACAGATTGGTGCACACACCTATAAGGATTCACATCTATTTTCACATAAATTTTGCAAACATAGGAAAACATTCCAAGAATTTTTTTACACATCAAAACAAAGATCTAACAAGGGGTTTAGACCTTACCATAAAAATTGATATCCAAGTTGAAGAATACTAACAAAAGCCTCTCTTCCATCTTTCTTTCCTCTACCCTTCTTCTCTTCCTTCATCCAACTAGCATTTTCCTCTATTAAATGAAAGACTAAAGAACTCATGAATAATTCAAAAAGGAAAAATACACTTCTCCACTAAAGGAGAAATAATAATTTGAAGGGGAAAAGAAACTACCTTTCCTTAACCACCTAAACTACACAACCAACTCTAATTTTCACTACTTTTCAAAAGTGGGTTCTAAACTTTGAAAATAAAGCTTTAAACATCAAATGTGTAAATGAAAACACAACACTTTTCAAAATATCATTTTTAAAAATGACAACGTATGAGGCCATGTGAGCATCCGTTGGAAATGGCATGAGGCTAAATGTTTGTCTATCTTACTTCTCTCTTCTAATCTCTCATCATCATGCCATCATATGAGGGATGGGGCATAATGTTATGATGTCTAAGACATGTCATTTTGTAGGGAGAATAGCTTGAGCCATCTTATGATGTCTTACATGGCTAATTTCGTGGAGTTTTCTTAAACAATTAGTTTCATATATTATAAATATATTTAAAATATTTTTTAAAAAATGTAACTAATATTTTGTTATCTAGTCAATGGTTACGAAGATTTGAAGAAAGACATGAAATATTGGATTTCTAACTAAACTAGCAATCACAACTTGGTATGCAGTGGGTACACCGAAGAGGTGTGAAAGGTCAATTAGGAAAAAAAGTTGTTTAATTTTTCATATATTTGTGTAGTACATGAGGTCAATGTGTATCCCATTTAATAAATGATGTTTGTGGAGTATATATTTTGATGGAGAAGGAATAGATTCAAATCATCTATGCATCCACTTAAAAGGATCAAAACATGATTGAAACAAAACCTCTGAATCAGGAAGATAATTGGGCTCCATTATCAACATGCTCATGTTAAGTTTGCAATTAAGAGGGAGAGAGATAAAGGAAGAGATAAGGATAGAAAGAGGGAGAGATGAGGGGGGAAGAGAGAGAGGGGTAAGGAGATAGAGATAGGGGATAAATACAATGAGGGAGATGGAGATAGAAGAATAAATATGGAGATATAGAGATAGAGAGGAAAAATGCTATAGGTATAGAGGTATATGGAGAGGGAGAGGGAGAGAGGGAGATATATGAATGGATAGAAAGAGGGATACATGCCTAGACATAGAGGAGGAGAGATGAAGATAGAGGTAGAGATGAATATAAAGGGAGAGAGGAAGAGGGAGATAAATAGATAAAGAGATAGAGAGAGGTTGGATAGGTAAAGATGGAGAGAGATAAGGAGATAGAGAGGGAGAGATAGAGAGATATAGAGGAAGAGAGAGAGGGAGATACCAAGAGAGATAAAGATGTTGAGATAGAGTGATAGAAAGATAGAGATATAATGAGATATATAGAGAGGGAGAGAGATAGATAGAGATACATACAAACAACAATAAATAAAGATTGAGAGAGGGAGAGGGAAAGGATATATGTGTATGTGTGTGTGTGTGTGTGTGTGTGTGTGTGTGTGTGTGTGTGTGTGAACCCCAATCCTAATACCTAAAAAACAATGAGAACAAACACATTAAGTTAGAGATTGCAAGCAAGAACAAGGATTCCCCATGAAATCCATTTACAAAATTCAAATTAGGAAAGAAAACAATGAAGAACACAATGAAACAAGAAAATATAGATTCAATCCTAATTAAAATAGAAAAAATATGATCCCATGGGGGAATTGGTGCCAATTTGATGTGAAAATTGGCCCTTTCCCAATCCCTAAGATGCAAGCTTGATGTGTTGAGGAGATTTGATCCACTTTGTTGATGAAGAATGAGAGCTCCAAGACAAAAATCTGCAAAACCTAGCTAAGAACTCAATGGTGATGGATGAAATTTGATAGATATTTGAGCATGGTAAATTTGCATAATTTGTGGATGATAAAATGAGGATATGAGTTCTTTATTTATAGAATGCCAAGATGGATGAATGTCCAAATTTGAGCAATGTGGGACTAACATTCATCCAATGGCAAGATGCCACTTGTCAATCTATGAGTGGATGGAGAATGTGCAAGTTTTGAGGATTGTGCCAATAAATGCATATTTTTAAATTTTAAATTTGTTGAAATGACTTGCAAGAGGGAAGGGAAAATGCAATAAATGCCACTTGGCTCAAGGAAAAGTACATGTAAGATGGAGTTATTGCCTTGTTGGATGTACATGTCCACTTGGAATTTTTGAATTCAAACTTGAAGGATATTCCAAAAGATGCCTTGTGAGGAAAATATAGATTTAATAAATGAATTAAATCTATTTTCATGTGCAACTTGCAAAATCTAGAGCACGGGACATGACAAAAGATTAAATTAATCAATGGTTAATTAATTTAATGAGAGATTAGATGATGTGACCTATTTGACTAAATTTATGGATTTATTTAAATCAAATAAGAGAGGAATTTGATAAGAGAATAATTAAATAAGGATTTTGATTTATTTAATTAAAAGAGATGGTGTTAGATTAAATCAAATAAGGTTTTAATTTATTAAATTTAATAGATAGACTTTAGAGATTTAATCAAATAAAATTAATTATTTAATTAAATAGGGATAATTAAATCAGATGGATTGGTTTAATTAACAAAAGAGAGATACTTAATTAAATAATTGGTTTATTTAATTAAGGGAGGAATATTGATGAATTTAATCAAATAAGGAGATTTGATTAAATGGTTAGACTGAGGGATGATTCAGGATGAAATGATGTTAGTAGGTCGGGATCAAATACACAATGTCAATTGGTATATTTTATGTATATATATATATCGAGAGAGAGAGAGAGAGAGAGAGAGAGAGAGAGAGAGAGAGAGAGAGAGAGAGAGAGAGAGAGAGAGAGAGATGGGAATGTAGAGAGAGAGAGATAAAGGAGGTGATAAAGACAAGTAATAGAGCGATAGGAGAGAGAGGGGGAGAGATGGAGAGATAGAAATGGAGATAGGGAGGGAGAATTGGGAGTGTGAGAGAGAGGGAGTGAGAGATATATAGAGATAGAGATAGGGAGGGAGAAACAATGAGTGTGTGTGTGTGTGAGTGTGTGTGAGAGAGAGAGAGGAGTCCAAATATATATAAATAAATAGAGATGGAGGGAGAGGGAGAGAGATAAATAGAGATGATAGAGGAGAGTTAGAGAGATATAGAAAGAGGGAGTGATAGGGAGAGAGGAAGAGCTAGGGGTATAAAGGGGGAGAGATAGAGAGTCCTCTCTCTCTATATCACCTCATTTTTTTCTTTTTTATCACACAAAATGAGATTCTATTAAATTATATTCTTCTTCAAATGTTTTCTTCTACTTCATAATTAACTTAATATTTAGGTAGATTTGTTATTGTATAATCTATTATCTTGGCAACTAGTTTTTAGAAACAATTTTAGAGAGCTTCCACATTATGGAGTTACATTTTTTCCTAGAACAAACCCCAAAAAACTCTACAATTGTACAAATGATAAAAGTACTAAGAAGCTTTGAAATAATATTTTCTTCGTATTAAAAGATGGTAATATGCAATTGAATGCCTTTAGATATACAAGTACACAACAATTAACCACATAAACATAAGCGTGTTTAATTAGACTAGACATGAAAGTGCATTTTCCTAGACAATGAAATGATAAAATCAAAGTAGATAGCAAATGTATGAATACATATAAATAGAGACAATAAATGCATAATATCTATGAAAAAAAACCTAATTTCAAACAAAACTATTTTATGTTCAATATAAAAATGTTTGAAACCATTATTGCAAAGATACAACAAAAAAAAAATATTATGAATATACAAATATCACCCTTAAATAGTTTAACACGTGATATTTATAATTATTTACAAATTTAATTTTAACTAAAATGAAGATTATTTCTACAATAACAAATTAATATTAAATGAATATATAAATTATTATGTGATATTAAGTAGAATTCAAATGATACATATTATGAATTACTAATTTAAGTATAATATAATTAAATAATAAATAATACTTAATTAATGACTAAATTATAATATAATATTTAATAAGATTTAAATAATATTTAGTATCAATTATATAGTTAAATATAATATAATTACGGGGGTTGATCTTGCACTGTGATGTTAAGTTGTGGCATTGTTGATAGTGCTAACAAGGTTCAAATCCCCACAGGGTAGACTTGTGCCATTAGCTCCGGTCAAAAAACTTGTAATCCATCAAAAAATATAATTATATAATATATTGTATCATTTAAATATAAATATAATAAATAATATAATTTAATATATATTATATTATTTCAATATTGTATAATATAATATAAATATAAATATAATGAATAATGTCAAAAAAAAATATTATCATAATAATAATAATAATAATAATAATAATAATAATAATAATAATAATAATAATAATAATATTATTATTATTATAATGAATAATGTAAAAAAATAATAATATGCATAATAATAATAATAATAATAATAATAATATTATTATTATTATTATTATTATTATTATTATTATTATTATTATTATTATTATTATTAGTCGATAGGCTACATATTGAGAACATATTTACATATGATTTTCTATTGATGTAATCCTTGAACCTCCTTTAGGTACAAGTGCTAGTATATGATTTAATTTGTACTGTATAAAAATACATTAATTATTAATTATAATAATTTTAGATTTTTATTTAATAATTGTTATTATTGAATATAATATAATATATAATAATAAATATAGTTATATATATATTATTATTATTAGTGGATAGGCTACATATAGTAAACACATACTCTCAACATATCAACATATTAACGTATATATAATTTTCTATTGATGTAATCCTTGAACCTCCTTTAGGTACAAGTGCTAGTATATGATTTAATTTGTACTTGTATACCTTGATATTTTATGCTACTCTAAATGTGTGAATCTAACTAAGAAACATGAAAGACAAAACACCAAGGACACCTCAAGATTAGCCAAAAGAGAGTTACAACGAAAAGGAATGCAAATAAAATGAAACACAAACACTTTTACCTCCTTTGTTGTTGAAACTTCTTTGATTGGCCCTTGCTTGGATGGGTTGTGTGCTCCTTAGATGATAGATTGAGTGATTAAAATGCAAGCTTCAATATGCAAAATGATGGACAAAAGATGGTTGAATGATCTAAAATGACTTGGACAGCATGTAGTTGTGAGAGTGCAAAGTGTTGTGAAGGCAAAATGGCAGCATAAGGGTATGAAAGATAGAAGTGTTGTAAATGCAAATGGGCAGCATGTGGGTGCTCAAAATGAAAGTGTTGTGGAAATGCCCTTGAGGAGGGGGTATTTATAGAGAATTTGAATTCTCTAGAGAATTCAAGGGTCAAGATTGATCCAACAAGGCCAAGATGAAGGGCTATGGTGGGTTGAGAACCCACAAGCCCTCACATCTTGACATGTGGAGGGTGAAGTGGACAAGAGGATATGAGGTGGAGATGAGTTGTCAAGAGGGTACATGAGGTGGAGGAAGTACAAGTACTTTGCAAGTACATTGGGAGATGGGAAGAATCTTGGGTGAATAAAAGTGAATTTTAAATTCACAATGATTGGAAGAATCTAGAGGGTAAAAGGTGGGCTCCAAAAAGGTGGGACTTGGTCACATGTGAAGATTGTGACAAGTCAAGGTTGGTCACATGTGGTGATTGTGACAAGTCCAAGGTTCTAGAAGCCTTGGAAGGATGGAATGTGAATTAAAAATTCACATATAAAGGAGGGGAATCTAGGACAAATAAAAATGAATTAAAAATTCCTTGGAGAATGATTAGGCTTAATTAATAAGTAATTAGAGGATAAATAATTAGGATTAAAAGCCAACTTGCAAAAGTTGGAGGATGTGACACATCCTAATCAAGGATTAGGCATGTGCACATCCTTAATGAAAAGGAAATGGATTAGGATTAGATGAAAATGACATGTGAGGAATTAAATAAATTTAATATTTATTTAATTTATTTGATGAAAAGAGGATTAAGGAGGGTAAGGTATTTAATTATTAATTAAATACCTTAGGGATTTGGCAGAATTAAGGATATTAATTAAATAATAGTAATATTACTTAATTAACTCGGATAAGAGGGTGTTTAGATGAAAAGTGATAAATTTGGATAAATTAAGTGTCCAAATTTGGATGTCTACAGTACTATATAAAAATACATTAATTATTAATTATAATAATTTTAAATTTTTATTTAATAATTGTTATTGTTGAATATAATATAATATAAAATAATAAATATAGTTATATATAATGTAATTTGTATTATATAAAATATATATTATATATTAATTATAATTCAAATTATAGAATATAATAAATAATAATAATATAATTTAATCTGCTTTATATAAATCATATATTATATATAGTATATAATATATATTTTATATGAAAATATATTAATACATTATAAAGGAGTTGATCTATTATATTAACATTTAATATGAATACTTATGGAGTTGATATATTGTATTAACATATATAGAATTGAAATGTTTTAGCAAGGCAATTTAAAAATAATTCCCCAAAACGTTAAAGATCAAAAAATTATAATTATATGTATATAAAACACTAGAGCTAATGTAGGGATACAAAATAAAACTAGAGTGGAAAAATCATAAAAGTCACAATAATCCATTTAGAGAGGATGTGTGGAAAGGGTAAACTAGGTACCTAACTCGTGCTCCACAATATGAGGCGTATATACCCTACTTTGAAGGGTTTGAACTTGTGACCTCTCTTTTAGGAATACAAATTATCCACCACTAAACCAACTCAGATGTACTAGTTCAAAGAAGGTGCAGACGATGGGTCCCATGTCTTATCATTCCTCTTCCCTAGTATTCTGATCTGTACGTATTCTGGGCCCAGGAGGTGGTCAGAGGTCGTACAATACAACTATTGTTGACTACAAAAGACAGCGTAGACTGTAGTACCAATTTGTAGTACAAGATCAAAGACAGGTTAAAAAACGGAGATCCAGTTATTTAACTTTTGGCATTGCTACTCTTCTACAATCATTCTGTACTTGAAAGTGGACATAATATCTTTGATTTGGTGATGTATAAAGTTTCATGTGTTTCGCATTTGCCTGCTGTTCTATGACAGTTTGAACATGGCTGAGTAGTAGAGGGAAATAGTTGCCTTCAGTTTCCAGAACATGTCTCTTCAATCACCTCCATGGATTCTCCTCAATCACCTCCATGAGAGTTCCAGGTCCTGTCATTTCTGAATTGTATGTCACAACTAATTTCTCTAGTTGCATGACATACAATCCAGAAATGAGAGGACTTAGAACTTTCATGGAGGTGATTGAGGAGACATGTTCTGAAACTGCAAGTCAACTTTGTTTTAACTTTCAGCCTGAAGAGCAGGAGACCTTGACAGAAGTGAAAAATTTAATGGTTACCGTACGTCTTTCTTAATTGGAGTTTGGTTTTCACTGTACCAGTACTGTTTTTAGACATGATTTTTATGTATATTCTAAGAATTAGAGGGACAAAAATTAAAACTGGTGAATATGTTAATGCTTAGAGAGCTTTTAAGGTGGATATTATCAACTCCTGTGCAATTTATTATTGGTTGGTGCTTTTATATGGTGTCATGGCTCCCCCAACATGGATGTTTTGATTGTTTTGGTACCTTGGTACCGTATATGTAGGTTATTGCAATTCCTTTTACCACCTGGCTAGCACGGTTTGTAGCAGGAAAGATTGGTCCCATCCAAAAATGTATGAGTTTGAGCTTGCTCTTCAATTTGGGTTATCTGTCATTTGTATAGCTTGTCCCTGTGCTTTAGGTTTTGCAACACCTACTGCAGTCATGGTGGGTACTGGAGTAGGGGCCAGCCAAGGTGTTCTCATCAAAGGGGGAGGAGCACTTGAGAGTGCACATAAAGCAAGCAAATATTTTAATTGAGTTTTTTCTCATTAAATTTAAGTTTCTAAATTCGGGGAAGATAGAGTGCTGTCTAAAATGTGTTAAAAATGTTTAATTGATGACTTTGAGGTTTGGCTGTGTGCAGGTAAACTGCATTGTTTTTGGTAAGACAGGAACACTCACTGTTGGAAAACCTCCTGTTGTTAACACGCACCTCCTAAGAACCACGCTCTTACGTGATTTCTATGCATTGGATGCTGTGGCTGAGGTAGAGCCTCTGATGGAACCTGTTTACTGCTCTGATTACTGCTTGTTTGTTCGGTATCCTTTCTTGTGCAAATATATGTCTTTTTCATTCACTCTCTCTTTATTCAATTCATTAATGTGATTGGCTCTTGTAGCATAGATTATGGTTTGGCAGGGGAAAGAAGTATTCGTCTGTATTGGTTGTTGCAAATATAACATCGTTTGAACTTCGATTTGCATTGAATTGATTTGTTTCACTTAAAGATTAGAAAGGGCTTTTCTGATTGATTAGTTGAATATTGCATTGTTTCAAGGCAAACAGTTAGCATGCTTTGGTCAAGGCTGTTGTTGAGTATGCCAAAAAATTTAGACCAGCAAGTTCAGATCTGAGATGGTTGCCTGAAGCTCAAGATTTTGTTTCCATAAGTGGTCATGGTGTCAGGGCTTTAATGGAGAACAAGACTATTCTTGTAGGAAACACAAAGCTCATGTTAGATTCTGAAATCACTATTTCTCAAGATGCATATGAAATTTTGAGGGAGGCTGAAGAGATGGGTTGAAGAGAAATTTCGATTTCTTTTGATGGAGAATTAATTGGGATAATTGAAATATTGGACCCAGTTAAGCCAGAGGCACGAGATGTAGTATCCATCTTGAATTGGATGAACATTAAGAGTATAGTGGTCACTGGAGACAACTGGGGTACAGCAAAGGCCATCACCAAAGAGGTTGGAATTGAGACTGTCAAGGCAGAAACATTACCTGAGGATGAAGCAGAAAAAGTGAAAGAGTTGCAGGTACTTTTGTCTCAAGCACCCTTTTTTAAGTGTTGAAAGCTTTAGCCAGGCATTAGTCCCCCTGGAGTATGTTGGATGAACTGCCCAAAAGGGGTAGAAATTTTTAACAGTTTGCAATGAAGATTATAGTTTTTACTTTTAAGTAACTGTCCACAAAATTGCAAAAGTGTGTTTAATATTGATGTAGAGTTCATGTCCTCTCTTGAATCTGCAGATGTCTGGTATGACAGTGGCAATGGTGGGTAATGGTATCAATGATTCACCAACACTTTTGGCTGCTGATGTGGGTATGGCGATTGGGGCAGGTACAGATATAGCGATTGAAGCTGCAGACATTGTATTGATGAGGAGTAACTTAGAAGATGTGATTAGTGCCATTGATCTTTCAAAGGACATGTTCAGACGAATCAGATTCAACTACTTGTGGGCCTTGGGTTACTATGTAATGGGAACTCCTATAGCAGCTGGATTATTGTTTCTGTTCACTGGGTTCCGTCTTCCTCCATGGATTGCAGGGGCTGCCATGGATTATTTATACCAAATTTACCAATCTTCAGTTACCGAAATTGAATTGCTGCACAACCAGAGGATTTCTAATCTTAAATTTGAGTGCACATAAGAGAGCAGAACAGGGGCAAGCTCAATTTAAGTTTTGAGTAAAATCTCCATGCTGTCTAATTGTGATAATTTTTGAGCTTTTTATGTGTGTCATATTATTGTCGAATTGCATAACATACTTTGCGTTTGTCTGCAATATATGTGTTGTTGTCTCTGTTCGATTCGTGAAATAAGATTTTCGATGTGAGTGCAGTAATAAACGCTGCAAGAAGAAGCAACATTACTGCGAAACGCAGATCTCAATTTCTGTTTTGGTGATTACTGAGATTTTATATACTTATTGGACATTCTTTTGCAAATGGAACTTTTCACATGATTTTCAAGAGATAAATTTCTCAATTCAACAAAATTTCAAAAAACTACAGGTCAGGAGTTTTTAAGTTGTTTAATTTTGTAAATTAGAATTAGTTTTGTGTTCATTTTGATTGAAATGTTACTAATGTAATAAACTGCATATTATTAATGTAATATACTGATAAACTGCATGTTATTGGATTTTACATGGCTTCCAATCTCATATCTGTTCACACTATTTCTATTCATTCTCAACCTTGAAATCAGCATTTTGTGTCTTGAAATCATTTTCTCCGGGGATGTGGGTTTAATCTAGTTCAATCTTGAGGAAAACAGAAACATTGTGAAGTCTAAATCATTAAATTCAAATTTAAACTTTCTCACCCACTTTTACTAGCCAAATGTGCTGACCTAGTACAATCAGTGTGCATTAAAACATATAATGACCATAGAGGAAAAATTTAGATCACACTTCAATTATAAAAAGCAATAAAGAATTAGAGCGCACTTCAATTCTAAAAGGCAATAAAGGAACTGAATTTGAATCATCATTGCAAAGGTCTAATCTACATGTTTATGAATGCTATTTTTTATCTTTCTCATTGCCCTTAATTAAGTCAACCCATGGGTTTGACTTAGGAAATTTTTTCACCTAGATTGATTTGTCAAGCTCCTCTTTGATGTATCTACACACCACATTAACTTCTCAAATTTGTAGCAACATTTTTTGATAAACTATTTTTGCATTTCAAATTATTTTTTCATGTCAAAATGGTTTTGTGATAGTCAAGATCATTTTCAAAGGGTATATCATTGATTTGCAAATTTTCTATGCCATTGACTTAAATTTTGAGACATTCATCAAATTGAGGAAATTAGTTTTTTGATAGTGACAAATTATCTTGGAATAAAATCAACACTATTTATCCATCACCAATCCTCAAACTAATTATACCTATCCTCCTATTTTTTTGGGGTGAGGGGAATAAAAATTTTATTCAAAGAAAATCAGACACATATTGCTGAAAGGACTTCTAGATAGTTATAGCCAACAAGATAGACAACATGAGGGAAACCTATTGGGGGTTCTTGTAATACCACCCAATATTGCATTTGGTAAAATCTAAACTCCTATCAAGATTATGGTTTCCTTTAACCACCAACCAAAATTTATCCCACCTAATCATTCCAATTTTGCATCACTTCAAAAGCCCATTTAACTGGAAATTATTGTCCACCTTATTCCATTCCCTAGGAATGCGAACAAAGTATATTGTTTCAAAGTTTGTGGCTAGACTTAGAATTTTCTTAATCACCAGAGCCAATCTCTAGGAAGATTCTTGGAGATTTCTTTTATTCATCTAAGAAATCAGGTTCATAAAATTCATTTCATATATGACCTTCCTCTAGCCCAACTCATAGGCTCTCTCCAAAGCCTTGAATGGCCCAAGTTGGCCCAAGCCTCCATCTGATTATTTGAGTGTAATTCCATATAACTAGAGAAGAAAAATTGTACCAATTCTTCACAATCTCAACTAATTCCACCAATTCTTGTTGCACCTAGATTACCTTGAGCAAAGCCATCAAAATTAATATTAGAAAAACCACTAAGAGGAGACCACCCGCCAAACCTACTAGCTTTCCTCCAGGGCAACACTCTATGGCTAGGCCAAACCCACGAGGCACCAAAAGGGGATAACTCTAAGAGTTTTGTAATTCATACACATGAAGAAGAAAGAGGATCATCAATGTTGAACTTAGCCTCAATAGTCTCCTTGAGCATACTCCTAATCTTATGCCAAACGTGCATGACTATGCTTTGAAAACCTTGGAAGATACAATAGTTTGACTCCAACTAAATTTGCTAGAGGAGAAAAGGACCAAAATCCCAAGTAGCCATAAGCAAGGATGTAGAAGTTGGAGATCAACCAATATTAGCCCAACAAAAAGAGGCATCATGGATACTAGATTGGTTCCAAATATTCTACCATAAGCCCTAGATCACAATAGAGAAAGGGCACTAAAAGATGTGATTAGTTTATTCTTCACTATTGCTACAAAGAACGCAAATGGAAACCCCATGAAATTATTTTTCTAATATTCTCTTAGGTGAGACATTTGTTCTTGTGTATCAACCATATAAATAGGGTTACACTTTGGCCAGTTGAATTTATAGTATATGAGCTAGTCACTATTGTACATGTGATGTATGCATGAATTACTCACCCTGTGTATAAGTGATGTATACCTAAGCCAGCCTCTATGTGAACTTAGGATTATCCCAAATGATATGAACCCTACATGTATTGCTGTGTGTTTGTACACTAATGATTGGTATAGAACCAACACTTGAAAAGATGTGTTATTACCATTCTAGTGTAATTGGACTAATTTAAAAGCATAATATTAATTAATAGTCATGATTTAAAAGAGAGATTTAAGATCTCATACAATTTAACTAGATGAACTCTCTCTATCATTGGTGTATGAACTACAAAGCATTTAATTCCCAAAAAGGATACGTAGACAAGGTCATCATGAATGAACCCACAAGGTTTATGTTTGGGTTTAGGGATGACCATAACATTGCGAGCTTATCACTTTTGAGTGTAAGCATATGAGTGGTGGCATTGAGTTGTTCCCACCATGGTGATTGGAGAAGTTATGAAGTCAACACTACTAAGCTAGAAGGATAATGCTTGGTCAATTAGGTTTGTAATTATTGAGAATTGAATTAAATAATTAGTATCTGGGGGATAATTTTTACATGTTGGTTCTTGTAGTTGAATTATTTTATGCCTTACTTCTAGCAATGTTGATGGTCATGGTGCTTCTATGCTTAACCTTGTCATGGTGCTTCTATGCTTAACCTTAATAGTTTTGAAAGTGGAGTTTTCATTCCTATTGTTTCTCTAGGTGCTTCACTAGTTGTTGGTGCAAACAGTTTTTTTTTTTAGTCACATCTAGGTGCCTTTGGTGTGGGTTTCATGCTTAATTTACTCATGGAATTTAACAAGTATTCTTTTTCACTCCTACTTTTTCCAATTTAGGTGACAATTTTGCATCTAATCTCCATGCTCAAGTCGATGTTGGTTTCTAGGGATGCTAGTCGCACGTGCCACAAACCTATAGGTTTTTATTTTGATGATTGAGAATTCTCTTAGTAGTCGTGTTGTTTGTTTTGTGAAGTTTATAGCTTTGAAATCGTCTTTAGTGGTTCTATGCAACCATTGTGGGTTTCAGGGGTGTTGCATGCCCTTTGTGGGATAAATTATGGCCCCTCCCCATGCACAATCTCCCATCGTGGTGGGTTGTGGATAAGATGTGCTTGAAAATGAAGATTTTTATTTATGTAGGGGTTTGGTTTGCAAAACAAATTTTGGCCTTCTCTCCTCAATTTACACAATTGGTCTTGGATTCATGGAAACCTCTTATCAAGGGGAAGATTGAGATTTTTCCTTTTGCTAAGGGCTTCTTCATAGCATATTTTGCCTCTTCAAAGGATAGGGATTTGACACTTGACAATAGGTTGGGCAGGTGCAAAAAGATGGGGGGCCAAATTGTGGCCAATTTTTTTTAAAAAATTTGATAGCTCATAATGCGAGCACGTTGTAAAGTGCTTGCATTATGAGCAATTAAAAAAGTGCTTGCATTATGAGCAATTAAAACAAAAAAATGAAATCGAGCTCATTTTGCTTTGTGACTTTTTTTTCTCATATCAGCTTAAAAACCTTCTTTTGCATGCTTATAGCGTTCTAGGATGCTGCCACAATAATGGAGTTACACTTTTGGGACATCCTAGTTTTTCCACAGAAATCACATATTTTAGAAAATATAATGATTTATTACTTTAAAGGTTCCATTTAAATGATTTTAATTAAAGACGGATTGATCAAACCCCTTTAGATCAAACCCCCTTGGATAGAACCTTGTTAGATTTAAACCACACCTATAATCGAGTCTCCTCTACACCTATGAAAATGATGATAAAAAACCACTTTTTATTTACCTTTTGATCGATGAATTCATTTAAAATTTATGTTTTGTAAGCATGTAACCCTTATTATAAACTTCCCAAAAAGTATAATTTTAACTATTTTTAATTTGATTATTATATTTATTTTTTATTTCTTGTGAATGTAGGATTTTCAATGAACATCGAGTTCTTTATTTCATATATCTGAAATAGAAAAATAGAGAGAAAAAAATTCTAAAAATACATGTGCACTAGGTATTGATGTCATATTCCAACAAAAGAATAGAAGTTAATTCAAATGAATACAAAGTTATACGAGGTTTGGAAGTACACCTCTGTCAAATTATAATTATGTGACTTGGAAATTAATTCACAAAAAAATATGCTGGCAAAAATTACAGAAAAATTATCATTCCCTAGATATTGGTGAATTTTTATTTTTAAAGAGAGATGGGGTAACCTCCTATCTAAAAAAAGTTATGTGGGCAGAGTAAACATCCTTTTGCAGAATCTGATTAGTAGAAAAAATAGGATTATTAAAATTACATAAAATGATTCACAATTTTTTTTAAAAAAAAAAAAAACTATAATTAGAATCTACAACAAATATCTAACAAATAAATAGTTTGATTCATCTTCAAAACCTTAATGGTTTAGCTGCTATAGGTGTAAGAAAGTGAATGTCTGGTGAAAAATTCTGATTTTAATGTCAAGTTTGGCAGAAAACTGTAACCCATTATTGTGGGATCACCCTCTAGGAGGAGTGAATCTTGCAAGTTTTTCATCAAATTGTTGCTATTTCATCGCTAGGGAGGTCGAAGAGGTAAGGATTGTTTGTTTTTTGTTGTGAATTTGTTAGTTTTAGGTTGTTTTTTATATTTATTTGTTGAATATTTAGGAGATGATAATGAACTTGCAAACCCTCTTCAAAACCCTCTTGAAAATCCTCAACAAGCAGAGCAACAACAACATGAACAAAATCATCAAGTTCAACAACCACAACAACAATCTCCTCCACCAATCCCTCAACATCCTCCTGGCACTCAACAAAATTTAATGAGTGAAATTGAAAACAATAAAAAATAAATCGAGGAGTTAATCATGAGGTTGAATGATCCAAATGATTCAACCATGGAAGGAAAAACACTTACAAATTCACTTAAAGAATTGTTAAAAACATGTAGATGCAATCAACAAACAATTAAGTGGTTGGCGAGATAGGAGGCAAGCGGCTAGGAATTTTTACCGGGATAAATTATCATATAAAGATGTAAAAGATCTAAAAATAAAAAAATTATATTTGGGCACATTATTCACCAACCCACGCACAAATCAAAATCTTACCCTCAATGCGAAGAGGTTTCCTATCCATTAGTGTCACCACCAACAGATTAGGAACCTTTTTTGGGATAGGTGGTACATGGTTTTTGATTACCCATCATGCAACAATTGTGAAGTCTCACAATATTTCCAGAGGAAACTATATTATGAGTTCATCTTGAACAAAATCCTCAATTATTTTGATATTAGGGACTTCCAGGGGAGAGGTGGGGGGTCAGCTCAAGATAGACTCGGTGCAAAATAGGATCTTAGGCGGCAAGTGAGATAACCTCTCGCTAGGATGCCTCATGAGCACATCATTATCCCTTCCATCACGAAGGAGAGTGCCAAGGTAGACACTTTGCAGGCCATTAGCTCTTTGACCCAAAGTGTCATCCAACATGCCAGCCCTATACTACTCTACCATCCAGGGGAGTCTTCTAGTGCTGGGCTTCGATCCCATTTGTGTCAAGCTTGCGGGGCGACTTGGTCATATGACCCCATCGACACTTAGGAGGCTGCTACATAGGATACATTTGTAGCTATGGAGATGGTGAGGGAAACTAACATTTTGAATGAGGCTTATGGCATCGATACTCAGGTAAATGCTAGCATATTCATTGAATTTAATTTATTAAATTTCAATTTTGAAATGCAAGATCAACTAATTTAGTTTTATGATTTTAATAAAATTTTAGGGTCATAGTGTTGATATTGGATACATCGGCCCTACACCTGCTTATTACTCCACTGCATCTACCATTGATGTAACTAGTAAACAATTATAAATTTATTACATGTTAATAACATAATTGTTATATGAATGGTATTCTAATATCTAATTTTGGATGTTTAATAGGCTAATAATGGAGGTTTTGTGGGAATACCTCCCAATGCCAATGGATTTAGACAAACCTACACGTAGGTAATAGAATAAAGAGTTTAAGTAATGAATTGTACTTAATAGATTTGTGTAGTTTATATTCATATCATTGATTACATTACATTGCAAATCTTTCAAAATCAAAGCATTACTTCACATTCCATAACTAATAACTAGATGTTGATAAATGACAAAATTTCAACTACAATATAGTTTTTTAGAAAGTCAACATAAGCAGTGATGCAATTACTTCACATAGCATAAGTAATAAGTAGGAGCAACTTCCAATTGCATTTGCTGGTCATGGCATTCCATGAGACCACTTTTACTGAGGCATCTTTTCAAATAGTTCACTGCCTTGTACATATGCTATGGATGCTTGGAAGAAATATATGAAAGAATAATAGTAAGCAATGAGTTGTTTGAAAAAATGCCTCAAATAAATGTGGTCTCATGGTGATGTCCATCACAATGAGACCCAGTTTCTTTGAGGCATTTTTTCAAACAACTCATTGCCTTTTCTATGCTACTACATTTTTCATACATGTCTACCAAAGCATTTTATCAAACAGTTCATTTCCTTGCTGCTATGGCTAAAAGCCTAAAAAAGGTGCTTTCCAACAAACTATGGATGCTTGGAAAAAATCTATCAAAGCATAATAGTAAGAAATGACATAGACAAGGTAGTGAGTAGTTTGAAAAAATGCCTTGAAGAAATGTGGTCTCATGGTGATGGAATTCCATTCCATCACCGAGACCACATTTCTTCGAAATTTTTCAAACAACTCACCACCTTTCTATGCTACCACATTTTTCCGTACATGTGTACCAAAGCATTTTATCAAACTACTCACTTCCTTCTTTGCTATGGCTAAACTGAAAAAACATGCTTTCCAGCAAACTATGGATGCTTGGAAAAATCTATCAAAGCATAATATTAAGAAATACTTATAGACAAGGTAGTGAGTAGTTTGAAAAATGCCTTGAAGAAATCTTGTCTCATGGTGATGGAATGCCATTCCATCACCGCGAACATTTTTTCGAGGCATTTTTTCAAACTCATTACCTTTTCTATGCTACACATTTTCCATACATGTGTACCAAAGCATTTTATCAAACTACTCACTTCCTTGCTGCTATGGCTAAAATCCTAAAATAGGTGCTTTTCAACAAACTATAGATGCTTGGAAAAAATCTATCAAAGCATAATAGTAAGCAATATCATAGTCAAGGCAGTGAGTAGTATGAAAAAATGCCTTGAGAAATATGGTCTCACGGTGATGGAATCCATTCCATCACCATGAGACCCTATTGAGACATTTTCAAACAACTCACTAAGGAGAATAGAAACCAACCCTTTAGCCAAAATTCCCCTCCAAATTATTTTCAAGGTCCTCATCCTCATCCTCAATTTACCAATCCATGGAACCTTCCACCTTTTGTTCCACTTGTTCATGTCTCCACCCCTCCCTCTTCATGTCATGATCACCCTCCATCTCATAACCAAGACCACACTATACCATCGACCCTATCCCAACATAATACCATAGAGAAGGCAATGAACTATTTGAAAAAATTCCTCAAAGAAATGTGGTCTTATGGTGATGGAATTCCATGACACATTTGTTTGTAATGACATTCCATCACCATGAGACCCCATTTCTTTGAAGCATTTTTTCAAACAATTCACTACCTTGTCTATGCTACCACAATTATCGTACATGTCTATGAAATAATTTTATCAAATGGTTCATTTCCTTGATACTATGGGTAAAAGCCTAAAAATAGGTGCTTTTGAACAAGCTATGGATAGGGAAAGTAGTAAGCATGATAGTCAGAAATATATAGTTTAATAAGTACTCAAAATTTTGTTCATTATCTCATACATTATAAGCCATGACGTGGATTGCTATTATAGATTTCATGATTGAATAATTTGTTGTTTTATTTTTAGATGTTGGAACCAGATACACCTCCAAATGTTCATAGGGAAAAGGAGCTCTTTGTTTCATCTGCTATAGACTCCTCGATGGCTCTCACGGAGGAGGTATGGCCTGCATATTGCTAAATTTCAATTTACATTTGTTGTTATAGTTGTCAGTTAGTGAAAAATGAAACCATTATTGATTTTTAGTTTAATTTCTCTTTGGATGGTTTCTACAAGGCTTCAACATGCCACAACATGGGAATCTGAATATTTCCCTTGAGGAGAGAGATTGTCTACTGGCGGTAAGTGATTATTTTGTTAAATATATCATTTTTATAATGTAATTTCTATATATTAATGTCTTTACTTCTTATTGTAACAGATAAAGCTTGACCAAGAGCTAAACCCTAGGAGGAGCACTAGGAGCACTCCTCAGCCTCAGAATAAATGACTGACAGACCTATCGTCATCCGACCAACAAGCAAAGAGAAAGAATTTATTTTGAGAGGATGCAAAGCAATGACTTTTAATTCTAGAGCCCTTTGTTGTATGCCTATATGACATTTTTGTACATATTTTATATTGGATATATTTGATATTGTATTCCTATATGGAATTCTTGTAAACCGATAGGGCTATTTTGTATATATTTTATACTTATATCGACATATATTGATGTATGCCTACATGGCTATTTGGTTAAGACAAATATTTTTTATTGATGGTGTCCATATTTGCATTATAAATCCATGATTCAATATATATGAGTTACGTGTATTCAATTGTATACTTTACAACTTATGTGTATACTTTGGGTCAGTGCAGGATCATGGGGGTCCAAACCAGGCCTCTAAGTGGTGATGAAAATTCAGAAAATCAGAGTTAGGAAACTTGACATAAAAATTTGAATAGGTTATTAACATAATTTGAAAAATATGTAAGAACAAAAGTTGTAGCAAATTGAATATCGTTTCTAGGCTACTAGTCCTTTTTTTGAAAAAAGTAAATTTTCTTTGAGAAAATTGAAATTTCAATGCAGTGGTACTAAATTTTCAGGAAAAAGATAAGAAGCAGATGTATGTCTGACCACCCTAAGTACAAGAATTTTTTTATTTTTTTTTCTAAATTTTTCAGTATAAGTAGAGGACACATGCCTAGATGTGCTAGATTTTTTTTTGTAATTTTTTTCCATGTAAACAATTAGTTATGATTTTTTTATTAGAACTTTTCAGAATTATTAAAATGTTTGTGTTTGACCACCATAACTTGGTCAAAAATTTATGAAATTCATTTTTTTTAATTCTATAGTATGTGAAGCATAGAATGTGGTGCATCTTGTAGATTCAAAAAATGTTAAGTAGTTTGAAAGTTATAGAATTTTTTCAATCAGCCTATCAATCAGGACTTTAGACGTAATGTAGGTAGAAAATCAATAATAATTATTTATTAAATTCAAAATAAGGAAAAAGTTATATTGGTGGAAAGCTGAAATTTTTTCTATAAACCCTTTCGCTTGATGAAATTCAGATAAAAAAAAGTCACCACAAGGAAACTTCGAAAAACTAAGCAAATTTTTCAAAACACGTTTTTTGGGTTGACTTTCATCGCAATCGAACCATTGAGAATATCGTTTTGGTTTAGTTCAAACCAAACGGATATCCATTACTTGCATTATTTATAATACATATATTTATAATATATAATATTATCTATTATATATATATAATATATAATATATAATATATTATATTATACATTATTATATATTATTATATTATTATAATTATATTGCATACATATATATATATAGTGTGTATATGAAATATGAAATATTATATAATATATTTAATACACAGTATATATTAAATATTTATTGATGTGCAACCAATTGTGGAGAGAGAGTGGGAATTAGGGAGAGAGGGAGAGAGAAAGACCTGAGAGGGAGTGAGAGACATGAGAGGGATGGGGAAGAGAGATGAGAGGGAGAGAGGAGATGGTTGAGAGGAGGGAGAGATGAGAGGAGAGAGGAGAGAGGGAGAGAGCGAGAGAGAAAGACTTGAGAGGAAGGGAGGGAGGGAGAGGAGAGAGGTGAGATGGAGAGAGAGGAAAGAGAGGAGAGGAAGAGGGAGGAGAGTCCAAGAGAGAGAGACTTGAAAGAGACAATGGGGGCCTGAGAGTGAGAGGGAGAGAAAGAAAAGAGAGAGAGAGAGGAGGCATGAGGAAAAGGGAGAGAGAGAGAGAGACTTGAGGGAGAGAGAGGAGGAGAGAGGGAGAGAGATAGAGAGACCTAAGAGGGAGAGAGAGAGACTTAAGAGGGAGAGAGGGAGGGAGATAGGAAGCTCTGAGAAACTTGAGAGAGAGAGGGGGGAGGGACTTGAGAATGAGAGGGAGAGACAAACATAGAGTTGAGATAGAGAGAGGGAGGGAGAGACAGAGAGAGAGGAAGATATAGAGAGAGGGAGAGGGAGAGAGGGATAGAGGGATAGACCTAAGAGAGAGGGAGAGAGAGAGAGATGAGAGGAAGAGTGTTTTCCTGTATTGGGACCTTCTAGAATAAGAAGTGATACAATCATAAAAAAAACCATTGCAACTCAATTCAACATTCATGCCATTAAAACCTTCAAGCTTAATAACATGTCATTAGATCATTCATGTAAAAGGTATAAAATCATCATGAATAAGAATCATTATCTTTCAATCTTGACAAATAAACAACAACATTATGTACACCAAAGGGGTTTGATGCAACTTTCAAAAAAAATCCTTAGAAGACATAAAGATACATGTGTTGGCATATGGATTCTAGTGTTGTCATTGATGGCAACCTAAGTCATTGATCCGGTCCGCACTTCAATATTTGACCATATTGGAAGACAAAGTAAAGAATAGGGTATCTAGCTGAAGTTGAATCTGTCAAGTGGTTTGCATTACCTGTTTATTAGTTTTGGTTGTGGATCTCTGGGAAGATTGTTGGGTATATGAAATGTCTTATTCCCGAGTTTTGTGTTGTCGCATCAAGTGGTGTACGAGTTTGGAGATCTGGTTGTTCGATTTTCTGTTCAACAATGTTTGAAGGACGACTAAGTGAATGTTGGGTGTTGCAGATGTTTAAGGCAAAATTGTTTGAAGTATTTTTGCGTTGGAGATTTTGTTTTGGGTCCTAACTATTCTATGGCCGGCTTTGGTGGATACGCATTAAATGTTACTCATGATTTAAGTTGACAGTTGGAAAATATTTTCTACTTCATTGAAGCCGACATGATGCAATTAAATTCTTGGTGGTGGATATATATGTGAGATCATTTAATTCATTTTCGTGTGTATGTGTGAGTGTTTGATATGTGTTGATGTGTGTGTGAATATCAGAAGAGCAATTGAGTGATTTTCACTTGTGCAGAAGAGGATTTTGTGAAGCAAATTAGGGCAGAGCAGAGTGAAGTACAAAATCAGATAGAAGGTCTAGAATCTAATCTATGAGCCTAATCGGAACTGTAATCAAGTATTTTTAGATGCTACTTTCTCAGTTCAACCTTTTGTTGTAATCCAAATATTTTGTAAGGTAGTGTGCCTTCTTGATTTTTAGCAGTGAGCTCTAGGAAGTGTGCTTGAATGCAAGTGCATTCCCATTTTGTAAAACACTTATATTTTTAGTACTCAAATTGTGGACTGAACTCCACCATGGTTTTTCCCCTAATAGGGTTTCCACGTAAAAAAATCCTTGTGTTATTGTGCTGTGGCTTATTGTTCTATGTTCATGCATCTTTCTTTTGATTGAATGTTTTAGGGACTTGAGAGAACAAATTAATAAAGTTAAAATTTCACAACACTGATTCACCCCCCCTCTCAGTGTTGCTTGATTCCAACAATTGGTATCAGAGCTAAGTTCCTCGGAAGAAGTTTAACAACTTGAGGTGGATCTTGGAATGTAATGGATGGAATTTGGTAGTCTTCAATAGTAGCTTTTGGTGGCACTTGATGATCTTGATCAATCCAAAGTAGAAGTTCAGGAATTGAAAGCAAGTCTTAAGGATGCTGAGAAATTCATTAAGAATTTGAAGGATCAGATTATTAAGTCTAGGGAAAAGAGAAAGGATCTTTGTGATCAAATTAAGCAGAAAGAGAGAAAAAGCAAGGATGATGTTCACCTGAATCAAACCTTGAAGAAAAAAAATGAAGAATGTGAAAAGCTTGCCAGAGACAATGCTACCCTAAAGCATGAGATGGAATCTATGGCGATGAAGCTGAATAAGGAGATTGAAGAAAGAAAGAAGAATGAGGAAAATTTTTCCCAGTCCCTAAAAGAAAGATCTGATGAATGCAACAAAATTAATGGAGAATTCATTCAGTTAGAGATTGAATTGCAACAATCTAGAAACAATGAAGAAGAGCTTGAAAAATAGATTATTATTCTCAGGGATGAACTTACTACTGCAAATGAATACAAGGAGAAGTTCAAAATTAGCTCAGTTAAGCTTGATGAGTTGACTCAAGGATAGAAGAATGGAAATGACAAGCGAGGTCTTGGATATGAGATAGGAGAAAGTTCCAGATCTGGACAAAGAAATTTTAGGCAAGGTAATCAAGTGAACCAAGCGAAAAGGTATCCAGTAAGACAACCTAATGCTTAAAAGTTTAATGGATACTATTTTTCTTGCAATAAATTTGGTCACATGGCTGCTCAATGTATAAGTAAAATGAAATCAAGTGATCCATCATTTTTTGGTCAGTGTTTCAATTGCAATAAGTTTGGTCATAAGTCAATTGAATGTAGAAATAGGTCAAACAACTCTTTTAATAGAAGGAATGTTAAATGTTATACTTGTGGTAGATTTGGGCATATTTCTAATCAATGCAAATCAAGAAGGAATCAATGGAATGACTATTCTAGACAAGGAAATGTTGTATGTTTCAATTACAACAAATATGGTCACATTGCAAGATTCTGTCAAAACAAAAAAATGGATAGAAGAGGTCTGACATATAAAGGGAGAAATACACAGAGAGATGATAAAGGAAAAGGGAAAGTGACTATGGATGAAATGAGAGATTAGATGAAGAAGACATGGGTGAGGAAGTGCCCCTCTATTGTAGTAAATGAGCCAATACCAGAACCTGCTTCTGGTAATTCTGCAAGGGAAATAGAGGGCATCTCAGAGAAATCTCCAGGAACAGTGGTGCCTTCTGTAACTCCAATTTTGATTAGATTACCACAAAGACACGTACAACTATGTCCTAAAGCAGGAACATACATTGTTCATTTCCCACATTAATCCTTCTGAGAGAAGCACATGTAAATTCAACATCATGCAATAGCAGATTCTAGAAGCAAAACCAACACAGATGAAAGATAAGGAAAAAAACCAGAACACACAGAATTACGTGGGGAAAACCCTTTCAGGTAAAAAACCACATACTCCAAAGATTGAGCCATTGTATTATTCAGCAACTGAAGGTTACAATACAATTTAGGCTCATAGCCTTTTCAGAGATTACATCTTGTTCATTCTGGATACAATCTGGTAGCAAACCAGCCACTTACAGTACAGATCAACATGAGAGATCAACCATGGCACTCAATCCTTGATCAGGAGAGAATTCGATAGTATGACCCTGCCTCTTTACTTCCTCTGTTTCGGCCTCAAGGCCTCAGCTCTCTAGCCAGCCTCTTAGCCCTCTTTTTTATGCTCTCCCTCTTTCTTTCTGCTTTTTCAAAATGTCTAACACATACATTTCTCCATTTGTTCTTCACTGCCTCTGTGAATCGGTTCATTTCCAACTATCGAATCACAACTATCGAATCATCCAGCTCAGCATCGTAGATGTTTCCATTTCCTTGCATAGAAGATAATACGTTCAAGTCACACCATGTAGGACAATCATCCAAATGGTCAAGGGCGTTCAACTTGTGTTGTCATGTTGGTGAGACACTAACCGTGTCTCCCCAATGCCAACATAGCGAGCATTCAATATCGCCAAGAGTCATCCCTATCAGCAAGAGGTTACATCGAGTCCAGAGAGCTATCGCTAAGACTTCATCATGTTACCAAGAACTCACACTGAAGATCACAAGGTATTCCAAAGAGTTCATCAGTCGGCAAGAATATCGCTCTACGCTTAGGAGGTTACACCGAGCCCTTCAAGTCATACTGAAACATCCAACAGTTGGCAAGACTTAGGCTATCACTGAGATGTTATACCAACATAAGGATTCCCATCGACAAGACAAACCCTCTTCACCAAGACATCATACCGATGCCTTCAAGTCATATCGAAGAGTCCAACCATTGGCCAGACATTCCACATTTGCTGAGACTTCATACCAAAGTCCTTGTGTTTCTCCGATGACTCCATTCGCTAGGAGTCTCATCGAAAACACCCGATCACATGTAGCTTTGTCGGCCAGACATACTGCTGTCGCCAAGAGGTCATAGCGAACCCATTTTGTTACCCTGATGACTCCATATGTCTACCCATCGGTGAGACTTACCGCTATCGATGAGACATCACACCAAAGCAAGCCTTTCGGCCAAGGGTCTCCTCTCGAAACATCGTACTACCATGAGTCTCCCCAACACGACCGGCTTTGTCACCTGTAGTTCCCTCCGAGTCCGATAGACAACCATCGGGCTAGACATCTCCCAACACCAAGACTTCTTATACCGGGAGGGAGTAAGTCATACCGGGATACTACATCGGGCCAGCCGACAGAATCTGGTCACTGATATCGCATAAGACTTCCTATCATCACCAAGACATCATTCGACAACGTTATGCCGTGGTTTCAATGATGATCTCTCAGACATCTGTGAGGTCATAGTAACAGTCTGGGGATCGATAGCGTGATCGCATGACATCTCCTACCCCACCTTCTAAATTGCTCACAAGAAGTTTCAGCCTGTGGGATTGAGGCACACAATTCCAACAATCTCCCACTTGACAAAGATCACACAGGCACCTCCAAAGCAACTAGAAACTAAGATCACACTAGCTCCACCAGTTTGGGGACCCCCGCAATATTCAAAACACCTAATCAACAAGATTCCATAGAATCAGTCCATTAGACAATCTGCAACAAAGACCAGGCATCCAACTACAACTCACTGTCCAAAAAAACAACCAAAATGCAACCAATCACAACCTTATAGGAAACCAAAAAGACCTCAAACATGCTCTCATGCTCCATCAAGAATTTTGCACCAATATCCAAGATGTCCACCATTTAGGCAACAAACCCTGTCATCTTCCAACATGCCTCTTGAGGAAGAAAGATACAAGCCAAGGTGAATAAGCATCATTCCAATGAACATAAGCAAAAGATCCCAGTGATATCATCAACAAGATACTACTACCACTTCACTGTGCTCAAACACTATACAAAAGTAATATCAACTTCAAAGCCTCAAACAGAACACAACCGCGAAGTCTTTCTCCATAAACAAGATAAAAGAACACCAGCTAGAACAACAATCAAACTGATTGCTTCCATCCAACTGATAAACCCACGTGACTAAAAGTAGCACCCATAGCTCGTGCTATTCCATCCAATATTACATACCTCAAATGTATCAACATTAGTAAACTCATGCCACTCCAAAACCAACTTATTAATCAACAAATACAGGCTCCAAGTGCCAACCAGTCGAAAATGACAAAACACAGCAAGAACTCCCACTGCCCGAGTAATCCAAATCTGAAAGATCAAAGGAATCACAAATCTACCAATGATAGCACATAGAAATTGTAACCATGTAGTACCAAGTAAATATCCACAATGATATGCACAACCTGCAACAAATTGTTACAAGAAACATTTCTCTCACAACAAGTCTTCACAGTTCTCCCAAGATCTCCACACACAACAAAAGAAAAAAAAGGAAATAAGAACCTCCATGTCATCACCCATGAACATGAGTGAAAACACATGACCACAAGCAAGTGATCACTATAGCTCCAACTAAACCTCAAACCAATGTAATGTGAAACCAAATATCCAGGAAATAAACCAAGACCAAAGAGAGAAACTCTGCACACCATATCCCTGTAGAACATCCTCCTATATACACTTCTAATAGCCAGCTATGTCAAGAATGATCTCCTTCTCATCCCAAAAGAAAAGCCTTAACAACATCCAACCGTTCAATCACCAAGATCAAACCAACTTCTAATATCATGAAATCAACATGGATGTAAGCCTCTCAAAGAAGATCAAGCTAGTTCATTCCCCATTTCAGGAAATTAGCCCATATATCATCTCCTACCAATTCTCATCAGTAAAACACATAACACAAAAGCTCAAGGAGATAAAAAAGCTATACAACTTCCACTATGAATCTTCCAGAACCATTAAACAACAATTCAAGATCCATATCATGAAAGTGAACATAAAACAAATACCTCTCAGATAAACTATCGAGTAGAGCAAGAGTGGGAACGAGAATACTCCTTCCAAGATATACAAGCCATCATGACTAGTCGGAAAATCTCCTCAAAGGTCTCTTATTGAACTCACGTTCAACCAAGGTGTAGGCTTCTCGAACTTTCTGCTAAAAAACTTTACCAAGAATAACAAGCAGCAACACTTCTCTCATAAGAGAAAGACAACCTCACCTTATTCTTTATGTATCCATGAGTACTAGCAACCGATCATATCATGCTAAACTTCAACTGCATTACTGCACTATCACAAAGTATCAAGCAAATAATCAAAGCACCCAATACACAAAGAATTACCAGACAACTGTCAAAGCTCCAATCATCTGAATCAAGAACTTATCATG